>JALIGW010000014.1:19888307-20365807 GCA_023053685.1 Diadophis punctatus similis | reverse complement strand
TATTCTGCAGGGCTACATTTCCATGGTGGTCTTTTACTCAAGTATTAACAGTCCTGATCCTGCTTTCTTCTGAAGTACAGTATGAAACAGCATTTCTGTTGGCTTGGGAATTCTGGGAATTGAAGTCCACGCATCTTGCCAAATTGTCAAGGTTCAGAAACACTGCTCTGGAATGTGGATATTTTCCCCAACCTTTCACAAAAGATCGGTTTCCTTCTCCTTGGCCTTGAAAAATACACCTCTAACCATTCTTCTGTGCCAGTCTCCATCCCCACCCCTGGCCCCAAAACCGAGCGTCTCTGCAGCCCTACATTCCTTGGGTGTGCCCCTCATTTCCAACTGAAAGCCTAAATGGGTTCTGGATAAAAAGGGCAGCCGTTCCAAAGAAAGAGGAAGCTAGAACCAGCTTCAGTCTCTTTCCCCCTTCTTCTTCCTCCTTCTTCTCCCCCTCTCCTCTTTTCTTGCAAGATGCGAGCCTCTCCGCAAAGGGAGATCTGGGCTAAAGCGATGTGCGTGTGCCCTCCATTCCCAGGCTCCTCCCACTTTCCCCCCCCTCCCCAATCCGTAAATAAAGTTGAAGGATTTGGCTGGGCTCTCACAGCGCTGCTGCTGCTGCTACTGGGGCGGAGACACGCTGGCGCGCCTCGGCGGCGTGTGCTGCTTCTCCGCCCTCCGAGGGGAGCTCGTCAGCTTCCGAACGGAGCGCACCCTTTCTCCGCTCCGCTCAGTGCCCGGGGAAGCCAGCGAAGCCCTCACATTCCACGCACACCCTCTGCTCCCCGAGAGGAAACTCTGTCCCGGGGCCGAGATTCAAGAGACAAAGGCAGAGCCTGGCGTGTGTGTATTTGAGAGGGGGGAGAGACCGCAAGGGGGACGCGCCTCGGAAGCACGCCCAGAAGGAGCCGCGACCCTCCGCACAGCCCACCGCAAAGCATCCAGCCAAGTCAGGTAAGCGCCGCACTGGGACGTTAAAATGGACCCTTCTGCGGTCTGTGGGCGGAGGGACGGGGGATGTCTGAAGAGTTGTTGGGGGAGCAGGATGGCATGAATGAAAGGAAGGGGTTGGGCAGCTTCGATGCCGCGGGTCTGAAAGGGAAAGGGGATGGCGCGCGGAAGAATGGTAAGCTAAGCACGTGCGGTCCCCCCTCTCCCACCCCACCCCGGAAATTCGTGATCGCGAGTTAATGCCCTGCAGAAAGGAAACGTTAGGGAACAGAGATGGGGCAGGAAGGGATTGGGAGGAGGCGAGAAGGTGAGCCCAAACTTCCCCCAACCCACGAAATGTGCCCTTTGTCCGAAGGCATCCGGCTTTACCACCGAGCGAAGCTGGAACGATTCAGCACCTGGACAGGGCTCGCGTTCCTCCCCCCCCCTCCCACTCTTTTAAAAGAAACCCTGGATTTTTGCACCGCGGGAGAAATCGGCCAGCTTTCCTCTAAATCCCCACCGCCTTCCTTTACTGGGGCAGAATAGGTTACAGCAGCACTGATATCCAAGGAAAACTAGTTAAGATGACACACACACAGACACACAAAGCCCCGGCCACGGTGTGCAAACATAGCTCATCCCCGCCCTTTTCTGTCTTCAGGTTTTGATGGGGATGCTAATATCATCATCATCATCATCTTCACCATCATGCCCAAACTAGGCTAGGCTAAAATGGAGTTGGGTAGTTTTTGATTCAGCGCAAAACCAGCCATCCCTTGAACTGAGCCACCGTGTGAATGCCTATGCTCCCGGTGTTAAGCAAAGCCAACCGTTGTGTTTGCTAAAGGTTTTAAGAATGAGCAATGGTGTCAACCCAGTAGAAGTGAGTAGTTTTAATAGCCAAATCATTGTGTCATCCCTCCTCAAATAGCCCATGTTCTATTCTGGCTGAGAAGCAAGACCAATCCTACATCCAGATTGCGAGGAGAAGCTCTTTGCTTCACAGGGCAATTGGGAAGGGATGAAGAGAAAGACTCTTAGCTGAATGGTACAGATGTGATAGTAGTAATGTATTAATCGATTAGTCTCATGACCATATCAAAGAAAAGCAAAATACAGAGTCTAATTCCTGGATAAAACAGATAAAAGGAAACACAATCATAGAATGCAGATGTGGTCCATATTCAATCATCAATATTGAAATAAACACACCACCTTTGCAGAATATCCAGATCTTCTGCTTCCTTAGTTGAACTGCCTCGTCTAGAAACTTAGCAGTTCTGCTCACAATGTATGCATTGGAGCCCAGGAGGAAATAGGACAATCAGAGATTCAGTCGGAATGGTGCAATGAGAGTGGTAAAGTGAGAGTCATAACCTCCATGGAGCAACGAATATTTGAGAGGCACCTTGGTAGCCACATATCACAGGCAGACACTGGTGGCGATTGTGCATTCGGTTCAGTGCATTCAAGCTACAATAAAGTGGGCATTTGTGCATAAGTGTACACACATGTGAATAGAACCACAACTACCTTTCTGTGATCTTCACACTTCCCTTGCACCATTTTCTAGCCTGCTTTCTATATAAACTTCACGTCAGGAAGAAAAGAGAATTTCCCCATCCCCCCAGAGCTTTATCTTCCTTTCTGATCCATTCTGCCCCCCCCCCTCCAAAAAGGTCAATTAAGATGGGGCTCCATCAGAGCTTTTCCAAAGCAAGAGAACAAAAGCATGTCTAGCCTCTTAAGAAGGAAGAATTCATCAAAGTATTGTGTGATTTATTCTATTTCATTAGACTTTCCAGTTCCAAGATTTTGGAACACAGAAATATTCAAGAATATCTTATGCACACACACATACGCACACATTTCTACATACATATATCTTTTTAATCTGTTGCAATATCATATTCATTCTGTTTGTGTTCTACGGTAAATAATGTCTGGGAAACACGCACACATTCACTGCTTTTAAAAAAAATTAATTTCAGCATCTCTCTCATTAAAGAAGACATTCAGGAGATATTCTTCTCAAAGGGGGTGGGGCATTGTCATATGCTACCTAAATTAAGAAGCAATGCAAAGACACACACACACACACACACACACACACACACACACAAAATAATTAATCTGCTTAAGGAAATGAGATCTACAGTAATTTATTACTGACAGCAATGCTATCCTGCATATTGTGATGGCCTAACCATGCAGCTTAGTGAAGCATTAAAGATCCACTGCATGTATTGAGCAGAGTGAGCCTATGACTTTTGTTTTGTTGATCTATGAATTAAAATAGGCACAAAGGCTGAAGTGCAATAAAAATATAAGATGTGTGTGCTGCAGCTGCCTTATCTGACCTTCAGAATAGGAAATTGTGCTTCCTGTAATGATTTCTTCTACATATGTACCAAGGATCCTATGGACTGGAATATATGCAAGTCAGCAGTTATTTGGCTCTTCCTGCAGGCAGGGGGGTGATGTGACCGATAAACATCTTAGGTGTCCCCCAGGTATGAATGTGTTGTTTGGCTTTTTAATCTTTTAATTTAATTTAATTTAATTTAATGGATTTGTATGCCGCCCAACTCCCTAGGGACTCTGGGCGGCTCACAACATATTCGGATCCATTTCGACAATACAAATGCAATAAAATACAATAGTTAAAAAACATATAACATATAAAAATTAAAAGAGTATCGTCACGCTTTCACCCCGCCTGCCGGAAGAGCCAAGTTTTTATTGCTTTCCGGAAGGCCAGCAGGGTGGGGGTAGTCCTGATCTCCGGGGGAAGCTGGTTCCACAGGGAGGGAGCTCCCACAGAGAAGGCCCTCCCCTCGGCCCCGCCAACCGACATTGTTTGGTCGATGGGACCTGGAGGAGGCCGACTCTGTGGGCCCTGACCGGTCGTAGGGAGGTATGCGGCAGGATGCGGTCCCGAAGGTAACCTGGCCCTGAGCCATGTAGGGCTTTAAAGGTAACGACCAACACCTTGAATTGGATCCGGAGACTAATGGGCAACCAATGCAGCTGGCGGAGAATTGGTGTTACGTGGGTGTATCTAGGTGCACCCACCACAGCTCGCGCAGCTGCATTTTGCACCAGTTGCAGTCGCCGGACACTCTTCAAGGGTAGCCCCATGTAGAGCGCATTGCAGTAATCCAGCCGTGAGGTGATGAGGGCATGAATGACTGTGAGAAGTGCCTCCCTCTCCAAGTAGGGTCGCAATTGGTGCACGAGACGTACTTGTGCAAAGGTCCCCCTAGCCACAGCCGAAAGATGTTGTTCCAATTTTAGCTGTGGATCTAGGAGGACACCCAAATTGCGGACCCATTCTGAGGGAGCTAATTTCTCTCCCCCAAGAACCAAGGAGGGACAGTTGGTCACGTCCTTAGGAGGCAATATCCATAACCACTCAGTCTTGTCAGGGTTAAGTTTTAGCCGGTTCTTCCCCATCCAGACCCTAACATCATCCAGGCAGCGGCCCATTACGTCTACGGCTTCCCCGAATTGAGACGGGGTGGAGATGTACAACTGGGTATCATCAGCATATTGCTGATACCTCACCCCGTGTCGTCAGATGATCTCACCCAGTGGCTTCATGTAGATGTTAAACAGGATGGGCGAGAGGACCGAGCCCTGAGGCACCCCACATAGTAGGGGCCTAGGGCTCGACCTCTGCCCCCCTGTCAGCACCGACTGCGTCCTGTCAGAGAGGAAGGAGGAGAACCACTGCAAAACAGTGCCGCCCACCCCCACCTCTCCGAGACGATGCAGAAGGATACCATGGTCAATGGTATCGAAGGCCGCTGAGAGGTCAAGTAGCACCAGGATAGAGGAATAACCTCCTTCCCGGGCTCGCCAGATATCATCCATCAGGGTGACCAAAGCCGTTTCCGTACTGTAGCCGCGCCTGAAACCTGATTGAAAGGGATCCAGAAAATCCGTGTCATCCAACAGCCGTAGGAGCTGGAGCGCCACCACTTTCTCAACAACCTTCCCCGCGAAGGGAAGGTTGGAGACTGGACGGAAGTTCTTTAAATCCGCCGGGTCCAGGGAAGGCTTCTTGAGGAGGGGTCTCACCACCGCAGCTTTTAAGGGCTGTGGGACGGACCCCTCTCTCAAGGAAGCGTTGACCAACGCCTGGAGCCAGCCGCGTGACACCTCCCTGGTGGCCGAAACCAGCCAGGAGGGGCACGGGTCCAATAAACAGGTGGCGGAGCTCATCGCTCCTATGGCCTTGTCTACATCCTCAGGAGTCACCGGTTCAAACCTATCCCAGATAACCGGACTAAGACCTGCCCCGGTCATCTCAGCCTGTACTGCCCAATCGGAGTCCAGGTCTGTCCGAATCTGAATGACTTTATCCGCCAGAAACCGAGAAAATTCCTCAGCTCTACCCTGCAAGGGATCTCCGCCTTCCTCCTTAGCCAGGAGGGTGCGGGTCACCCTAAACAGGGCGGCTGGGCGGGAGTCAGCGGACGCAATAAGAGCGGAAAAATGCGAACATTTTGCCGCCCGTATCGCCACTAAGTAAGACTTAATGAAAGTTCTTAAAAGTGTCCGGTCAGATTCAGCTTTACTAGATCTCCATCGTCGCTCTAGACGTCTCTTGTGGCGTTTCATCTCCCGGAGTTCCTCGGTAAACCAAGGAGCCCTCCTGGATCCACTTCCACGGAGAGGTCGCAAAGGCGCAATCCGATCCAGAGCCCCCGTTGCTGCCTGATTCCAGGCTGCGACCAGAGACTCGGATGAACTGTGTACCAGGGATTCAGGTATTTCCCCAAGTTCCCTCTGGAATCCGTCCGGTTCCATTAGGCGCCTGGGGCGGAACCATTTAGTCGGTCCCGCCTCCTTGCGGTGGAGGAGTGGTGCCATGAAATCCAACCTCAGAAGGAAATGATCTGACCACGACAAGGGTACTGTGACTAAACCCCTCAGCCTCAGATCATCTCTCCACTGCCCCGAGAGAAACACAAGGTCAAGTGTGTGACCACCCTCATGAGTTGGACCCTGAACTACTTGGGTCAGGTCCATGGTTGTCATGGAAGCCATGAACTCCTAGACTGCCCCTGAGGCTTCGCCGGGTGATGGCAGATTAAAGTCCCCCAGCACCATCAACCTGGGGAACTCAACCGCCAGCCCTGCAACCGCCTCGAGCAGAACAGGCAGGGCCTTTGCAACGCAGCTAGGAGGCAGGTACGTTAGCAAAAGGCCCACCTGGACCCCTAAGTCCAACTTCAGAAGGAGCGTCTCACACCCAACAATCTCTGGGGCAGGGCTCCTTCGGGACACAGATTCTGGTGAGCTATAATAGCCACTCCTCCACCCCTTCCCTGGGGTCGCGGCTGATGCTGAACCGAGAACCCGTCCGGGCATATTTCCGAAAGGGGCACTCTCCCCTCCTGGCCCAGCCAGGTCTCGGTGATACACGCCAGGTCCACCCCCTCTTCCAGGATTAAATCCCGAATAAGGGGGGCCTTGTTGGTGATCGACCTGGCATTTAACAGCAGCAGCTTGAGCCCGGGGCCCTGACATCCCTGGTTACCAGGCACTCAGGTTGAGCTAGATGGAACCAAACCAGAGGGGCCAGAACAAGGAATCGCTTGCAAACAGTGAATTCTCGTTCCCCGAGAGCGGCCTACCCCTCTGCTCCCGCCATACCTGCCTCTCCCCATTACGACCGTAATGCTCTTACTCCCCACCCCCCCAGAGATCCCCTCCCCCACCCCGCTGGTCCCCCACTCTCCCGGCAGGCCATACACACCATTCATACTGAGCCTGGGGGTGGGCCAAAACCCCCCTCCACTTCTGTTTCCACACTCAGCAGAGGGGGGCCAGGTCCAGCCACCCAGCTCACTCATGTATTCTTACAGTCAGACCACAAAACATTTATTCATATTATCCATACATACACATGCTCACCGATACTCTCTCCCGGGAGTATTTAATTTAATTTAATTAATCATATGTTTTAAATCATTTATTATTTTTGCTACTGTTTTTTTATATTGTTCTTATACCCTGTTGTATGCCGCCCTGAGTCCCCAGGGAGTAGGGCGGCATATAATAACAGCAAAATAAATAAATAAATAAAATAAATAAATTTTGGAGGTGGGGTGAGAGTGGACGTATCACACAATCCTCTTTATTTCAAATTACATTTAATCAGGATAATTGCTCTGAAGGTACTTACACTTTTACAAACAAAACTTGCACTCTTGCTATTCCCCAATAGAATTTTGAGTTTCTTTACTTCCACTGGTGCCCAGGGGACAACAGGCAAGGTTGAGCAGTCTGGGATTTGAGGGGTCCTTGGTGCTCTATGAGCTTGGTTATTTTCTTGCAGACGTTGCATTATCCAAACTAATTAACATCATCAGTGCTAATATCATCACACTAGCACTGATGATGGTACCTAGTTGGGTAATGAAACATCTGCAAGAACACAATCAACCTCAGAGAGCACCAAGGACCCTTCATTTCAACCCCAAGCTACAAATATTCCCATTTATCAGTTTGGGATTTGCTTTTTTTACCTCTTAAAATATCCCCTGGCCACCTGGATATTGCAATGTTTCAATCTCTTCCTACAATGCATCACTGGACAGCCTGAGATCTTCTATGGAAAGAGTGCAGAAAAGGGCAACAAAGATTATTAGGGGGCTGGAGGCTAAAACTTATGAAGAACGGTTGCAGGAATTGGATAGTGAAAAGGTCTAGTGAAAAAAAGGACCAGGGGTGACATGATAGCAGTGTTCCAATATTTGCCACAAAGAAGAGGGAGGTCAATCTATTTTCCAAAGCACCGGAAGACAAGAAACAATGAATGGAAACTAATCAAGAAGAGAAAGCAACTAAGAACTAGAACTAAGGAGAATTTTCCTAACAGTGAGAACAATTAGCCAGTGCAATGGCTTACCTCCAGAAGTTGTAGGTCCATCACTGGAGGTCTTTAAGAAGAGACTGGACAGCCATTTGTCTGGAATTGTATAGGGTCTCCTGTTTGAGCTAGGAGCAGGGGGTTTATTTATTTATTTATTTATTTATTTATTTTGGTATTCTTATATGCCGCCCAACTCCCGAAGGACTCAGGGCGGCGTACAACAGAGGACTAGAAGACCTCCAAGGTCCCTTCCAACTCTGTTATTCTGCTAGTGACTCTTCAGTCCAACCCCTGTGCATCACTGCTCCACAGCTAACCGCATTTGTGTTCACTCCATGAGGCA
Organism: Diadophis punctatus similis; assembly: GCA_023053685.1. NCBI lineage: Eukaryota > Metazoa > Chordata > Lepidosauria > Squamata > Dipsadidae > Diadophis > Diadophis punctatus. Next base: position 20,357,651 of record JALIGW010000014.1, on the reverse strand, counting down.
ACGTCATAAAAAAAAAAGGTTGGGAGAAAACATGTATCCCTGCAGCAATTGTACATTTGCAGGTCTGTACCCAATGCCCGTATTTGCAGTAAGAGGTCCATATACCTGGGCCAGTAAAGCAACTACATAATATATGTGCAAGAAAACAAAAAGCCAAGACAGAAAGACTATGTATGGGGAGAGATCACATTCTGGACTGTCAATCAATATAATAGGGTAGCTATGCCTTGACTTACCCTGAAGAGAAGTCCTAATTTTTTTTATCAACTTTGTAGCTTGATCTCTTACATAAGTAAGAGTATTCATCACTGAGACTGCATAAGTAGCTGATGCTCTCATTTAAAAGCATCCTTACGCAAGACTCAGAAGAAAAAAACAACTACAAAATAGCTTGTAAGACACTAGATGGAAGTTCTCCATGAGACTTCAGTCTGCTTCTTAACTGAGCTTTCCAAGCTTGAAACCGGGAGAGTGGGAGTTCTAGTCCCAGATTGGGTAAAATGCCAGGTGGGTGACCTTGGGCCAGCCATTTTTTCTCAGCCCTAGGAAGGAGGAAATGACAAACACTTCTGAAAAACTTTAGCAAAACTGCAGGGTCTTGTCCAGGCAGTCTCTGAGAATTGCTAATAGGAAGGGAGGGAGGGAGGGCGGGAGGGTAGATAAAGGGATGAGAAGGGACATATTAATGTACTGTTAAAACATTTATTTCTCTCATTCTTGTGTCCAGTTATATATATATATATAACTTGAGCGTTATACAATTCTATCCCCAACTGCACATAAGTGTATTGCCCATTGCTCCTTCTGTCCTCTTTACAAACAGAGAGGCTAGATTCATACCTCATGCTAAAATACAATGTGGTTTGTCTGCTTTGGGGTTAGTTTTATGATAGCCTATGCCTTTTTATTGGTTGGCATGAAATCTGCCAATGGTAGCTTATTCAATATTATTCAACATCATTATTCAACATCATTTAAGATAACCTTGGCTTCCCATCTGCCAGTCTGGTCAATTCCATAGCAGAAATGTGTCTGCAGTCTACAACATTCTCCAAAAAGGAGCTAATTTATCCATGGGTTCAAGCGATGACAAAGTTTCTAGAAGGAGGGAGAAACTGATGCACAAGTAGTTCTCAACTTATGACCACAAATCACCCCAAAATTTCTGTTGCTAAGCAAGACAATTAAGTGAGTTTTGCCCCATTTTACCTCCTTTCTTGCCACAGTTGTTAAGGGAATTAGTTGTTAAGTCAACCTGGCTTCCCTATTGACTTTGCTTGTCAAAAGGTCACAAAATATTATCACATAATCCCAGGACACTGCAAACCATAAATTTGAACCATTTGCCAAGCATCTGAATTTTGATCTTTTGCAACCATAATTGTGAAAAACTGTGATGTCAATTTTTTCAATGCCATTGTAACATCGAACAGTCACTAATCAAATGGTTGTAAGTCGAGGACTACCTGTATATAAAAGACGCATATTAAAAAAAGAAGAATCAAGGGTGCTAATGTATGTTGGCATTACTTTATAAAAAAATTTCCCTACGATGATGTGCAAGTATGGCTATGCAATTCCTTTTGGATGCAATGATCTGTAGCCTTCAAGCTGAATCCCAAGAGGTTCCCAGGCTGCAAGATTTTGTTGCAGTTTCCCTTCTTTTATTCTCAAACTGAAAACCAGATGACCCAAACTCAGCCATTTTCACCTTATTCATGTACTTGGAGGTGAATCACACCACTACCTATTACAAGAAAACGTGCTTCTTCCAGAGCTGGCATTAATGTCTCCCAAGTTTTCAGAACATTCTCAGCTTCTTGGAGGAACTCAGAGGTGCTAAATATTCACAATTGGATATCCCAATTTTGTTCTATGGCTGAAGCTAATGCAGTTGAGAGGCAAGATGGAGAGGGGCTTTTGGTATTTCTGCAATTTAGGAACCTGAATAGTGTTCATTTTCACTAATCCTGGTTGTCTCTGGTCATCATGCCAACATCAGTGCATTAAAGCACAGGAGAGAAGCAGCTTCTGCTATAGAGAAGGGCCAAATAACCTCTTTTGGTCAATATGCCTAGAAAGGTTGGGGCCATGTAATTAATTATTGAGATATCACTAAAATAGAATTTACAGAAAAACCAGCCAACACCATGAATGCTAAGAGATGTAGAACAGCATTCTGGCTGGCTGGGGAATTCTGGGAGCTGAAGTCCACACATCTTAAAGTTGTTGACATTGAGAAACACTGTACAGATTTCTAAATTCTGGTGCATGGGATTACTGAGTGGTGTGAGAAAGGATTAGTGCCGGGGTAATATGTGGTGTGTTGGACTACGAGCAGAAGACCTAGTTCTACAGAAGTCCATTTTCAGGCCCTGAATTGAATTGGGTAGGGCAGTCAATTTTTTAAAGCTCATCCTATTTCACTGGAGGAATTAATAATGTTGACTTGAGATCCTGGCTGAGCACACCATACATCTCTAACACACAACAGGGTGGTTATGCCAATGTAACTATGCCAGTAGTTGTAATGCATGAAGAACTCATTGTGCTCATTGAGAACTTCTGAAATGGCCTGAAATCTTTTCATATATGTAAATTTTATTCTCTCTTACTCAATGGAGCTGTTAATATTTCTTTGTGCTAAAACAGCCACCTTGAGATCTGTAATGGAGGGCCTTGGAAGGTCAGAATCCTCTCATATTGCTTTATCTCATTTTGAGTCCTGAGGATAAACTTTAAATATCCATTAATCACTTAATTAATTATTTAATTAATTAATTCAAATGCGGTCTGTTTGTCCAACATAACATCTGGAAGGGTATTTTTGGCCGATGATGGCATGTAACCCGTTAAGAGAAAAAACTTGTGAAGTCATCTCTAATTTTTTGTGTAAAGTTGTTTGAGTCCCATGATGGTTCTGTGGATGTAGACATGGGGCAAAAGATGCATCTGCATCTGTTGCAGGATCCGGTTCCTATGTGAGTCTCATTGCTCTGTTGTTGCTTGTAAGAATCTGTTTCAGGTTGGGTGGGTTAGGTTCAGCTTGGCAGTTGTCTGTATGCATCTATGGATTGGCCACCCAGGACTTCAGAGAGAGCAGCATCATTCTCCTGGTTGCATTGGAGCTTATGAATATATATTTGAGTAATTTGAGCTGCAAACTGTAGGTGGTGTTGTTGTTGTTTTTGTAGTCTATCTTTTTAAAAGATCCTCTCCAGGAATCAGTTTGACTCTATTGATCTGTCTATTGATCTCATTGGGTGAACAGTTTAGTCTCTTGAATGCCTAGCTTAATTCCATCAGTCTGAAAAAGGGTTTTTTAAAACATGATAGACAAGGGCTTGAAAAAGAGTTTCGAATTTCAGAATGCAGGGTACTGAAACTATAGAAAACACAGTTTGGAAAGAATTAGAGATAGCAAGTAATCTTTTACATTCAAGGTATTTTGATGGAGAACAGAGAGATATTTTATTTATTAGCATCAAAAATTAGGAAAGCTAAGTGTTTACTAATAGAATAAAATATTGTTATATTGTATATGTTAATGAATATAGTTTTGCATTATACAGTATACACTGATCATCGCAGGCTTCTCCCATAGTATTTAAAGTGTATTCTGAGGAATGAATTTGCAATTATCATGCATTTTAAAATCTTCTCTGACAAGTTGTTGAATCTGAATAGTAAAATGCTTCTATTGTCAACATAAAGTGCAGTCCAGTGTTTTTCAAACAGCCTGGAAATTTTTGATGATACTGTACTCATATTTCCGTCAAGATTTGGAATTATTTATAGCTCTTTTAAATATGGAATATTTGGACTTAGTGAAAAATGTTAGCTTAAACTAGAATTGTTAGCTTAACAGTGAATAATAAATACATTGCATCTTTGAATAGTGCAAAAAGATACAGAAGGAAATGAGTTTTAATCATGTCACCATTATCTTATCATCAGTCTTATCTTTTTAGACCTCTGTGGAGTTGCTGAAAAAGAAATCTGTTTGTTTCAGATTGAATCAGATACGAAGGAACAACATCCTAGAATATTATCTCTCAACCTTGGTAACTTTAAGAAGTGTCGATTTCAACTCCCAGAATTCCCTAGCCAGCTGTACTGTACCAAAGCTGTATTGTACCAAAGGCTCCAAGACTGTTTAAGTAGACCAATGACTAGTAAAACTGGTGAGGACAGAGGAAAACAACAAAAAAAGGCCAGTCTGTTTTGGGTCAAATTCTATGTCTTGGAGTATTTCAAGGGATGCCTCCATCCATACCTGCAGCCTGGCTTCTAGATTTCTTTTCCAAGATCTCCTCAAACAAGGAGCCTGTTCTGATTAGGAGGTTCTGTTTGAAGAACACATAAGGTCTTACATAAAACATAAGAATCATAGGGCTGGAAGCAACCATGGAAGTCTTCTATCCAATGCACTGCAGTGCTCAAGGCAGGAATCCTTATAACATCCAAATCAAATGGTTGTCCAGTCTTTTTGAAAACCTCCAGTGAAATCTCAATCTCTCTCAATCTCAATCTCAATCTCAATCTCTCAATCTCAATCTCTTCTCAATCTCTCTCTCAATCTCAATCTGTCTCAATCTCTCTGTCTCAATCTCTCTCCCTCCCTCCCTCCCTCCCTCCCTCTCCCTTCTCTCTCTCTCTCTCTCTCATATAAGCTTCCATCCATTACTTCTTCCCTTTCCCTGAGGTGCTTTGAAGAATAGGTTGATCCCATCAGATTGTAGGGGGCAATATGCTGACACTGTAAACTGCTTAGGAAGCACTATATATAAGTCTAAGTGCTGTTGCTATTGACATTGCTATTCCACTTCTTCCAAACATTTTCCAAATCTGATGTTTTATATTTTTTATATTTTCCTGTTCTATTTATTTTTTAAAAATAATGAAAAGGGGGGAGAAAATATTAAATCACATCATTGTTCCCCCCCCTTTTCCTGTTTTGATGTTCTTCCCTTCTCCCTCAACTTAATCCTAAAAATTAGCAGCTTTGTAACACATTGGGGGGGGGGGGTTTACTATATGGATTACAAAAACAGGCATGTAGCCAAACGGTAAATTAATTAGCAAGAATAAACATGGAGATTTTGACAAATGGGAGGCAGAAAAAAGGTAAGTCTTTTTTTTTAAGAAATGGAAAGAGCATTTTGATGGAAAGAAATAGCACAGGCAACACAGACTTCAAAGGCACAACTACCAAATAAACCTTGAGAATGAAGCAACGGCTTTGATACTGTATCTGGTGTAATGAGCACAAAGGATTAAGTACTGCAAATCCTTCTAATTAGTTGTTTCAACAGCTTCATAAAGCTGCAAAGCAATTATGGAGCTTTAGAAGTAAAATCAAGAAACGAGCGATTTTGTGTCACCTTCACACAAGGCTTTTGCACATCAAAACAATTCTGCCAGCAGGTCCATGATATGCAACCTTTTTCACGCCAAGAGTCACAACTGGGTTAAAATTAAATCTAAAGCTACTTTCAACATAATTCTAGTTAACAGTACATTAATTAAAGTTAATATGATTACCGATGTTTCTAATAGTTCCCTCCCCCCTTCTCTCGCATTAAAAATTAAAATTAAGTAACACCGTTTGCAGAGGCTTGTGGTTCTACAAAGGGAGACAACGTACAGCAATTTGAGTTTCTGGTTTCGTGATTCATTGGCTACACTAAAGGGATAAACAAACATGAGTTTGGTTTAAGACAAAAGAAAAGTTCCCAATTATTTTTGGCTATTATACTTATTTGGAAGAGTCCTAAGCAGCACCTACTTTCTCCTGTAAAAGGGGCCTCACAATTTGTTGAAGCAAGCCATAATGGTATGCTAAGCTATATTAGGTCAGTTCAAACATCATGCTCAGTTAAAACCAAGCATAGCACTGTTGTGCTATGAATCAAGCTCCAGAATAGGTGTCCTAGAAGGAGGAGGACTAAGCAGTAGTAGATGATGTTGTAACAAACATCATGTCATGATGTCTTCTATTAGTCATCTCCTTGGAAATAATAATCCTTGGGACAAAACAACAATATCAATAAAAGAGAATATTTGTAGCTCAGAGTTGAAACAAGGTACAGATACAGATTAACAGAGTAACATCAGTGCAAGTCAGCTAGTCAACCCTAGCGCTGATGATGTTGCCTAGTTTGGTAATATAACATCTACAAAAAAACAACCAAACTCAGAGAGCACCATGGACCCCTCAAATATAACAGCAGCAGGAAAAGAAAGTCAGTGAGTAGGTATTAAATAAATATCTCCCTTTTATTTCCCCCTTTTTATTTTCTTTCTTTCATTCATTCATTCCACATTTGTGAATCACCCATTTCCCCTCAAAGAAATAGATGTAATTGATGCAGAGCTGCTGCAAGGCTGTTCCTTGTTTTTGACATCTAAATCTTTGTGCTTCTGAAGCCAATACTGGATTTATAAATGTAAATCCCAGCCCAGCCAATTGAAACTTTCCCCTAGCAAGTAATTTTAAGGAATGATATATTCATTTCAGGGACTGAAGTTTATATTCAGAGGAAACCTTCCAATCTCTTTCTAATTGAAAAGTATAGACCAAGTACATGCTAAGTTGGGCAGATAAGCAGCTGCCTTGCTCTGTATCATAGACTGACCTGTTTGCTATTCTTGTTCTTTTATCCAGATCACTTTTCCAAAGTTACAAACTACCTGGATAATTCTTACTCTCCACACTGTTAGACTTGGGATGAAAAAGCGGTTACCGTTTAGAAGAGAAAAGCAAAAGCAAGTGAATACAGCACACATCGGCTAAGCTAGGAATGAAAACATTACTGGATTTCATTGCATCAACCATTTTTGGATGGACCAGTTTCTTCCCCTCGACAAGGAGTCATTGCAATAGCTTCTGGAATGAGGGTTGCTTACCAAACTCAGAGTGAAACAAACTCATAAGGAATCTATTATTGTCGTGATGGCTCTCTTAGCTCAGCAGGTGATCCCTTCCTATCATGACATTTGTCAATTGCCCTGATTAACCCACACAAGGAAAGACAGAGAATTGGAAAATAAAGTGGTCATCAGTCTTCCGTTGATGTTCAGAGCAAAGAGCTTGGAAAGATATGTCTTTCACTGCTGGCTGTTAAACATCTCCTGTGGACCATGTGACTTCATGGACACAACTAGAAGCAAGCTGTGTTCTCTTCACCCTTCCTCTGAAAACATCTCTGCCTAAAACATTAGCCATCCTAAACATTCCAATGAGGTCCAAATTTAGAGACACTTCGGTTCCCACTTTTCTAACAGTCAAGGTGCGTGAGATCTTATTGAATGCCACGCAAGAAGCTGAAGCCCAAAAGACAGAGGAATCCCTTTCGTCAGCCGTGGCATTGCTTGTGGTGCTGATCCTCCTCTTCTGCCTGGTCTCTGTGTCCCTGGCGACCTACTGCTTTCATAAATGGAAGCTGAGGAGCAAAAGATTACAGAAAGCTCATGAAGAGTATCAGAAGGACTATGAAAACAGTGGGCACCGAATCACGTCAAGACTTGTTTAACAAGGGGGAACAAAACTCAAAGCAAAGACATCAACCTAAGCTAACTATAATATTTCTATATTAATAAGAAAGATAGAAGATAACTGTGGACATTATTGATTCAATGATATAGCATATTGCTTTCCTAATACAGACCCGTCAATTAATTCAGATTTTTCTTACTTTTTCATTCTCTATTTAAGATCATACCATGATTGGACTGTAAAGCTACCTTTACTAGCACAATCTCTAGGAAGCAATATTCAGACATACAAAAGCATCACTCCATGGTTTGTGTAGGGCTACTCTGGAAAAGCCAGCTTGAAAGTAACCTCTTTTCTTTTATCCAGATTTTCCACTGGTATCAGAGAGCTTAAATCTGAGCTGCTGAAAAAAGGGCAGTGCAACTCTGAAATCCATATAAATCCTCTGATGTAACAACTTCAAAGAAAATCCTAATTTTTCAAAACAGTAGACAGCAGCCTGATCAAAGGCAGTGGGATTTCCATCCCAATAAATACCTACCACAAATGCTTTCTCATGCAAGTTTCAGTTCAATTGGTTGGAAATTCACTTTTAAAACAATAGGAACAACTTTATTCATAGGTGCCAGTTACAGATTTCACTGCAGATGGTAAGATAAAGGTGAGGTAAAATATATCTCTTAAGGGAAATACTTACTACAGGGTGAAAAATAGTTAATTCTTCCATCATTTGGGGGGAGGAATGTGCCTCTACATAGTAAGAGAATGAAATTTGTACTCTAATATAAAAACCTGTCTATTTTTTGTTTTGCTTTGTTTCCCTACATTTGTAATAATTATGGAAAAAGAGTTAGAGAACCCAACCTGTGGTAGAAATCTAGTATAAAACCCATGATTGTAATAATGGCACCCGAGCTGAGCAGAAAAGCAGCCTCAAGAGGAGAATTAATAAGCTTCTTTTTGACATCCTATGGCTGAATACAAAGAAAAAGCCAACAATACTCACAAATACAAAGGGATTTGGCACCAATATATTTATAGATATGGTACACACAGAAAACCATTTTTGAAACAGAAAGAGAAAGGCAGTTATTAAGGGGCCACCTGAATCTACCATCCAAAGGTAAGAAAAAAACATCAAAAAGATATGGAAATAGATTGATGATAAAATAGATGAGCTAGATGAGCCATCACTTTTGGCTATTCTAGTATAGCAAGGGACTCAGTATGGCAGGTAAATACCACATCAGATGGATGGATACCCCATTGAGTCCATTAATTAGTTAGATGATGAGATGTAAAACCTTTAAAAAATGGTGCCCTCGGTTAAGTAGGGCTGATTTTTTTAAAAACACTACATTTAATATGAAAATTTAAAAAGAATATGCAAGGGAGACAATGATCTTGCATTCATGGCAGCTGAGAGAATACCCAAGGAGGGAAGTGCTCTTATTCACATGCAAATATAATCAACTGAAGCCCTTATGATTAACCAATTAATTTTTTTATATTCTTCTTTTCTTGCCTACCCATGTTTACAATTCCTAACTGAGCTTATTTATAATAGCATGTTTCTATTTTCATGGCTTACTGACTTCATACTAAGGACAATAATTCGATAGGTAGCATATTAAAAGTAATCCTTTTTAACCAGAATGTGAGATATATCATTAAAATGACTATCTGTTTTTTGTTATGTTTTTAAGTAGGTAGCATGCAAATATAATCCTGCTAAAGTATATAGCTTGCTTGCAATTGCCATTTGCCCATGTAATGCACATTTTTCAATAAGTTGTGAAACTGTGGGAAGACTTTACACCTTTTCTTCCAGAGAGGGGAGGAAGTTTCCAGTTTGCGGGTGGGGGGTGGAGGGAGAAAGTGAAAAAACGGCTGAAGGGATTGATTGAAAGAGCTCCCTGAGAGCAAAGCATGTTTCTTAAGAACGCCACAAAGAGGAACTCATGGAAGAACCTTAAGAGCCTGTTTGATTGCTACAGAGAGGTTTTGAAAAATGTCTTTATGGGTCATCCGGATGATTCTATGCAGGAACAAAACAATATAATTTTATTATTTAATAAATCAAAGAAGTGGTGAACTGTCATGCCTTTTTTGCGAGAGATCTTTCCGAGTTGTTTAGTGAGCCTCTTTGGTGGACCTAGAGAATGACCGTCTCTCTGGAGATGCATGAGGCAAAGAGTTCCCAGGCTCTTGGCCTCCAGAATATACCCACTCTTCTTTCTTTAACCTTCTCCCAAAAGACCAAGTGGAAGAGTAGGCTGCTATTCTTGGAAGGAACATATTATTGAGAGCTTTCAATAAAGCATGGAATTTCCCAGGAAATTCACAGAAATTACAAGTAGTCCTCGACTTACAACAGTTCATTTAGTGACCATTCAAAGTCACAATGGCATAAAAAATTGACTTATGACCATTTTTCACGCTTACAACCATGGCAGTATCCCCATGATCACATGATCAAAATTCAGACACTTGGCAACTGACTTATATTTATGACGGTTGCAGCGTCCCAGTGTCATATGATCCTGTTTTGTGACCTCCTGATAAGCAATGTCAATGGGAAAGCCAGATTTGCTTAACAACCGTGTAACTAACTTAACAACTGCAGTGATTCACTTAACAGCTATGGCAAGAAAGATCCTAAAATGGGGCAAAATGCATTTAACTGTCTTACCTAGCAACTTTAAATTTTGGGCTCAATTGTGGTCATAAGTCGAGAACTACCTATATCATGCTGAAAGGTTTCAATTGGGTAATTCAGAGACAACCAACCTAACACTTAAGTAGGGTAAGCAGTGGTTGCTTATATGAGCTTCTCTTTCAGAACTTCCTCATCCTGATTCAGGTAATTTCTCCATCGAGCCAAGACCCAATTGGAGCACCCAAGGCCACCCTTGGTTCCCCAAAAGTCTCACTGGCCCATGGAGACTTTGCAAAAATGCTATCAATGCTATTTTTCCATGGAGACGATTGTGAAATTCTCAAATCATATGACACTGTTTAATAAATATAATAAATTTGCATTAAATTGCATTGCAGCAAAAGTCCCCTGGGCCAGGGTAACCCTTAAATTCTGCATCCCTGGTCACATTTAATGTGGTTTCCTCTGGTCATCATCATCTTCCTGAGTCTCATCATTCCATCACCTGCCGCCCAGTCCGTTATCAACAAAGATGGCATGGGTTGAGACTTGATCCTTCCAGAAAGCCCGTAGTCCTTTTCTCCCATGCCATGAAATGACTGGAGCCCTGATTAGAGCTTTGAGCCTTAATTTAAATTGGGACTCTGAACTTAATAGACTGAAGACCAAATCCCCAAAGTTCCAAGCAGGACAAGAAACAGGGTCAGTGGAGACTGCAGTCACCCAAAGGCTGAGCACCTTTGTGTGGCTGTCAGACTCCAGACTCTGCCATTCAAAAGGAGAAGGGAGGTCTTGGCTCTGCTTGATCAAAAGGTTATAACATATCCGTATCCTAGACACCTGGGAACCTTCTCATCTTAAGATACGGTTTTATGAGGGGTAATGCAAGTCAGTTGAACAGAAGGGAGGATGGGAACGTATGGCCATCTGGTCACACACTTGTGGATTGATTATGCTTGCATCTTGCCGAATGGGGTGGGGCATTAAGGTTAAACATGCTTGCCTTGCCTGAAGGCATTTAGACTTTGCTTTGAATGAATGGATTGTTATACAAATGCAAATAAAGGAATCCTTTTGAGAACACTGACTCAGAAGTTCGTACTTTAATTGTGGTTGGGAAGACAGTCCTTACAGAAAGCAAAGTCTGCAAAATCGGTCAACCCAGAGAGTAACTTCGCTCTACTGAGGGGACCGGGCAATCATGGCTCAACAAAACCGGGAACAGGAGGAAACTGAATGCTGGGGGGAGACACCAATCACCAGGGGCCTATTTCGCACTCCCCAGCAAAGAGACTGAGGGAGGTTTCGAGACCTCTGAGAAACCCCGCTGGTCTATCGGCATTGGAAAAAAAGACAGCTGGGATGGGAGAACCAGAGGAGTCACCCTTAATCGAAGGAATCGGAAGCCTCGTTGGGAATTGGAGCTAGAAGCTCTCATGGACCAGGAGGAGCCCACCGAAGCACCTCTAAGGGAGGGGCGGTTGAAGAGATACCTATCCCAGCTGGTGATGGAAACATTGGAAAATCTCAACATCCGAGGGACCCCAGAACAACGACTAAGGAGCGCTGGGAGCATAGCAACCGCTGAAGAGACTGGGGGGGCCAACAACCTCCAGGAAGCCGGCATGCAGATGGAGGACGCGGCAGGGGACCCAACAAACCCCCCCAGGGCAGCACACGCAGCGGCACCCCTTCCTAACCAACTCCAAGCCCCACAACTAGAAAGGAAAACTCCCCCACTGGGAGTGAAATTTGATGGGGACCCGCAACAATTGGGATTCTTCGTAGCACACGTGCTCACCTATATGCAAGAATATGGACGTGAGTTCCAAACACAGGGATCCCGGGTGTGAGCAGTTACCTTAGCTCTGGAAGGAGCTGCCAGATGGATGGTGACCCTACATAACGACGACGCACCCGAACTGCGCAACTTCAACCAATTCATGACGGCTCTACAACGACGGTTCGAGGACCCGCTGGCTGACCGCAAAGCACGCGATCATATTAAGGTGGTGAAACAGGGACGACGACCAGTGGCGGAGTACACTGAAAATTCCGGGACCTCGCATGTCGGTTAAACTGGCCAGAAGACATCCTGGTAAGCTGTTTTAAGGATGGACTGAGTGACGATCTGTATAATGCCTGCATGGCTAGGGGTGCACCGAATCATCTGCATGAGTGGTACCTCACCGCTGAAGAAGCAGAGATTGATATGGCTAGGAATCCCCACCCCAATGGAGGAAAGAGCCCTTCAGAAGGCAACAGGGTTTTTCCCCTAAACCTCCAATCTGTTACAAGTGCGGGAAGGAGGGACACCGAGCACCCGAATGCTGGCCCCAAACACCCACCCGGAAACCCGAACGCCAAACGGGGGAGAGACCAGCGAGACCCATCCAGCGTGGGAGGGAAACAGCTTTGAGGAGCAGTGAGATGGTAGGACCACCATCCCTCCTCCCGCTGGAGACAACATCCCCGCATTTCGAAGGGAAGATCCAGCATCGTTCGAGAGCGACCCGGAGGATGAACCACTGGTAAGCAAACCAATTGAACCGCTTACCCTCCCTCTCAGACTATTTATCCCTAACCAAGAGGAGGGAAAAAATATCTCCACATTAGTAGACTCAGGGTGCACCCGTTACTTAATCAGCCCAACCCTAATCAGGGAGCTGGGAATCACAGTGAGAAAGCTGAGAAATCCCATCGCATTTTGCCAACTGGATGGGTCAATAGCAGGGGGGGGGAGCCGGCTGCTTTTGCCACGGAACCCCTGAAAATAGGCATTGAGAACCACGAAGAGAAACTTACGTTTATAGTAGCACCTGGCATGGAATGGCCACTAGTCTTGGGACTCGCATGGCTAAAAAAGTGGAATCCAAGAATAAATTGGGAGCAAGGCACCATAAAATTCCAAATGCACGTGACTGTTGCGGAGGACCCACAGATAGGAACTGAGGGGGCTGAACGTAGGGAAACAGCCATGCCTGGTCATAGCGTGGCAACAGAAGGCATACCCAAGGAATACAAAGACTTGGCAGAAGTTTTTAGCGAAGCAGCGTCGGATGAACTTCCCCCGCATCGCGTATCTGACTGTGCAATAGAAATCTTACCTGGGGCTAAACTGCCTAAACCAAAAATGTATAGCATGTCACCGGGGGAGTTAGAAGAGCCGAGAGCTTTCATTGAGAAAAACCTAGCAAGGGGTTTCATTGAACCAGCCAGACCAAAGATAGCAGCTCCAGTGTTATTTATGGAAAAAAAAGATGGCACAAAACGCTTATGTGTCCATTTCAGAAACCTAAACACGGTAAGTGTTGAAAACATGTATCCCCTCCCCCTGATGAAAGATATGCTGGCCCACCTCACAAAAGGGAAATTTTTTTCCAAACTAGACATCAGGGAGGCATACTAGCGAATCAGGATTAAGGAGGGGGATGAATGGAAAACGGCATTCAACACCCCCCTGGGATGCTACCAATTCAAAGTGCTCCCTTTTGGGCTACAAGGGGCACCTGCAGTGTTTATGCAATTAATCAACGATGTTTTACGTGAACATTTATACAAAGGGGTTCTTGTTTATTTAGATGATATTCTATTATACTCAGAGACCGAGGCTGAACATGTTAAATTGGTGAGGGCAGTGCTGAGCAAACTCCGCGAGGCAAAACTTTATGCCAAACTCTCAAAATGTGAATTCCACCGAGAAAAAATTGATTACTTGGGGTATCGTATTTCACACCAGGGCATAGAAATGGATCCTCAAAAAGTGCAGGCGGTACTCGATTGGGAAACGCCTCGCACACACAAGCAGCTGCAAAGTTTCCTGGGGTTTGCAAATTTCTATCGCCAATTTATCCCTGCGTTTGCTCAAATTGCCCTGCCCATCACAAAACTGCTAAGAACAAAGGGGGAGGGAGATCCTAAACCGAGACAGCCCGTGAATTGGACAATGGAATGCCAGGCAGCATTTGAAAAACTAAAACGGCTGTTCTCAACAGAACCAATTTTGAAGCACCCAGACACAGAAAAACCCTTCATAATACAAGCAGATTCTAGCGATGTGGCAATAGGAGCAATCCTACTCCAGAGTAACGAGCAAGGACAGCTACAGCCATGTGCGTATACATCCAGGAAACTAAGTGAAACTGAACAAAGGTGGGAAATCTGGGAAAAAGAAGCTTATGCGGTGCGATGGGCACTTTTAACTTGGAGACAATTCTTAGAAGGGAGTAAGATCCCTTTTGAAGTCTGGACTGACCACAAAAACTTAGAAGCCTTAAAGACACCAAGGAAACTATCTCCTAAACAGGTTCGTTGGGCGCAATACTTCAAACGGTTCGAGTTTACTCTTAAATTTATCCCTGGGGGGGGGAACTTTCTAGCAGATGCACTGTCCAGAAAGCCACAATACAATTGTGTGAAATCAGAGTGTGTACCTAGAGTACAAACAAATCAATTGGCAGCCAAAGTAATCACCAGGTCCCAAGGAGGAAAAGATGCATTGAGTGACGCAGACGTCACTCACGCTTTTAAACAAGCATTAGTCAACGATGAATGGTTTTTGAACCACAAATCCAGTTGCGTGATGAAAGATGAATTAGCTTGGGTAGGTGACAAACTTTATGTACCAGCTAGCCAAAGATTATGTTTAATGGAAAGGTGCCACGACTCTAGATTAGCTGGACACTTTGGTTTTGTAAAAACTTTACACTTAATAAAGAGACAATTTTGGTGGCCTTCGTTGAAAAAGGACATAGAAAGCTATGTAGCAAGTTGCCCCATTTGTGCTGCAGCAAAAAGACGACAGGGGAAAACTCCAGGACTTCTACAGAAAGTAGCTGAGCTGTCAGCCCCATGGAAAGAAATTGCTATGGATTTTATTGTAGAACTACCGGAAAGTGGGGGAAACACGGTCATTTGGGTTGTGACAGACTTGTTTTCAAAACAAGCACATTTTATTCCTTGCCAAAAGATCCCAACTGCCAAAGGCTTGGCTAGACTGTTTCTAATACACATTTATCGTCTTCATGGAGCTCCTAAAAGAATAATCTCGGATAGGGGAGTCCAATTTACCTCCAACTTTTGGAAGGCGTTTTTGGGCTTACTTGGTACCACCCAAGGATTAAGCTCCTCCCATCACCCTCAGTCCAATGGAAATTGTGAAAAATTGAATGGCGTTCTTGAACAGTATCTAAGATGTTTTATTAATTTTCAACAGGACAATTGGACTGAACTTTTACCATTTGCAGAGGTTGCATTTAATAACTCTGTATATTCAAGTACAGGTTTTACACCTTTTAGAGTGGCCACGGGGCAAGACTTCAGCCCAATGCCGGAACTACCCACAGAAAAACCCACTATCCCCTCACTTAAGGAGTGGATAGAAAATTTGCAAAACACATGGCCAGTAGTCAGGTTGGCTTTACAGGAAGCTGGAGAGGCTTTCAAAATTCAAGCCGACAAGAAAAGAGTAGAGCCTAAACCTTTCCATGTTGGGGATAGAGTATATTTATCTATAAAATTCTTGAGATCGTTACAACCATCAAAAAAATTAGGGCCTAATTTCATTGGGCCTTTCACTATTAGCAGGATCATTAACCCAGTAGTGGTTGAATTGGCTCTTCCAAAAACACTTAGACAAGTCAAGCCAGTATTTCACATTAGTTTACTCAAGAGAGAGGTAACCGCATCACTTAGACCGGTGGTAGCTGCACCACCTGCCCCAATCATGATAGAAGGGGAACAACACTTTGAAATCAAGGAAATTCTTGACTCTAGAATCCACAGAGGGAAGATCCAGTATCTGGTAGCTTGGAAACATTTGCCTTCTTCACAGAACGAGTGGGTCACTAAACAACATGTTAAAGCTCCCATCTTATTGAGAAGATTCCACTCCCAATACCCTAACAAACCTTGTTAATATATCATAATTGATTCTGCTTATGTCTTACAGGTGGACCTTTTTTCTCTTAAGGGGCAGCATGTCAGACTCCAGACTCTGCCATTCAAAAGGAGAAGGGGGGTCTTGGATCTGCTTGAGCAAAAGGTTATAACATATCCGGATCCTAGACACCTGGGAGCCTTCTCATCTTAAGATAGGGTTTTATGAGGGGTAATGCAAGTCAGTTGAACGGAAGGGAGGCTGGGAACGTATGGCCATCTGGTCACACACTTGTGGATTGATTATGCTTGCATCTTGCCGAATGGGGTGGGGCATTAAGGTTAAATATGCTTGCCTTGCCTGAAGGCATTTAGACTTTGCTTTGAATGAATGGATTGTTATACAAATGCAAATAAAGGAATCCTTTTGAGAACACTGACTCAGAAGTTCGTACTTTAATTGTGGTTGGGAAGACAGTCCTTACAGTGGCCAAAGGACACAAGTAGCATCATTTGGAGAAAGGATGAGGGCTGTAGACATGACATGAGGGTATTGTATCACATATGTGGGTGGGTTTTGCTAGAGAACTTTTAGAGGTCTGTCTGGTTTTGTTTACTCAAACTATGCCTATTTTAAGGTTTAAAGTTCAGCTTTCATCTCTTTCCTCATAATGGAACAAATCTGGGCCTTCAAATTTTCAGCAACCGTACCCAGCAACAGACAATCACCACCATATAATCTATTTCCCCAAAGTCCATAGCCTTCAGAAGTGCTCAGGCATTTCAGTTGTGTTGCATTAGGTATTTTATTCTCTTTCAGTATTCACAAGTATATTTCCATTTCTAAAGCAACATTTCAGCTTCTTCCTTGGAATCAAGAGTGGTGGCCTAACTTCGCTTCAGATTTGTCATTTATTTATTATTTATTTATTTATTTTGGTTTTCTTATATGCCGCCCAACTCCCAAGGGACTCAGGGCGGCGTACAGCAAAGAGAAAATACAAGAACAACCAATAATAAATGTTACATTAAAAGCAAATATAAAAATTAAAAATTTAATATTAAAAACCATCCAACAATCAGACATACCCGGGGGAAAGCTCAGATGGATTAGGCTCTACCCCCAGCCTGCAGGAAAAGCCATGTCTTAACGGCTTTTCGGAAGGCTAGAAGGGTGGGGATAGTTCGGGTCTCTGGAGGAAGCTGGTTCCAGAGCGCGGGGCCCACCACAGAGAAGGCCCTCCCCCTAGGGCCCGTCATGGTTTTCAGCACTATAAAAATATATTCAATTTTACAACTTCTGCAGTTTCTTTGCAAGGACATGTTCAAATCCCAAAAAGAATCTTACAAAAAAAAGTTGATATTTATGACGTCCCCACAGTAAGAAAAAAATAGTTTCTGTTATTTGAAAATATATTATTTAGTTCAATAATCACATACAGCTCTGCTCTCCCTGGGACAGAAGGTAAAAATCGACTCTGGAATCCAAATTGTCATTATTCTCAATACTGTCACTGTTCAGCCTATAGAGATTCTATCTATGGTTGTGTTTATTTGCTCCAATATTCCCACAAGCAAAAGCTATTCTTGCCAACCTCTTTTATTCAATTTCTGCCATATATTTCTGGGATCTTCGGAAAGCTTAGGAAGACTTTTATGAATTTCTCCAATGAGTGTGAGAGAATCCTGAAAGAAGAAGAAAATATGGTGAGAGACTTCCAATTCAGACTATATGCCATTACTACTGTTTAACAAATTAGTTTATTTGATTTTTGTACCACCTTTGTTACCTGTATAAGTAACTCATGGGGGAAAGACATATACTCCTTCCTCCTCCTATTTTCCCCACAAAAACAGTCCTGTGAGGTGGGTTGGGCTGAGAGTGATTGGACTGAGTCATCCAGCTGGTTTTCGTGCCTAAGGTGGGACGAGAACTTTTAGTCTTTTGATGATTGACCCAAAATCAACCGATCAGCTTTTGTGGTCTCTCCCAGTGATTGGCTGAAAGTCACCTAGCTGATTTTTATGCCTAAGGCAAGACTAGAACTCACTGTCTCCTGATGCTTGGCCCAAGGTCACTAGCCACTTTTCATGCCTAAAATGGGACTAGAACTCACATTCTCCTGGTTTCTGGGCCAGCACCTTAACCACTACACCAAACTGGCTAACAATTATTAACTTGTTAACAAATTAGTGGGCAGAAATTTATAAGTCAGTGATATCACCCTTCTAGTTGCTAGGATACAGAAGAAAAGGGAGGTGGTTTTCATTTACATAGGTATGAATTAGGACACATTATAACAAAAAAATGGCATTGGGGAAGCCATCTGCTCCTAACCTCTTCAACCCTCGACCACAACAATGAAGTGTGTCTCTACAGCAATTCCCCAAATGCCTTAGATTGCAACTCCGAGTTTGGGGGGGGGGTGTTACAAGAACTGAAACTCAACAATCTGGAGGCCTCTAGAAGTTTGGGGTTTCCACAGGGAACTAACAATGCTGAAATATTTTGGATGCTTAAAGACACTACACAGAAGCCAATGCAATTTTAACATGGCTTAGGTTTATATTTATATAAAAACAGAGGTGTCACAGATTAGAAGATTATAGATGAAGGCAACATACAAATGATATTAAATTGTGCTAGAAGTGACGCCTAAGTTGGTAACACCCATTAAACTCTCAGCCATTTATAAATGTATGCGTAAGAGTTTAGCTCCGATTGTTATTAAATGATCATGAACAATGAGATAGAACACAGAACATGGACACAGAGCCTGGCTGGCTGGGGAATTCTGGGAGTTGAAGTCTACCCATCTTAAAGTTGCCAGGGTTGAGAAACACTGGCTTAAGCAACTAGACTCACCCATTACACAAAACTGACTACCAGTCAGAAAGAAAAATGCATTGTAAAATGTCTCTGCATTCATTGTTACAGTCTTGATTTCACTGAAATACAGGTAGTCCTCAACTTACGACCCCAATTGAGCCCAAAATTTATGATGCCGAGTGAGAAATGTGTTAAGTGAGTTTTGCCCCATTTCACCATAGTGAAGTTGGGAACATGACTGTTAAGTGAATCAGCTTCTCTGTTGACTTTGTTTGTCAGAAGATTGCAAAAGGAGATCACATGACCCCGGGACACTTCAACTGTCATAAATGTGAGTCAGTTGTTAAGCATCTGAATGTAAATCATGTGACCATGGGGATGCTGCAACAGTCATCAATGTGAAAAATAGTCATAAGTCACTTTTTTTCAGTGCCGTTGTAACTTCAAAGGGTCACTATTTATTTATTTATTTATTTATTTATTTTGTTATTCTTATATGCCGCCCAACTCCCGAGGGACTCGGGGCGGCTTACAACAAGGAGAAATACAAGAATAAACAAAAAAATTACATAAAATTTAAAAACAAGTACAAAAATTTAAAACAATTATTTAAAACAGCAACATCCATTCGACACATACATACTTGGGGGGTAGGCTCAGGTGGAATTAAGCTGTCCCCCCACCTGCAGGAAAAGCCATGTCTTAATGGCTTTACGGAAAGCCAGCAGAGTGGGGATAGTCCGGGTCTCTGGGGGTAGTTGGTTCCAGAGCACGGGGGCCAGCCACAGAGAAGGCTCTCCCCCTAGGGCCCGCCAGCCGACATTGCTTGGCCGACGGGACCTGGAGGAGGCCAACTCTGTGGGCCCTAACCGGTCGGAGGGAAGTATGAGGCAGAATGCGGTCCCGAAGATATCCTGGTCCTAAGCCATGAAGGGCTTTAAAGATGGTGATCAACACCTTGAATTGGACCTGGAGACCGATGGGCAGCCAATGCAGCTGGCGGAGTATCGGTGTCACGTGGGTGTACCTTGGCACACCCACCACAGCACGCGCAGCCGCATTTTGCACCAGCTGAAGTCTCCGGATACTCTTCAAGGGTAGCCCCATGTAGAGTGCATTGCAGTAGTCCAAACGCGAGGTGACAAGGGCATGAGTGACCGTGAGTAGCGCCTCCTTCTCCAAATATGGCCGCAACTGGTGCACCAGGCGAACCTGTGCAAAGGCCCCCCTAGCCACAGCAGAAAGATGGTGGTCCAATTTTAGCTGTGGATCTAGGAGGACCCCCAAGTTGCGGACCTGGTCTGAGGGGGTCAGTTTCGCACCCTCAAAAACCAAGGAGGGGTAGTTGTCATGAACCTTAGGAGGCAATATCCACAGCCACTCAGTCTTATCGGGGTTTAGTCTGAGCCTGTTCCTCCCCATCCAGATCTTAACGTCGTCCAGGCATCGGCACATTACATCCACTGCCTCCCTGAAGTCAGACGGGGTGGTGATGTACAGCTGGGTGTCGTCAGCGTACTGATGGAAACACACCCCATGTCTGCGGATGATCTCACCCAACGGTTTCATGTAGATGTTAAACAGGATGGGCGAGAGAACCGACCCCTGGGGCACCCCACATAATAGGGGCCTAGGGGACGATCTCTGCCCACCCGTCAACACCGACTGCATCCGATCGGCGAGATAAGAGGAGAACCACCGTAAAACGGTGCCTCCCACTCCCAACTCGCCGAGCCGATGCAGAAGGATACCATGGTCGATGGTATCGAAAGCCGCTGAGAGGTCAAGTAGCACCAGGATGGAGGAGTTCCCCCCATCCCGGGCCCGCCAGAGATCATCCATCAGGGCGACCAAGGCAGTTTCTGTACTGTAGCCGCGCCTGAAACCCGACTGATAAGGATCTAGATGGTCTGTTTCATCCAGGAGCTGCAGAAGCTGAGTCACCACCACCTTCTCCACAACTTTCCCTAAAAAAGGTAAGTTGGAGACTGGACGATAGTTCTTCAAATCAGCTGGATCCAGGGAAGGCTTCTTCAGGAGGGGTCGCACCACCGCAGTTTTTAACGACTGCGGTACGGATCCCTCCCTCAAAGAAGCGGTGATCACCGCCCGGATCCAGCTGCATGCCACCGCCCTGCTGGCCGAGACCAGCCAGGAGGGGCACGGGTCCAATAAACAGGTGGAGGTACCCATCGCTCCCATAGCCCTGTCCACATCCTCGGGAGAAACAGGCCCAAACTCCTCCCACAAAGATGGATTAAGACTGGCCCCTGTCAACTCTATGGACTCTGCCCTGCCAGAGTCCAAGTCCAACCGAATCTGAGCGACTTTATCTGACAGAAACTCAGCAAATTCCTCAGCTCTGCCTTGCAAGTGTTCCTCGCTCCCCCCTTTTCCAAGGAGGGAGCAAGTCACCCTAAACAAGGCGGCTGGACGAGAATCTGCGGACGCAATAAGAGCGGAAAGATAGGATCGTCTTGCCGCCCTTATCACCACTAAATAAGATCTGATGTAAATTCTTAATAGTGTTCGGTCAGACTCGGCTTTCTTGGTCCTCCAGCGGTGCTCCAGACGTCTCTTCTGGCGTTTCATCTCCCGGAGCTCCTCGGTAAACCAGGGAGCTTTCCGGGATCCACTGCCACGGAGAGGTCGCTTAGGCGCAATTCGGTCTAGAGCCCCTGATGCTGCGGTGTTCCAAGCAGCCACCAGGGAGTCAGCCGAATTGTGTACCAGGGTTTCAGGTATTTCCCCAAGTTCCCTCTGGAATCCTTCCGGCTCCATTAGGCGCCTGGGGCGGAACCACCTAGTCGGTCCCGCCTCCCTGCGGGGGAGGAGTGGGGTCTAAATGAACTGTTGTTAGTCGAGGACTACCTGTATTATGGATCTTTGGATTCCAAACTTTAATTACCAAGGTTAAAAAAAAACAGTTACACAAATTTCATGAACTCTTTTTTTGAGAAAAACATATGCAATCTAATCCAATTCTGAATCCTTCTAAAATGTTAGTAGAAATTTGGAGATATGCAGATAGCAATAGCAATAGCACTTAGACTTATATACTGCTTCATAGTGCTTTACAGCCCTCTGTAAGCAGTTTACAGAGTCAGCCTATTGCTCCCCAAATCTGGGGCCTCATTTTACCGACCTCAGAAGGATGGAAGGCTGAGTCAACCTTTAGCCAGTGGGAATCGAACTGCCAAATTGTTGGCAGCTGACAGTCAGCAGAATTAGCCTGCAATACTGCATTCTAACCACTGCGCCACCATGGCTCATGTAGTATGTAGCATAGCATAGCATAGCATAGCAAAGCACAGCATACCATACCATAGCACAGCACAGCACACCACACCATAGCATAGCGCAGCGCAGCGCAGCGCAGCGCAATACAATACAATACAATACAATACAATACAATACAATAAATCTACTTTTGGAACATATATTTTGCTTTTTGCTTACTTTGGTGTACATATAGTCTTCCAGTTTCTCTTGAAGCAAAACATTGTCTAATATAGTTTTCTTTTGACTGAGAAATTCAACTTTTGCAAACCCTGCTCTTTTCTTCATGCAAAAGGGGCATTGTGAAGGTTGGTGCATTTCAGTTTCTGCTATCTTAAAGGCAAAGGAAGAGAGAATTTTAAAAAAAAATTGTTAGGCCCCCAAAACCAAAAATACTTCTGAGCTTTTTCTTTATTGTTGTTTGCCTACAGACAGAATCTTGCCAGACTAAAGCAGCTATCTGCATAACTATAGATAGATTCTGTGTTTACCCTTTTCCTGCCTACCAGACATTCCAAGCTCTGCTGCCTCTTTGCCCTCTGGGAGGCAGCCCTCCCTCCTGGGGCTCCAGACTACATTCCACCACACTGTCTTCCTTAAAAACAAGAGCATGGCTAACATTTCAGAACAAAAGTGTATAGAAGACGAAGGCAGCCTTTGAAACCAGATAAGTTTTCTTCCAAAATGAGCTAAATAAAGAAACTAATTATTATTATTTTCCCCAGGAGATAGCCTGTATTTCTCTCTTGCAATAGCTTCTCTAGCAGCAATATCATAACTTTACTTAGTCATATCTTTTGAAATCATCATACTGCAACTCGTTCCTTCTGTCAAAAGGTATTTTAAAACTCAGCTTCTTAAAAAGAGAAAATAATGTAAAGAACTGTGGCAGCAAGCTTTATTAAGGTTGCCGTCTTAGATGCACTTATCAGGAACAAGCTTCATTAAATGTAATAGGTTCACTTCTGAATAAACATGTATCAGATTACCGGTACATTGGAAGAGCATCACATTATAGTTATGGTGCTTAAATTATTTTAGATTGAGAGAAGGGGAGAGGTGCATATTACTCATCTCACTGATTCTATCCTGTCGCTATGAACAAGAAGCTACTGTGAAGGAAGATAAACCACCTTCTAAGGACATTCCATCATCTATAACTAAACGTAAGCATTTCCCCTCGGGGTTAATTAGTTAAAGAGCAGGATTTAGAAAATTATGGGGAGACTATTTTTTACTTTCTTTTCAAGGCCAATTGCCCTTTCTCAACCTTGGCTTCCTCATTAGTCTTCCTTCTGCTAGTGAAAATGTACATCAAATCTTCATTATAATAACGATGGTTTCAGCTAAAACTAACAACAGAACCACTTAGAGATTCTTAACTCCATGTGAGAACCTAACTGTACTATGCAAAATCATGTCACAAATAACAAAAATAACTTAAAAGCTTACTTGTTATACATATACAGTACATGAAACATGCATGTACAACAAACGTTCAATTTTTAGTTTGATTTTTGCAATTTTGAAAAGTCACCGTCTGAAGAAATCTCGTGCCATACTGAGGCTAATCTTCTATTGCAAAATAGCACAGAATCTTGTAGGGAGAAAACAAAATTTCTGTTGTTAACCAAGATGGTTGTTAAGTGAGTCTTGCCTCATTTTATGACTGATCTTGCCACAGTTGTTAAAAGAATCACTGCAGTTAAGTTAGTAACACATTTGTTAAGTGAACCTGACTTCCTTGTTCACTTTGCTTGTCAGAAGGCTACAAAAGGTGATCATGTGACCCCAGGACAATGCAGCCGTCATAAATACATGCCAGTTGCCAAGATCTGAATTTTGATCGTGTGACCATGGGGATGTTGCAATGATCGTAAGTGTGAAAAACAGTCATAAATCACCTTTTTTCAGTGTGCTGTTTTAACTTTGGTCATTAAATGAATGGTTGTAAGTTGAGGACTACCTGTAAGTCTGTGAATAATGACAAGTAGCACTTGGCTTTTCCCCACCCTCCCAGTCGTTTGAAAAAAGTCATGGTTTCAGCACCTTTTTCATCATCTCCTTGAGACTTTTCAGATGAAGCCTGTTTACTAGCTCAGAAGGGACAGCAGAGTCGCCACCTCCCGTCTGCTGCCTCCGTGAAACCATCCTAGGCCTCTGTTCCTTACAGCTATTTCTTCTCAATGGCTCTGAGTTCCTCTGATGATGGAGATGGTTAATTTTGCTGGCACAGAAAGACTGCAGAGCCCCCAGTTCTTCTTCAGAAATTCCTGGTAATACTTCATTGGGGGGGGGAGACAGAACAAAATATCAGATACTATCCAGGGATGAAAAAGCTTATAGTCTTATTTCCAGTTACCAGGAATATCATGGTGGTGGCTGTCACTGTACAGATAGTTTTTGACTTATGACCACAATTGAGCCCAAGACTTATGTTGATAAGCGAGACATTTGTTGTGAGTTTTGCCCCCATTTTATGACCTTTCGTGCCACAGTTGTTAAATGAATTTGGTTTCTCCATTGACTCTGCTTGTCAGAAGGTTGCAAAAGGGGATCACATGAACCCGGGACACTGCAACCGTAATAAATATGAGTCAGTTGCCAAGCGTGTTAATTTTGATCACGTGACCACAGAGATGTAGCAACATTCGTAAGTGTGAAAAACAGTCATAAGTCCCATTTTTCAATGCCGTTGTAATGTTGAACGGCCACTAAATGAACTATTGTAAATCGAGGATTACCTGTATTGAAACTTACATTAGCATTATTTATTGAATAGTGCATTTGGAGTCAGCAATGTTTACAACAATCAAGGACAAAACAAGAAACTCCTTCAACAGCATAAAGCAATAACCTCTTTGCCAAAAAGGAAAGTTAGACGTTTGGAAGAATAAAAAGGATTTGATTGCAGATAAAAAGAGAAAATAGAAAGACGGTAAACCATGTCATAGAAATTATCCATGATGCAGATGCTGCAGCAGTTTCAGTCAAAGGCTTCCTTTTCCTTTTTACTCAAATGCTTCTAGCTTAAACAACATAGATGAAAAGGGTTTAGAAACTCAGCTTTTTAAATTAGTCTGAATAGAGCAAGGTGGGACCTCCCTCCCTTTGCCCCTTCAGATGGCTGATCATCCTACTTTTGAGGACCAGCAAGACTTCCTTGAAATCTTTTCATCAAACTCCTTGGTGGAGGAAGGCCAGAACTTAGAGAAGCAATGTGGATGTGGGACAACATGGGAAAGTTTGGACTACTTTGGACCATGTCTCCAGACTCTGGACTACCCAAGCAAAATGTTTTAAAACAGTGTTTCTCAATCCATTCTAGCTGGGGAATTCTGGGAGTTGAAGTCTACACATCCTCAAGTGGCTAAGGCTGAGAAGCACTGAGCTGGAGACCAAACAGTAGGTGCTAGTGAACCTCTCAGCTTTTCACTTTGAAAGCTCTCAAGGCTTTGTATGTTAACAAAATGGACAAATTAAAATAAGGGAAATGCTAAAAAGGGCACTGACTTACCTGATACGCCTGTTCTCGTAGGTTGGAGCTAGCATTCAGATAGGGTTGTCCTTAGCCAATCACATTGAGGACTGAGTCTGTCAATCAAATTGGATCTCCGACCTCCATCTTGGTACCAATCCCAGTTTAGATGAAGCTGGAAGGACAGACTCGACGTGGAAACACACTTGCACAGGAAGTATCATAAGCAAACACGAAACCCAGGACCACCTGACTACTATGAAACCAGAAACTTTATTGACTACTACGAGAAAACGTTACAGATAACCCCCTGCAAAAACAAACATGGGTGGGGCTGAATGCTAGCTCCAACCTACGAGAACGGGTGTATCAGGTAAGTCAATGCCCTTTCTCCATAAGGTTGGAGCTAGCATTCAGATAGGGACATACCAAAGCCCTAGGGAGGGCCCAAGATGAAATTGGAACCCAACAAGAAGGTATAACAGAGGAAATTAGGGATCCACCACCTGCTGCAACACCCGCCGCCCAAAGGCAGCCTCCGCCAAGGCGAAGGAGTTGATCTTATAATGACGGATAAATTGGGTTGGTGATGCCCATGTCGCAGCCCGGCATATCTCGTCCAAGGAAGCTTGGGATCTCCAAGTGGAAGAAGTGGCCGCACTACGCCTGGAATGCGCAGTGATGTTGTCCAGGGGCAGACGGCCTGCCAGAACGTACGCTTTGGTGATTGTGGCCCGCAACCACCTGCCCACAGTAGAAGGGGATACCTTGAGCAGGGCCTCAGACTTACGAAAGGGAGATGTCCTATCGAGATAGATTTTAAGGGCCCTCCTGACATCCAGGCAGTGCCATACCCGCTCCCGAGGGTGACGGGGATGGGCACAGAAGGAGGGTAAGATTAACTCCTGGGATTGATGGAAGGGGGAGTTCACCTTTGGCAGTAAGGATGGATCCAACCAGAGTACTACCCTATCAGGATGTAAAATACATAAGCGAGAGTCCGGGTGAAGGACCTCCCCCTGGCTGAGTAGGTCCTGTCTCTGAGGTAGTTTCCATGGCGGGGCCCAGGAAAGTGATTGGAGATCGCCAAGCCAAACCCTCCGAGGCCAGTGAGCCGCTACCAGAATGATCTCTGCCGAGTACTGTAACACCTTCTGGATGACCCTGGAGAGGAGTGGAAGGGCCTGCTTATTCGCCTCCCCAGAGATATATTCCGTGGTCAGAGACCGGAGGCGTCTCTCGGCCCAGAGACCTAAACGTAAGGCCTCTCGCAGCAATGCTGCTGAACGAGTCCCCCCTTGTTTATTAATGTGTGCCTTAGCAGTGACGTTATCCGTCAACACCAACACATGCAACCCTTCCAGCCTATGCCGGAAGTGCTTGAGGGCTAGACAGATAGCTCTAAGTTCCAGGACGTTAATAGGACATCTGGACTCCTCCCGGATGGTCCTCCTGGACCAAGAACCTTGAGCTAGTTGTCCCTCCACATGAGCCCCCCATCCAGATAGGCTGGCGTCGGTAGTGACTAAGACCCTATCAGGCGGGAGAAAGGGGCATCCCTACGAGAGGGCAGGAGACTGCCACCAGTGAAGGGAACGCCTCACGGAAGATGGAAGCACCACCCTGCCATCCTTCTGGTATGGCAAGAGACACCCCTGCCATCCTTCTGGTATGGCAAGAGGAACCACTGGAGGTCCCTGGCATGCAAGCGTGCCCAAGGAACAATATCTATGCACGAGACCATCTTTCCCAAGAGCGTCACTAACAAGGCGACTGATACCGAAGGACTATGAAGAACCTGGTTCCCAATGTCCCTGATACTGTCTTGACGCTCCGGGGAAAGATAGACCTTACACTCCAGGGAGTCAATAATAGTGCCTAAGTGAAGAATAGAGGTAGAGGGAATCAGACAGCTCTTGGCGTGATTGACCGAAAAGCCGTGCTGGTGCAGAGTGTCCACTGCTACCTGGAGGTGCTGCACCACAAGAGAATAGGATGCTGCCTGACACTGGACTGGACAGACACGCACTGGGATCTAAGGCCTGCCTCCAAGGCCGCAAGGACCTTGGTAAAAATCCGGGGGGGGGGGAGGCAGTGGAAAGGCCAAAGGGAAGGGCCCTATATTGATAATGACGACCAGCAAAGGAAAAACGAAGGAATTGTCTATCGTGGAACTGATGGGGATGTGGAGGTATGCTTCAGTCAAATCCAGGGATGCTAAAAAGTCTCAACGATGCACACCTCTCAAAATAGAACACAGAGACTGCATCTTAAATCTGCGATATTTAATAAACAGATTCAAACGTTTAAGGTCCAGGATCGGGCGCCAACCCCCCGATGATTTAGGAACCAAGAACAAAATAGAATAAAAACTGGAACTCCTCTGCTCCCTAGGGACAGGTTCAATCAACTGGATCTGTAACAAGTGGAGAACTGCCTGTTCCATCAATGCCCGTTTAGCAGGCATACGGGACACCGGGCAGGGAATAAAGAAGGGAGGAGGCTGAGAAACAAACTCTAAAGACAGCCCATAATGAACAGTGCTTCTAACCCAAAGATCGTGAGTTGTCTCATCCCATGGGTTTGCAAAAAGACACAATCTACCTGTTGTGGCTTGCCCGTGTCCTGTGCAGCTGGTCGTGGATCCAGACGACCAAGAGCGGACTGTGGCGCGGCACTATCATCCCGTGCACCTGGCACCTGAGTCCGATAGCGAGGGGGACTCAGTGCCAGAGGAGGAAAGCCAGCCAGGGCCTTCTGCACCTTCTCAGCAGGAGCACTCAGCTCCTGAGTGATTCATCAGAAGAGAATGAGCCTCTGCTTGATGCTAGGGCACACAGGGCAGCTAGCAGGCAGGAATGGCTCTACAGACGGAGGTCTCCTCGCATGTAGAGCTGAGGGCTACTTGGCCATGCCCTCAAGCTATTTAAGTCTTCAGCACGCTGCAGTTGTTGTTGGAAGCAACGAACGTGATTTCTCTGCACTCGTGATTTCCCTGCACTTGTGTTACTGCTTTGAGACTTTGTATTGTGGATTGTCTGCTCCTGTTATAATTGGTTCCGGGATTTCAGCCAACTTCAGTGAGTAAGAGATATTAATTGCCTGTTTATTTTGGGACTTGAATCCTGGCCAAAGCTCATGAAGAAACAGTTTCGGACTTTATGCACCAAGAGCTCTCTCTGTTCCTCCTGGACTTTAAACCTGATTTTTACTAAGCACCTTTATTAGTAAATACCTCTTATTATTTGGCAAACAGTTGTGTGTGCGTCCTTTCTGAGGGGTTTCCATGCTGGGACACAACACTACCTCCTATAGGGTGCTCACCATCTACTTCACTTGGAGCGACGAGGGAATTTGGATCCCCACCCCCTGAATGGGCGCTTGAAAGGCCTTCCCCTGGCGGATCTATCTGGGAAGAAAGATCTCACCCCATACTGACCTGGGGTTCTGGGAAAGCTGGAACCCTGGTCAGCCGGGCGAAAGGGCCGCCTAGTATAGAGAGCTTGGCGGAATGCCCCTTTCTTACTGAAGGTGGGAAGCACCTTCCTACGGTCCTTGGACTCAACCAGGATCGGGTCCAGGATCTCGCCAAACAGGAGCTGGCCTGAGAGGCTTAGACGCTAAACGCCACTTTTGGCGGGTATCAGCGGACCAGGAACGGAGCCAGTTAATTCTGCGTCCCACAGTCGAAGCGGTGATAGACTTGGAGGCAAATCTAGCGGCCCTGAGTGTGGCATCTGCAGCAAATTGTGTGGAAGCGATGACCTTGTTCAGGTCCTGATGAATGCGGAGCTCTGAGGTCGTCACTTGTTCTTGTAGCTGGCGTAGCCACAGTAAGGACGAGCGGACGAAGAAGGATGCGGATGATGAAGCCCACACAGCCCACGCTGGTGGGATTTCAGCAAGACCTGTTCCAGCCAGCGGTCGTCTGGCTTCAATAGTTCATCCGCTTCCCCCAGGATGGAGTTGGGGGAGTGAAGAGCTGCCACTGGGACATCCACAGTAGGGGGATTCAGAAGAGACGCCAACTCAGAGGCAACATTGAAAAACTTTTTGTCCTGCGCCGATCCATCAGGCTGGAAGCCGGAGCACTGTATTGGCGCTGGACATTATCCACAAACAGGCAATAAAATGGCCACCGGGGAAATGACAGCCACGGCTCGGCGGGAAAAGCCATTACGCGAACAATCAGCGCTGTCGGCTCTCGCAGCAGCAATTAGTCAGAAAGGCAAACAGCTGGGAAGCGCTAGGCGAACGAGTTCGAATGCCCTTGCAAGTGGCGGCTTGGGAAGGAGGGAGAATGGCGAAGACGCTTAGCGTTGAAAGCCGCCGGTTAAGGCTCTCCCCTCTCTCGCTCTCACAGCAGCACACCACAAGAAAAAAAAGGCAGCTGGGAAGTGCCAGGTGAAAAAAGGTTCGAGAGCACTTGCAAGCTTGCTTGGGAAGGGCTGGAAAGCTGGTGAGTAAGGCTCTCCTCTCTCTCGCTGACAGATCGGAAGGTGCAAGCACCAAAACCGACTGAGAGCACAAAGGCGCGCTGCTGGCAAGCCAGAACAGGTGCTCAGCCGCAGTTTGGATCTCCTGGCCCCAGAGAGCAGCCCTGGAAAATTCAACTCACGCAGTATAGAGCTAGCAGTCAGATAGGTAAGAAGTCCTGAGATCCACGTCCTACCTCATGAAGGACTGAGTCTGGGATTGGGACCAAGATGGAGGTCGGAGATCCAATTTGATTGACAGACTCAGTCCTCAATGTGATTGGCTAAGGACAACCCTATCTGAATGCTAGCTCCAACCTCTATGGAGAAAAGCAGTATTATGAAACTGGATCTGTATTTCAGCCAAGTAGTGGTAGGAAAGGGGCAGGGCTCCTTGATGCCCTAAGCACAGCACAGCAAAGCAATGGTGCCTCTCAACTCTTCCATTGCTTCACTGACAAGGTGTTAAGTCCAAGTGCTGAAGAGGAAATAAGTGATTAAGAGCGTAGAAATAAATAAATTAAAAATTCAGTGTTATTCCAGGCCATTGAGCCCTTACAGCTATATTAAATGTAAACTTTTTAAAAATTTATGTTTTAACATCAAATCTCAGTAAGCAAATTATTTACTTATAACTAGGGCAATAGGGAAAAATGCAAATTTTCATCACTTTTTAATGCCTTTTTAAATAAAATTGTTATAAGGGGAAAATGCAAATGCCAAAAAATATTGAAAACTAAAGCCGGGAGTGGCAGTGGAAGAATTCAGAGCATTGGGGGTGGGGGAGAGACTCTGATGTGCCCCCAATTCCTTCAGTGCCCTGAGCATGAGCTTATTTTGCTTACTAGCCACTTGGTGTAGTGGTTAACGTGCTGGTCTAGAAACTGGGAGACTGTGAGTTCTAGTTTTAGACATAGAAGCCAGCTAGATGACTTTGGGCCACTCCCCAAGGGGGTAGTGAGTTCTAGTCCTGCCTTAGGCATGAAAACTGCGTAAGTTACTTTGGGCCAATCACTAGGAGGTACTGAGTTCTAATCCCACCTTACCAATGAACGTCATTTGGGTGAATTTGGGCCAATCACCAGGAGACTGGGAGTTATAGTCCCACCTTAAGCATGAAAGCCAGCTGGGTGACCTTGGGCCAGTAATTCTCTCTCTCAGCCCAACCCACCTTGCAGGGTTGTTGTTGGGAAGAAGGAGGAAGGCATTATTAGATATGTTCACTGCCTTGAGTTACTTATAAAGTAATAAAGTCAAGATTTTAAAAAATGAATAAATAAATAAAGGCAGGGTTGGGGAGGAAGGCTGAATCCATACTAACAGAACGCAGCTACTTATCTGAGTGACTTGAACAGTATTATTCTTGCTTTAAAGTCAGCTGGGTCCGCAAACTTTACAACAACACAAAACAATATTAACGTCTCTCTAAGGACATCAAATTCCTAACAGAAGAATTGATTTTATGCAGCCACCTCTCTCCAAGTATCCATGGCCAGAGAAAACTATTAACAAACCAGTAAATGACAACTGAGTAAAAGTGAAGAGAAATGCAGTAAGTTTAATGGACTTCTTTTTCATTGGTAATAATTTTAATGTAACCTGCAACTTCCCAACCGAACATTTCAGACATCAAACTGTTCAATCCAAGAAAGACAAGCCAAAATCTCACATTATCACATGCACTTGGTATCTGAAACACAGTACAAGCTCTTTGCTTTTAAATCAGAGCTCTTCTAAGTCCAGGATTATTTGTATTTAAAACTGGTCTGATGGAAAGAATGGCTTTATCTGATCTTTAATGGTTTTGTTTAATATGTAGTGGCTTGAAGTCATCTAGAATCAGAAAAGTAGGATAGATAGATTCTCTCTCGCCCTTTTTGTGGCCCTGTAATCCCTTAATTTGGGGGGCTAGAGTTGGAGCAATGATGGAGCTGAGCGTTTACTGCCCGGATGCCCTACCTGACACCTATGCAGAGTTTGCAGCAGATATTTTTTTCTTTCCACCCTAGAAACACCTGCCTCTACCTAGGATCAAACTCTCAACCTTCCAAGTGGGAGGTGAGCGTCTACTAGGCCAAAAACTATGATTTGTGAAATAAGTCATAATGATCTGGTTTTACTTAGCATCTTAGAATAAGAGTTTTTTTAAATGGGGTCACACAATTTATCAGGATAAAATCTCAATAAGGAAAAAGCTGAGCAAAAAAACCCCTTTTGTTAATGTAAGTGTTAGGTCTATGGGTTGGGTAAGACAATATATGTTTAGCTTTTAACAGAAGTGTGTCTGTTTAGCTGGGGTGTTGCAGACTGCCACAAGAGGGAGCTAGAGTTCACAGCTTATTTCTCTGGGAGTCCCTCTCTGTTTGTCTTTGGTCTCTGCTACTTAGTGTAGTCTCTGCTACTCAGTGTGTGTTCTCTGCTACTCACTAGAGTATGTATGCTCTGCATTTCTCTCTGTGTTGTAGTTATGTATTATAGCTAAAATGTATTTGTACTGGATAATACTTGGATTGTTATTATGACTATTAAGTGTATGACTTTGGACTGTTTATAGGAACATGCTATTTCTTAAAGTAAACTTTAATTCAAGTTAGTGTATCTGTGTGTGGCTGAGTACTTATTCACAACTGATCTCAATCTAAACGTTTCTGTATGCACAACCTTGGTAACACAAGGAATACTCTGCTAATACATTAACACTGGTTATGGGCCCAGAGAGATATTGAGAGTTAGTGTGAATATTCAGTTTCATACTCAGACAGCTAACTTGTGGTTTACTGTTAAATTAACAATGGCACAAGAACAGTCAACTAGCTTATCCCTGATAACCAGGTTAGATGGAACTAACTATGTTTCCTGGTCTATGAAGTGCAGCTTACTTTTGCGTAAAGAAGGATTATGGACTGTGGTTAATAATCCACCTGATATAACAGCTTGGGATCCAACAAATGATGAAGATAAGAAGAAAATAGCTGACGAAGGACTTCCGGTTTTGGAGCGCTTCATCGCAGACATCCCTCGTTGGATGCCTTTCCGATCTTTGTTAAAAGCCGCCAGAACAGCTGTCTGGCGGCTTTAAAATCTCTTCCCCGGGCAAAGGGGAGAGATGAGAGCCTGACAGGAGGGGTAGAGCCCCCCCCAGCGCCTTAGGAGCCATCTGGTAGGGCGCGAAGGGAGAGCTCCCCATGCAGCCTGTCTCCAGCTCCGAAGATCAGGAAACCTCTGCCTTTGCAGAGCTAGATGGAGTGACCAGCCGCTGCTTCAAAAATGGGATTTATAACTACATTTAAACTATAGAAGCAGACAGAGAGAAACAGGCGTGAGATGGGCAAGTACTGAAACCTCTTTTTTTCTTTTTTTTTCAACTCCTGGGTAAGCTTTCACTTCGGCAAGGGAACAAAGGAAACAGAGTAACAATATGGCGATTGAGAAGTGAAAGTGACTTTCGTTTCCCCAGAGGCTTTTTTTTTTTTCTCTTTCTCTCTCTCTTATGGAAACTTTTAACTTGGAAAAATGGTTTTTTCTTTCTCTGTCTCCTGACTCTGGATTAAAGTTATAATAGAAATATTTTCAATAATAAAAGACTATCTGATTTTTAAACTGGAAAGAACTTTAATCAGGCATCTGGCTTTCTTTCTTTTTTGTATTCTTTTGAAACACCAATGGCTTCAAA
Source organism: Diadophis punctatus similis (assembly GCA_023053685.1). Classification (NCBI taxonomy): domain Eukaryota; kingdom Metazoa; phylum Chordata; class Lepidosauria; order Squamata; family Dipsadidae; genus Diadophis; species Diadophis punctatus. The sequence continues at coordinate 20,323,882 of JALIGW010000014.1, read as the reverse complement.
GTTTGGAAAGATTGTTTTGACTAAAAGAAATGACTATTCATCTGGATATATTTCTAAAATGCAACTTAACACTGAGCTAACACCTCCACAGCTTTTGACACCTGAAAATTTATTAAATAATTTAAAGATTATGAAACATGAACTTACTTTGGAATTTAACCAGAAAATAAGTGAGATAGACCATAAGATGCAGGCTGCTTTGAAGAATATGAATCAACAACTAAGATTTGATGTGTTAGAGGTTTGCAAAGGCTTAGCAACAAATATTGAAGTTTTGGCAGAACGTATTGAAACAAATAAACAAGCTTTGGCAACTTCGGTGAATTACATAGATAAAATCCAAAATGACATTGCAAATTTTGAAAAAGAGGTCTTAATGACTCAGTTCAGATCTATGGAAGTTGCTATAAGGATTAGAGGTTTGAAAGAAGGATTATATGAAAATTTAAAAGGCAGGATGGTTGACATATTGGATCAGGTGTCTGGAATTTCTAAAGCAGAATTGGCTACACAAATCGACAAAACATACAGAATCAACTCGTGGTACGCCAAACAAAAGCATCTACCAAGGGATATTGTCATATATTTTACCACAAGAGCTCTACGGAACAGAATTATACAAGCAACGTTTAACAATAATCTTATGGTGAATGGTCAGGAACTAAAGATTTGGAAAGAAATCCCCTCTAAAATGCTTAAAGCCAGGAAAAGCTATACTTTTTTGATTGATGAATTTAAGAGATTAAATTTACAATATAAATGGGAAGCGCCAGTTGGAGTAGCAGTGAAATTTTCTGGAAAAAGATACCGGCTCAACACGATAAAAAAAGCTACTGAATTTTATGTCAATGTTCTAAAGGCTGATATATCCAAGATCCCAGAGGAAGGATGTATGAAAATAAAAGAGGAGGAGGAGGGGAAGCCACCTTCGATGGATCAAAAAGAAATAGACTCAAAAATCCAAAAGGAGTGCCTGAATCAGATAGCTGGGGAAAAGGAGATAGAGGTTTGGGAGTAGACGGGAGACGACTCGACAAATTTGAATCTATTGAACTATTAAAAGATGAACTATCAAGATACAAAACGATGTGATGTTGAAATATATTGGATGGATAGAGACTAATATGATTGTATTTTATCTTTTCCCTATCTAATGATTACTTATGCAATATTTAGTTAAGTTTTATATAATTTTGAGGTTATTTTTAATGTTGATAATATTAGATATATATAGTTTGTTGAAGATTTGTTTATTGTTTATTCTTCTTTTATTTTCTTTTTTTGTTTATTGAAGTTAGCGAATTAATTTAGAATAATATTATCTTATTAATATCATGACGAAATTTAATATTTGATGATCACTTATGTAACATTTAGTTAAGTTTTATCTTAGAGGTTATTTCTAATGTCAATAATATTAGTTTAAGATTTGTGTATTTTATATTTAGTTATTACTTATGTAACATTTACCTTGTATAAGATAGAGGACTGAAGGGAGGAGGTAGGAGGTTTGTTTGTTTTGTAGTGTTAAAGAGTTTTCTCTTTCTTTCTTTCTTTTTTTTTATTCTCTCTTTTTTGTATCTTTACTATTGTATACAAATGCGATATATTAGTACTGTATAATTTGGAGTTGAAGTTTTTTTTAAAAATAGTGTTCTTTTTTTCCTTTTTTCTTTTTCTTCTTATTAACAATTTAAACTTATTATTATGCCCTGTATTATCTCTGGGAAGTCCGGGGGGGAGGTGGGGAGGGAAGGGGGTGGGTTTGGGGGGGGGAAACAAAAATGTTTGTACTTTAGATTTAATATTTTGTTACCACTTATGTAAGTTTGTACTAATAAAACTTTTTTGAATTAAGAAGAAAATAGCTGACTTTAACCGGGATAATGAAAAGGCTCTTAGTATTATTGGACTGACACTGAGTGATTGGCAACTGGTCCATATTCATGGTGAAGATTCTGCTGCCAAGTGTTGGAGTACCTTAAAGAGACTTTATGTTTGAGATAGTGTTGGTGCACACATACACCTTACACGTAAACTGTTCAGAGCACGTTTGTTAAAAGGTGGTGACATGTTAGCTCATTTGGAGTTTATGAAGAGAACATTACAAGAGCTACATGAAAAAGAACTGATTTTCTCAGAGTTGCATCAAGTTTATATTATTCTTTCTTCTTTGGATGACTCTTATGATGATTATGTGTCTTCACTGGAAGTTTTGACCAGAGATGAACTGACATTGATTGGCATAATAGGAAGACTGTTAGAAGAGTCTAGAAGAAGGCAAGATAGAAAACAGCTGAGAGAGAAACCACCCACAGGAAGAAAAACGGTCTTCAACTGCCTATATTGTTAGGAAATGTTATTCCTGTGGGGCTAAAGGTCATATAGCCAGATTCTGTAAAAAGGGAAAAAAGCAGAATGCTAGTAATATGCAGAGAGCTTATAATGATGTTAGTGCAGCTATATCAAGTACAAATAAAAATGTAAGCCATGATATCTGGATAATAGACAGTGGGGCATCTCAGTGTATAACTAAAAGTAAAGAGAGATTTGTTAATATGACTAAAAGTAACCAGCATGTATCATTAGCAAATGGCTGGAAATTGAGAGTATCTGGAGAAGGTAATGCATATTGTTCATGTATTAATGAAAGTTTACCAATGTTATATGTACCTAACCTTATATATAACTTACTATCTGTGAGAGAATTGGTAAAAGCAGGGTTTGTGGTAACTTTTCAGGGAGATAAATGTTTAATTGAAAAACAAGGTAAAAGAGTTACTGCAAGATTGCATGATGGCTTATATATTGTCCATGATAGTCCATTAAATAAGGCCAATTCAGTTTATGAAAATAGAAAGCCTCATGATGAATGTATTCATTTGCTCCATAGACGTATGGGACATTTAAATTTCAAAATTTTAAAGAAAACTGTTGAGTTATCTAATGGTATAAAATTAAAACCTTGTGCAAGATATTTAAATTGTAATGCTTGCAATCAGGAAAAGAGCAAGGTAATTCCTGCAAACAGGTTAAATGGATTTAAAACCAAGGAACCATTAGAGGTTGTATTTGCTGATCTCATTGGCCCTAAGAAATCCAGTTTAGGTGGAGCCTGTTATATATTGAGCATAGTTGATCATTTTTCTAGATATGGTTTCTGTTATCTGATGAAAACAAAAACAGAAACATATCAGCATTTTGTAAACTGGTTAAGGTTTGTTGAACGAAAAATGAAAAAGAAACTGGTTAGTTTAGTAACAGATAATGGTACTGAGTTTACCAATAAGAGATTTGAAGATATGCTAAAGAGAGCTGGTATTGAACATAAGCGTTCTGCTCCTTTTCGGCCACAACATAATGCGCATATTGAACGTAGAGGTCAGACATTACAGGCTATGTCTAGAACCATGATTTCAGATTCTGGTTTACCAGAGAGGCTCTGGGGTGAAGCTATAATGTGTGCTAACCATGTTTTGAACAATGTAGTGAATGCAACAACTGGTGAATTGCCATTTACTCGTTGGTATGGTAGGAAACCAAATCTTAGTTATTTGCATACATTTGGTGCACCAGCATGGGTGCATATTCCCACACAAGTAAGGCGAAAGGGACAACATAGAGCACGAAAATTATGTTTTGTAGGGTATGAATCTAATCATAGATCATTTAGATTCTGGGAGCCAGGTACTACTAGAGTATATTGTAGTGCAAGTGCTAAATTCCTTGAGCATGTTGGATGGAGTAAACTGGAATAGGAATACAAGGAACAAGATAGTATTGTTGTTGAGGATCCATTGTTTCCTGATGATTCTGATAAGAATAGTACTGATGATAGGATAGTGAAAGAATCCTCAATAGAGGAACCATCTATGGATGATGTAGAAGATACTTCGATAGGGGAGGAAAAAGGAGAGGAAATTCCAACAACTTGTACTAAATTGCCTAGGAGGTCAACTAGGGAGAGACGTCCACCTGATAGATATCAGGCAAGTATTGTATGCCAGATTAATGTGGAACCATCTAATTATAATGAACTTAAGCTGTATCCAACAAAGGAACAGGTAGCTTGGCAGGAAGCTATGAATAAGGAATTAGAATCTTTAAAGGATCTTGAGGTATATGAAGATGTCAAGTTACCACCAGGTGAGCGTGCAATAGGTTGCAGATGGGTGTATAAATTAAAGACTGGTGTGGATGGCACTGTTACCCATAAAGCAAGATTAGTTGCTCAGGGATTTGCTCAATCAGATAAGGATTATGATGAGGTATTTGCACCTAGTTTGAGAGCAAATACATTGAGAGGAGCATTAGTTTGGGCAGCTAAAAATAAATGCATAATTAATCATGTAGATGTCGAAACTGCATATCTACATGCACCTTTACAACATACCATTTATATGAGAAAGCCATTAGGTTTAAAAGATGATGGAAAAAATGATTATTGGAAATTAAAGAAAAGTCTTTATGGCTTAAAGCAATCAGGTTATGAATGGAATAAATGCATTGTAAAAGAATTAGTTTCCATGGATTTTAAAGCTGGTATAGCTGATCCTTGTTTATTTAGGAGAGAGAAAGATGGTTTGATTTCTCTGTTGCTATTATTTACAGATGATATAGCGATTATAACAAAGACTGAACAAGAAGCAAATGATATTGTTTCTGAATTACAAAGAAAGTTCAAGATTAGAAATTTAGGAGAAATTAAACATTATTTGGGTCTTGATATAATGAAGACAAATAGAGGATTCAAAATTTCGCAAGCTAAGAAGATTAGCCAATTGTTAAAAAGATATAACCTGGAGAATTGTAAAACTGCTAAGACACCAATGGATCAGGGATTTACAAATAGTGATAGTAAATGTCCTGTGTTTGATAAGGAGATATATCAGTCTCTAATTGGTAGTCTCTCATATTTGAGTAATTGGTCTAGACCAGATATATCTTACAGCGTAAATCAACTGGCTAGATATAATGCTGAACCAAATGAAAGGCATTGGCAAGCAGCTAAACGAATACTTAGATACCTAAAGCACACAATACATTATTCTTTATATTTAGAACCGAGAAATGAATTAGTGTTAACTGCATATGCTGATGCAAGTTTTGCTACTGATGCAATGACTCGCAAATCAACATCAGGTATAGTGGTAATGTTGGGTAATGCTTTAATTGGGTGGAAATCTATTAGGCAACAACATATTAGTTTATCCACTATGGAAGCAGAATTCTCGAGTTTATCATTAATGTGTACAGAATTGGTGTATTATAAACAATTGTTAAAGGATATAGGAATTACAGTACAGGAGCCATTTATTGTGTATGAAGACAATCAATCTGCCATTAGTATGGCTAATAGTTTAGCTGTGAAAACAAGGTCGAAACATACTGATTTGAGATATCTGAATGTTAGACAATGTGTTCAAAATAAAATGGTTAAGTTGGAATACTGCATGACTGAACAGAATATTGCAGATCATTTTACTAAAGCGCAAGGTGCAATTAAACACAAAGAGTGTTGTGAAAAATATGGTTTAAAGATGTAAGGTATTATATATTGATCTACCCAAAGGGGAGAATGTTAGGTCTATGGGTTGGGTAAGACAATATATGTTTAGCTTTTAACAGAAGTGTGTCTGTTTAGCTGGGGTGTTGCAGACTGCCACAAGAGGGAGCTAGAGTTCACAGCTTATTTCTCTGGGAGTCCCTCTCTGTTTGTCTTTGGTCTCTGCTACTTAGTGTAATCTCTGCTACTCAGTGTGTGTTCTCTGCTACTCACTAGAGTATGTATGCTCTGCATTTCTCTCTGTGTTGTAGTTATGTATTATAGCTAAAATGTATTTGTACTGGATAATACTTGGATTGTTATTATGACTATTAAGTGTATGACTTTGGACTGTTTATAGGAACATGCTATTTCTTAAAGTAAACTTTAATTCAAGTTAGTGTATCTGTGTGTGGCTGAGTACTTATTCACAACTGATCTCAATCTAAACGTTTCTGTATGCACAACCTTGGTAACACAAGGAATACTCTGCTGATACATTAACAGTAAGTTTGCTTTTTAGTTCATTCTTAATAGCATTTACCTGAGGAGGAATACTTCAAAACAGATAAATTTAGACCTTTTCTTAAGCTTACTGAGTAGGTCTTAATTGTCCTGCAGCTAATCTGCAATTATGCACTTAAACAATTAAGTTGTTCTCCCTACTTTCAAAGAGATAAAGAAAATTCTAAAGGCTCCCAAAGCTGAGGTCTCCAGCAAGCAAGTATTAAATTCAACAGATACATTTTTAGACAGTGGCACATCAAAGCAATTGCTGTATTGTTCTGCCCAGAGAGGTACATTTTAAGATGCAACTGGTGTGATTAAGGACACGCTGGTTGACTTAAATATAATAATCTCACAGGGAATATATGCTACAGATTTAGGAAACCACACTAAAACTTTTTTTTAAAAAAGAGTTCCTTTTACCTAGCTCTTGGAAAACATTTTAGAAATAGAAACCATTTATGGAAGAATGGATGATGAGAAGGGAATTAATCCTAACCTTAGGAAGGTGCTATTACAATTCCAATTAATAACCTAGTCATTATATTTTGCATTAATTGCTGAGCTCCCATTCCTGTCATGTCAGGGCTAAATTATCTTTTAGGGCCAATAAGCACACTTGCAGGCTCACCTGCATTCTCACAAAATGATTGCCACAGTGATTATGAAGGGCCCCAAAATATCAAAACTGAGGAACTGTTTTGTGCCCCCTCCGTAAACTATCAGGTTGCAGATTTCTTAAGCTTATCTTTGGAGGTTGTTCTGGGCAACTGGACTTCTTAGTTAGCAATTTCTATTTTCTAGTAACACCAATGGTGCTAATGCCAAGCCACTGGCATTCTGTTCAAATACTAGAAAATCTATACCTCGTTGGGTCATCCTTTCAGAGATACTTCCTTACCTAAAAAAGAGAAACAGAATGACCACAGGTAGGCCAAAAAAACAAAAAACAACTCAGAGGGAAATAACTTCCGGCTTATATAATACTGCAACCAATTTTGGTCACCATACTACAAAAAAAATATTAAGACTTTGGAAAAAGTTCAGAGAAGAGTAATTAAGATGATCAAAGGCCTGGAGACTAAACCATATGAAGAACGGCTGCAGGTTTTGGGTCTGGCTAGTCTAAACAAAAGAAGAATTAGGGGTGACATGGTAGCAGTATTTCAATATTTGAGGGGCTGCCACAAAGAAGAGGGGGTCAAATTATTCTCCAAAGCACCAGAGGGCAGGACAAGAAATAATGGCTGGAAACTAATCAAAGAGAGAAACAACTTGGAATTGAAGAGAAACAGTGAGGACAATTAACCAGTGGAACAGCTTACCTTCAGAAATCGTGGGTGCTCCATCACTGGAGGTTTTTAAGAAGAGACTAGACCAGGGGTCTGCAACCTTAAACATCCAAAGAGCCATTTGGACCCATTTCCCACAGAAAAGAAAACACAGGGAGCCACAAAACCTGGGTGGGCGTGGCCAACTCAATGTCACTCACTCCTACCCAGTCACATGACCTCCTAGCCATGCCTACCCAGCCGGTCATTAGGGCAGACAACTGGTTGTTAAAAAACACCGGGAGCCACAAAACCCTTTGACCCCCCTCCCCCCTCCCCCCTCCCCCTCCCTCCCTCCCTCCCTCCCTCCCTCCCTCCCTCCCTCCCTCCCTCCCTCTCTCTCTCTCTCTCTCTCTCTCTCTCTCTCTCTCTGTGTGTGTGTGTGTGTGTGTGTGTATCCCTCTCATCCCCCTTCTCAGGCTAGGCAAGGAGTGACTGGGAAGGGAGGGCGAGGGGCAGGGCCAGTCAGTGATGGGATCATCCGACAGGGAGCCACAGCAGAGGGCCCAAAGAGCCGCATGCGGCTCTGGAGCGCAGGTTGCAGACCCCTGGACTAGACAGTCACTTGTCTGAAATGGTATAGGTTCTCCTGCTTGAGCAGGGTGCTGGACTGAAGACTTCCAAGGTACCTTCCAGCTCTATTCTATTCTAAAGTATTCTAATTGCATTTAGTTTTGATAGGCTTACCATATCTACTGTATGTTAAAAAAACTGAAAAATGGGAGAATGTCCCAAATTCTGACATTATAGTATCACCACACTGTGTCTAACGGCACTCAATAGGTATCACCATTACCATGAGTAAGGCTAAGAAGTTTCAGACCTGAAAATTGACTTACCAGTATCTGGTTCTATAGAAGGTTTGGCTCTTTCAGTGATAGTTCTTCTGTTGACTTTCAAAAGATTGATCCATTTTCTAGTTAAAGACTCTCCTACAAATGCAGAATCTAACCATTCTAACAGGGAGGGAGGGAGGGAGGGAGGAAAAAACACAGAGATCAACCAAATGGCAAATGGATTCATACATGCGAAACTCATGCATGATGTATAATCTAAACTCCTCAGACATCCATAAAAGATGTGTGAAGTGGTTTAATTCACAAGCATGGGCTAGCACTGTTAAAAAACATATAGTCCTCCTTATGTTCAAGTGCAGTTCTCGATAACTTTAACCTTCAAAGATTTTTTGCTCTGTTCCCACATTATGCTAATCCAAAACACTGCTTATTTAACTGTGGCCTAGCATTCTAGTAGGAATAGTTAGGCTGTACAAGATAAACTAAAGGTAGGAATATGTAAAAACGAAATTGTGCAAAACCTTCCGGTTTTTCTTAGTCAAGTAGTTATTAAAGTGCTGTGATGGGAGTCTGCAGTTAAAGGAGAAGAGTGGGGAATGTCAACAGTAGCCCCCGTCTCCCAGGGAGGAGGCAGCACATTCCAGAATGAGGCCCATAGTCCTGAACTGGAAGGGAAAGGAGGAAAAGGTTCTGGGTAGCCATACCCTAAATATTTCATGGTGTATATGTTACATTAGAAGCTTATAGCTTTAGTCTGGCAAGATTCTGTCTAATGGATGTAAGCAAATAAAGAACCAGACTCGAGTGGATCTCACTGTGTTGTTTTTGGGGCTCAGGCCTGACAAGTCCTGGTTAAATCAGAGAAAAGAACAGACTTTCTGTAGTCTGAACGGATTTGTACTTGATGAAACTCCTGTTAATAAAGGATTGTGATGTGCATTTTGAAGGCAAAACTGCTTCAGATCAGCTGCAGCTTGTGAAACCTTCACGCGGCTCACGCTAGCCTCGAGCCACAACTGTTGCATGGTGCTCTAAGCACAGAATCTTATAAGAGCACAAGGGTTGTCATTTTCTTCTGTTATGATTTCCTACAATCTGGGATTTTCTCCTTGATTAATGTCATCGTTGGCCAAAGCTCGAGTTTCCTTTGTCCATAGCTGTCACTAATTATACAATTAAAACATTTAAAAAACATAAAACATTAAAAATGATCAGCCCTTATGGATTTTGGGCATCCAGTATCTTGCTGCTCTTACAGAGCTACCCGATCTCCCTGATGCTCTACAAATTGACTGCCCCCATTGTGCTAAATGCTACACACAGACATTTCCTTCTTTTGCCTGGCACATATTTCTTTATTTCTGCAATATTGTTTAATTTTTAATTAACTATTTTTATTTTAAATTGTATAATTAATTTAATCTATTTAATAATTCTTAATATATTTTATTAATAACTTAAATATAATTAATATTTCTTTAATATTGCTAAGATGTTCTGAGTTAGCAAAATAAAAAAGTTTTAATTTGCTGTTCAACACAAAGTTGGCAAGTTTCTCTTTTGCCTTTTTCTCCCCTTGTACTTCCCCCCCTATTTTTGGTGACCTAAGTCTCCCCTCTTCCCACTTGTAAGCCTGCAGAAGGAACTGAACCAAATCCTTGTGGATCTTAACTAAGGTGACCAGATTTTAACATTGATAAAGAGGGACACCATTGACCGGGGTGGGTGGGTTCCTGATTAAAAATTATTTATTTATTTATTTTGGTCGTTTTTGTATGCCGCCCCACTCCCGTAGGACTCAGGGCGGCCATACAACTTTCTTTCTTTCTTTCTTTCTTTCTTTCTTTCTTTCTTTCTTTCTTTCTTTCTTTCTTTCTTTCTTTTTTTCCTTCCTTCCTTCCTTCCTTCCTTCCTTCCTTCTTCCTTCCTTCCTTCCTTCCTTCCTAACTTTTCTTTCTTTCTTTCTTTCTTTCTTTCTTTCTTTCTTTCTTTCTTCCTTTCTTTCTTTTTCTGTCTTCTTTCTTCTTCCTTCCTTCCTTCCTTTCTTTCATCTTTCTTCTTTCCTAACATCTTTCTCTCTCTCTCTCTCTCTCTCTTTCTTTGTCTGTCTGTCTTCTTTCTTCTTCCTTCCTTCCTTCTTTCTGTCTTCCTTCCTTCCTAACTTCTTTCTTTCTTTCTTTCTTTCTTTCTTTCTTTCTTTCTTTCTTTCTTTCTTTCTTTTTATGCAGCTATTAGTTCTTGGAGGGATTTGGCTGGGTAAACTTGGCCAATCTGACTAATCCATTCCTTTGGCGTCTTCCTTTTCTCCACTTTTTTCTTTCTTTCTTTCTTTCTTTCTTTCTTTCTTTCTTTCTTTCTTTCTTTCTTTCTTCTTTCTTTCTTTCTTTCTCTCTCTCTCTCTCTCTCTCTCCGTATATGTGTGTGTTTACTAATCCCCTTTCTGTTCCTCCTGGCTCTAGTCTGTCTCACTTGAATGTTACACCTCTTTCATAGTGTTCCTAGCTCCATTCCTCCTTTCCTTCTCCATCATCTCTGCCCTTTCTCCGCACTTTTCATCCATTCGCTCTTCTTGCTTCTCCCATCATGCCAGATGCTCTCCTAACCGTTTAGTCTCTCTCTCCTTTTCTAGCAGCGGTCTGCTCTTTTCTTAGTGCCTTTTTTGTTGCTTTTCTCCAACAACCCCAGAGAGGGTGGGTGCACTTCGTTCCCTCTTCATTCTTCCCCTTCATCGGCACGTTTCCTTTGCCGCCTCGCTCGCCCGCCCGCTGCCCCTGCGACGAGGCTGTGCGGTGGGCTTATTGCAATTCCCCCCCGTGCCCTTGGATGGCGGCGTTCCGCGTCGGCTCTGCACTATCAGCCCCCACCCCCTCCTCACCCACCCCCTCCTCCTCTTGGCTGGCTCGCTCGCCAACCCGCCCACCTGCCCGCCAGCTCCTTACTGCAGCACCTTCCTTCCTTCCTTCGTTCCTTCGTGGCTGTGGAGAGGGGCTGGCTGAAGAAGATCCAGCGGCCACCAACCTACCGAGGCTCCTGGAAGACGGGCAGCCGTCAGCCCAGCCGGGGGAGGAGGAGGAGGAGGAGGAGAAAGGCGGCGATTTAGTCCACCAAGCACACTCTGCTCGGCGGCTCTCGGACGGGACGGCAGTGTGCGTGGAAGGAAAGCCGGAAGCCCGAGGCTCTCCAGGCAGCGGCAGGTGACAGCGGGTGCCGGCCGAGTCCTCTCACGGGCAGCCACGCCGACCCTGCCTCCGACCGCGGAGCACAGGCGCCCGGGGCGAGAGGCGCAGGGATGGCAGTGGCGGCACTGCCATCCCCGCGCCTCTCGCCCCGCTCACCGGGCGTCTCTGCTCCGCGGTCGGAATCACTTTTGCCCCCTAAAACAGCGTCACCTTTTCTTTCTTTTTCTTTCTCTTCCTGCCCTTGCGCCCATCCGGCTCCAGGGTCGCATCACGCGGCCACTTGGGCAGGACAGGCAGCGGTAACTTTCAGTGGGGACGCTCTGCTGGAGCGCTTCCCTTTCCCTCTCCTCCTCGGCGGAGGCAGGGTCAGCACGGCTGCCCGTGAGAGGACTCGGCTGGCGCCCGCTATCACCTGCCACTGCCTGGAGAGCCTTGGGCGCTCGGCACCATCTTCTGGCTTTCCTTCCGCGCGCGCTGCCATCCCGTTCGCCGGGCAGAAAAGCGTCACCTTTCCTGTCCGTTGGATGATTGCAATGCGCCATTTGCAATCATCCAATGCGCCACATTTGGCACATGCGCCACGGTTTGGCCACCATGGAGCCCGACCCGACATGGCTGCCTTAAAACTCCCCCAGTTTTTTTGTTTTAATATTTTTTTATTTTTTTAATTAAATATACAAAACTGTACAACAATACAACAGTGACATACACAACAACAAATAAACATTTTGGGCTTTTCTGTTTAGCCCCTAACTCTAATAAGCTATCCTCGGAACTTTACATAATTTAAGTTACATTTTTTTTACCATAATAAACAACTATATCCGTATTATCTATATAGCCTTTTAAAACTATAGTTTTTACTTATATTAATATAAATATACTGTGTTACATTTAATGAATTTTTACACACAAATATCTTATATTATTCAGAGTTGGCAGATATACATTTTATACATTCCTTCTTTTTCTTAACCAATCATAAAATTTGTTCCATATTATATAAAAGTCTGATTCTTGTTTATCCTTTAATTCCTTTGTTAATTTGTCCATCTCAGCGCAGTCCATTATCTTTCTAATTATGTCCTCCTCTGTAGGCATTTCACTGTTTTTCCAGAACTGCGCGTATATAATCCTAGCTGCCATTAGAATGTGAATAGTAATGTATTGGATATCTTTGTTAACTCTTGGTTCAATGATGCCTAACAAGAAAAACTCGGGTTTATTAGAAACTTCTTCCTGGGTTATTTCTTTAATCCACTTCCCTATAATGGCCCAAAAGCTCTTAGCTTTCTTACAGGTCCACCAGGTATGATAGTATGTGCCTATTTCTTTTTTGCATTTCCAACATAAGGCAGATGAATTCTGCGAAATCCTTGCAATTCTTGTCGGTGGAAGGTGCCACCTATAAAACATCTTGCACTAGTTCTCCTTGAAGGCCACTGACATTGTCATCCGCCAATTTGTCATCCAAGTTTCTTCCCATTTATCTAAATCTATCGAATATCCAAAGTTTTTGGCCCATCTCAGCATTGGTTCTTTTACTATCTCCTCTTCTAATTTATATTTTATTAAAAATTTATAAATTTTTCCAATCAAATTATCTTCCGGCCCCAGAAATGTCCTGTCAAAGTTGCTATATTCCTTCTGAAAACCATATGTCTTATTATCTTTGTAGAACTTTGCTTGGACTTGGGTATATGTCCACCAGTCTAAATTTATACCTCCTTCTGCCAGTTCATCTCTACACTTCAAATTTCCCTGTTCATTGATTAATTCTTTATATTTTATAGCTCTGTCATAAGACATCAAACTGGGATGTTTAAGGGCTGTAGCTTGTCGTTTCCTATAAAATAAAAGTTGATTATCATTCAGAGCATATATTGTTATCAAACTGATTGATTTCTGTCCTAAATCCAATTTTATCATAAGTATACGGCCTTCCTGATCATTGTATATCAGGCTTGAGTTTATTGATCTTTTAACATATACCGCAATTCCCCTATTTTTTTTTTCTGCTAACGATGAATATAATTTGCCTAATTTTGGCTTCTCCAGTAATCTTTGGTCTTCTTTTTTAATATGGACTTCCTGTAAGGAGATCACATTACAGTCAAGTTTTTTTAATTTAGAAAATATTTGGGATCTTTTTTTGGGGTTGTTTAGGCCATTTATATTTAATGATATTAATTTGAACTCTTCTGCCATTACTGTCTGTAGTTTCTTCTAGTATTCCTTGTTTCTCTAAAAGTTCTACTTTTTGCTCCTTCTAGCTCTTCCTGTCTCTTTTTCCTTTCTTTTGGAACACTCTCTTCCATTTGTGGCACCTCCTCCTGACTCCTACTTTCTAATTCCTCTCTACTGTCTTTACTGGTTTGTTCATCCTGATTCACAATATAGATCAAAGAATTCTTGTACTTGTTCAATTGATGAAATTTTGTGTTTTTTATCCTGCCACGTTACTAATAACCCTTCTGGCATCAACCATCGAAACATAATTTTGTTTTTTGATAACTGGGATGTTAAAAATTGGTATTGTTTTCGGTAGATACTTATTCTGCGGGGTATCTGTTTTAGAATTATAATCTCTTTTCCCTTGTATAGGATGGCCTCATTTCTAATCAGCTTACGGTAAGTATATCATCCCGGACTGCTCGCCTTATAAATTTGATATGAACTTCCCTAGGAAGATGATGTTTTCTCGCATAGTTTGTGCTCACTCTATATATTTCGTCAATTTCTTGGATCATCGCTTGTAAATCAATTTGGAGAATCTCTGCCAGTATTTCTGCTAATTTTTCCCTTAAATTCTCTCCTTTATCTTCCAAAATATTCTGAAACCTTAAATAATATGAAGCACGCTCAAGTTCCAGACGGGCTAAAGCGTCTTCCAAGTTTCTGATTGTTAGGGCATTGTTCTCCTCTATATTGGTTACTTTTTGCTCCACCAATTCCATCTTATTTTCTAATATTTTGACCTTTTGTACATTTTCAGCTAAAGTCTGCTGGATATTTGCAACCTTTCCATCCACACTATTCACCTTATCTTTTACTACATTCATTTCTATTTTAATTTCTGCATGATGTTGTCTTGCCTCATCTCTATTGTTCTCAATTGACGTTTGTGTTCTGGCCATTTGTTCCTGCATCATTTTCAAAATATCTTGAATAGATTGAAGACTTGTAGATGAAGCCGATTTCTCTTTTGCTAACATGGCTTCTGTTGATCTTTGTTGGTGAGGAGACCCTGGCGTTTGTGGAGGTGGAATTGGTATTTGTTTTTTACTCACTTTGGTAATCGTGGATGATGTACTGGACATATTAAACGATTCACTAATGTTTTTCCACAAACGCATATACAAACACCTTGCCAATATGATTAGACAATGTAATTGTAAGCTAATATGAAATCACAGTTTTCTCTTTTTTTTCTTATAATATTCTAAACAATCTATTTTAATTCAATATACAAATCTAATTCCTATGAAAACTTGTAATAATATACCCAATGAATTAAATAACTAATAATTAGATACCAGCAGATAGACTAATAAAGCTTAGATAAAAGATGACTTAATTGTAATAGAGAAATTAAATCAAAGTTTATATATATATATATATATATATATATATATATATATATATATATATATATATATATATATATATATATATATATATATATATATATATATATATATATATATATATATATATATATATATATATAATCTTAAGGATTACTAATACAATCAACCAAATTAGTTAATATAGGTTTTACAGTTTTAAGGTAAATATTTATAGATAATTAACAATTTATTCAGTCCAAGAATTAATCCAAAAGGAAAAACTGGATGGTAATATCAATCAGTCTCACCCCACAGTAGTTGATTTGTAAGTAGTTAGGTTATAGTCCTTGCTTCTCACTTTCACTGAGACCCCAGTTCTCCACAATGATTTCGGCTATTTCAAAGACAAGTCTCTTTGTAATGTATTCCCAACTGTTCAAAAAGTTTTTTTTAGTTGTAAACTCAGTCAATTAATAGTCCTTTTATCTTTCTTTTTCGTGTTTCAATCAGTAGTTAAAGTAGAAGCCGTTTCAAAAGAAGAGTATACATTCTTATTCACTGTCTCTTTAAGTGCTACAAAGTGTCTTAGAAATGGCTGCTCAGATATCACAAATATCACAAGTACCTTCGTATCTCTATTCCTCTCAGGAGAAACAGGATCCAAATCCCCACAGCAGAGACCAAAGCTTTCTGTCTTTAGTATAGCTGCAATTCAGGATCGTTAGCTTCAAAGTTCTCTCAATGTGTATTCTACGGAGCTCCAGTCCTTTCACCGGTAAAAGTGCTCTTAAAGTTTTTGCCTCATCACTCACAAGTGACTCCGGTCTTTCAGTGTTTATTCAACTCTTACAGCAGTTCAGTTTGGTTTGCCACCTCCTCATCTGTTGCTCGGTTTCAAGCTCACTCCCTCCGCACCTCTGATCTTACGGTAATCTCAGAATCTCCGATGTAGCTTATTGTTGTCTTTTCTCCTTCCTTCTTTGTGGTCGTCTCCGCAATGGCCGGTCAGAAACTGCCAGTTCTTCTTTCCAGTCAGAGTTGAGGGGTTTAGCCCCGTCCTACAAGGCAATAGCAAGTTGCCTCTAAGACTTCAGTATTTCCCCTCTCCATCGATCGGACTCTTCGTGTTCGATCGCACCAAATCTGGTCCCCTGACAGGAAAATAGAAGCATTGGGACAGAGCCCTGTCCTTTTTGCTTCTTAGATTAGAACGGGAAACGGTACCACCGGAAGTTTTAACTCCCCCCAATCTCGCACGTCCCCCTTTCAGGCCGATTTTTGGAAAGAATGCCCTAGTCGTGCATTCTTTCAAAAAATCGGGACTTTTTAGAAACGGGGCGGGACGCGGGACAAATCATTAAAAAGCGGGTCTGTCCCGCCAAAATCGGGACGTCTGGTCACCTTAATCTTAACAGACCTTCATCCTTTTGACATGAGGATTGCCAAGCGCTCTCGGTCAGCTCAGAGGCCGCTGGCTCTTTCAACTCATCCGCTGAGTCATAAGATTCAAATGAGTCGTCCTTGTATTGCCTCTCATCCTCTTCTTCTTCTTCTTCAGTCACAGAAGTAAATGTATCATCTGAGTAGTTGGGAAGAGACATGCTGCAGTTTCAGTTTGGCCCCAACTGCTCCGCAACAGATGTCCCCGACTCATCTCTCCTGCTGGTCATCACACCCTTTAACTAAAAATAACCAGGGCAAAATTAATTATAAACGTAGAAGCATGGGATTAAAATAACAACCAACCTGTCCACTAACCATTCCCAAGACTAGAGTAACTTTGGAGCAAGTTATCTAAAAACCAGCAACAGGAATAGCACAATCCCAAAATTTAAAACTAGCATCCAACGGAGGAGGGGGACAGTAATATAATCTTTGCTATCTTTCATTAAGATACTCTTTGTCATGGTCAAATGACTAAATCAACACAGTTTCTATTCTATTCATTAAATTATCCAGTTAAATTCTAAATGTCTAGCCATTTCAGTCTGCAGAGCAAAAAAAAAAAAAGATGGGGGATTTTGTGACCATTTTTGTGACACCTTAAGGACCAAAGGCTAAGGTGACCAGATTTTATTTTTTGTAAAGCGGGACACCATTGACGGGGGGGGGTTTCTAGGGGAGCAAGACGGGAGGGGTCCGTCTCTCTTATCCTGCAGCTTTGTGTACCCCCCAAACACCCCCCCCTTCATCGCAGCCAGGGGTGGGTTCCTACTGGCGCAGGCTTACCTGCTCGTCGCCGCAGAGGGGTGAAATCCTGCCGGTTCGGCCGGGCCAGTCGTTCGGCGTAGAGCCGATGGAACTGGCGGCGGTCGCGGCGCGGGGCTTCTCCCGCCCGCTTCCCTCGCCCGGCTGGACGCCGCCATTTGGGTTATTTTGTCCTCTGCGCATGTGCAGAACTGGGGGCGGTCGCGGCGCGGGGCTTCTCCCGCCCGCTTCCTTCGCATGGCTGGATGCCGCCATTCGGGTTATTTTGTCCTCTGCGCATGCGCAGAACTGGCAGCGGTCGCGGCGCGGGGCTTCTCCCGCCCGCTTCCCTCGCCCGGCTGGACGCTGCCATTTGGGTTATTTTGTCTCTGCGCATGTGCAGAACTGGGGGCGGTCGCGGCGTGGGGCTTCTCCCGCCCGCTTCCCTTGCCTGGCTGGATGCCGCCATTCGGGTTATTTTGTCCTCTGCGCATGCGCAGAACTGGCAGCGGTCGCGGCGCGGGGCTTCTCCCGCCCGCTTCCCTCGCCCGGCTGGACGCTGCCATTTGGGTTATTTTGTCTCTGCGCATGTGCAGAACTGGGGGCGGTCGCGGCGTGGGGCTTCTCCCGCCCGCTTCCCTTGCCTGGCTGGATGCCGCCATTCGGGTTATTTTGTCCTCTGCGCATGCGCAGAACTGGCAGCGGTCGCAGCGCGGGGCTTCTCCCGCCCGCTTCCCTCGCCTGGCTGGACGCCGCCATTTGGGTTATTTTGCCCTCTGCGCATGCGCAGAACGCTTTGCACATGTGCAGAGGACAAAATAACCCAAATGGCGGCATCCAGCCGGGCGGGGAAAGTGGGCGGGAGAAGCCCCGCGCCGCGACCGCTGCCAGTTCCATCGGCTCAACGCCGAACGACTGGCCCGGCCGAACCAGCAGGATTTCACCCTGCAGGGCAAATTCAAATTTAAAAAGCGGAACTTTTTGGAAACGCCGCGGGACGCGGGACAAATTACTGAAAAGCGGGACTGTCTCGCCAAAAGCGGGACGTCTGGTCACCTTAACCAAAGCTGCATTACTATAATTGTCCTGCCTTAGGCATGAAGCCAACGGGATGACCTTGTGCCAGTCACTTTTTCTCAGCCCCAGAAAGAAGGCAATGGCAAACTACATCTGAAAAACCTTGCCAAGAAAATGGCAGGGACTTGTCCAGGCAGTGTCCAAGTATTATTTATTTATTTATTTATTTATTTAAATGGATTTCTATGCCGCCCAACTCCCAGGGGACTCTGGGCGGCTCACAACATGTCAAAATCCATTCAACAATATAAAAAGTACAATAATTAAAAGCTACAAAAATTAAAAAGAGCATCTAACATTCATAATCAAGGTGGAGACCCATATCTGGACTAGTTGGTCTCACTTTCACCCCGCCTGCCGGAAGAGCCAAGTTTTTATTGCTTTCCGGAAGGCCAGCAGGGTGGGGATAGTCCTGATCTCTGGAGGAAGCTGGTTCCAAAGGGAGGGAGCTCCCACAGAGAAGGCTCTCCCCCTCGGCCCCGCCAACCGGCATTGCTTGGTCGATGGGACCTGGAGGAGGCCAACTCTGTGGGCCCTAACCGGTCGTAGGGAGGTATGCGGCAGGATGCGGTCCCGGAGGTAACCTGGCCCTGAGCCATGTAGGGCTTTAAAGGTTAAAACCAACACCTTAAATTGGATCCGGAGACTAATAGGCACCCAATGCAGCTGGCGGAGGATCGGTGTTACATGGGTGTATCTAGGTACACCCACCACAGCTCGCGCAGCTGCATTTTGCACCAATTGCAGTCGCCGGACACTCTTCAAGGGTAGCCCCATGTAGAGCACATTGCAGTAATCCAGCCGTGAGGTGATAAGGGCGTGAGTGACTGTGAGAAGTGCCTCCTTCTCCAAGTAGGGTCACAATTGGTGCACAAGACGTACCTGTGCAAAGGTCCCTCTAGCCCTCTTCTGTTCAAATTAGACATTTGAACAGAAGAATATCTCTCTCTCCGCATGAGAAAAACCTTGTCAAGAAAACTGCAGGGACTTTTCTAGGCAGTCTCCAAGTATCGGACACAAGTGAACAGAAATCTATTAGTGATAGAGGGAGTTGAAACTGCAGAAACCTTGGGTAAGAGTGACCATGTCATACTAGAATTCAACATAATACAAACACAAACAATGGAACACAATGATACCAGAGTCTTAGATTTTAAAAGAGCTGATTTTAATAAACTCAGAGAGAACTTGGGAAAGATTCCTTGGATGAAAATCCTAAAGGAGAAAACAATTCAAGAATTTTGGGAAACTCTGAAAAATATAATCATAAAATCCCAGACCACCACAGAAAGAAAAACAAGAAATCCAAGAAGAAACCAGCATGTCTGCACAAAGATCTCTGTGACAAATTGAAAGACAAAAAGGACAAGTATAAAAAATGGAGAGAGAGACAAATAACTAATGCAGGATATCAGCAGATAGCCAGAATCTGCAAAGATGAAGTCAGGAAAGCAAAGGCTCAGAATGAACAAAGACTTGCAACAAAAGTTGAGCCGAGGTGGCGCAACGGTTAGAGTGTAGTTCTGCAGGCCACTTTAGCTGACTGTGATCCGCAGGTCAGCAGTTCAAATCTCACCGGCTCAAGGTTGACTCAGCCTTCCAATATAAATATACATTGCTTACTGGTGTAAACCGCTTAGAGAGTGCTTGCACTGTGAGGCGGTATATAAATCTCACAAACAAACAAACAAACAAACAAACAAATAAACAAACAAAGAAATAAATAAAAAGTCAAAGATAATAAAAAAAGTTTCTTCCAACATATAAATAACAAGAAAAAAATCAAGGAAACAGTCGGTCCATTAAAGAGAGAAGACGGCAAGGAAGTAACAAGCAACAAAGAAAAAGCAGAGCTGCTTAACTCATTCTTTGCATCAGTCTTCACGCAAAAAGAAACTATAGCCCAACTTACCAGAAACATAACTGGAAAAGACAGACTGGAAATAAAAGTTAATATAAGCAAAAAAATAGTAAGAGAACACCTGTCTGATCTTGATGAATACAAATCACCAGTACCTGATGGATTACATCCCAGAGTTCTAAAGGAGCTGGCAGAGGTCATCTCAGAACCACTGCACCATATCTTTCAAAAATCCTGGAACTACCAGAGGACTAGAAAATAGCTGATGTGGTTCCCATCTAGTAGACCAGCGAAATACTGTAGACATAATATACTTATTTTATTTATTTATTTATTTTAGAGTTATTATATGCCGCCCTACTCCCTGGGGACTCATCAGGGAGACTTAGACTTCATCAAGGCAGTCGACAAAGTAGACCACAACCTACTTCTTCATAAACTAGAAAAAAGTGGGATAGATAGCTTCTGTTGTGACTTGCCCGCGTCCCACGCAGATGATGCAGGACCCGGAGAACGTGGAGCCGCTCATGTCGCAGCAGGACCACCCCGTGTACCTGGCACCTGAGTCTGCCAGCGATGATGACTCAGTGCCATAAGAAAACACATATTTCCGATGGTCTTAGGAACCGAGACACCGCTCCTCTATCCGTCTCCAGGCGGGTCCACCCACATGCAAATAGACTACTGCAAAAAAAAAAATCTGTACCAATTTCCAGCACTGCGCATGCGTTGCCATCTTGTTTTTGGCCTTTTTTTGCCATTTTAAAAAAAATTGGCACTGTGCATGCGTGCGCGCGCAAAGCACACGCGCGCCCACGAGGCACGGCCATGCAGTGCAGGAGGAAGCAAACCAGCAGCGAGGTAAGTTAGAACCCACCCCTAAGTTTCCTAATAATTTTATTATTTTATGGTTGGGGGTCACCACAACATGAGGAACTATATTAAAGGGTCGCGGCATTAGGAAGGTTGAGAACCACTGATATAAAGAGTGCTGGAAGAGGGATGAGATAGAGAGGGAGAGGGGGAGGGAAAGATACAGAGGGGGAGAGAGAGACAGAAATACAGTGAGGGGGGGAAAGGGGGAGAGAGCCATAGAGATGCAGAGAGGGGGAGAGAGAAGGAGAGGGGGAGAGAGATACAGAAAGAGGGGGAGAGAGAGAGGGAGAGGGGGAGAGAGAGATACAGAGAAAGAGGGGGAGAGAGAGACATAGATAGAGAGAAGGGGAGAGAGAGAGAAAAGGGTTTTGTGGTTCCCAGTTCTCTGTCCTAATGACCAGCTGGGTAGGCGTGGCTAGGGAGTCATGTGACTGGGTGGGAGTGAGTGATGTTGAGTTGGCCACGCCCACCCAGGTTTTGTGGCTCCCAGTGTTTTTTTTCTGTGGAAAATGGGTTGAGTGTTTAAGTTTGCCAACCCCTGGGGTAGGTTATTGCTTGCATTGAGGATACCCACCTAGGGGTTTTCATGTAGTTTTTTTTTTAATCTCTTGCCATACTTGCATCAAGGCTTCTCTTATTTTGTGTCTCCTAAAATATGTATGCTGTATTTCTTTTATCCCATGCCATCCTTTTGATAGATCATGTCCCTCTAATGTTAGTAATCGTTTGTTTCTTAGATTGATCCACTCTTTGACCCATACCAAAGTTGCTGGTTTATAGTACAGTCTCCAATCAGGGAGCCCCATCCCACCTCTGCTTCTCTCATCCTGAAGGTCTATTACCGTATTTTTCGGAGTATAAGACGCATCAGAATATAAGACACACCTTAATTTTGGGGGAGGAAAACAAGAAAAAAAGAATTCTGCCTCTGCCTACCAGCATCAGGATTAGCGGGGTCCTCACTTCCAATCGGATTTTGATAACGAGCAGCACAGATCTTTTTATCTGTACTAACAATAAAAATGAATTTTGCTTTCTAAGATTACAGAAATATGAAGTGAATAAGAAATTATAAGTAGTCATATATTATTGTATAATCTTCTGTGTTTTTGTATTATTAATAAAACATATTAGTAGCAGATATTCCTTGATTTTTCAGAATCCACTTTTGTTGCATAAGGTAAATCTCAGATTTCTGCTATGGAAGTGGTCATTTTACTTGTATAAGGTGACTAACTAAATTTCCCAAGAAAAGCCTCCTCAGGTAATACTAGGAAAACTTAGAAGAATAATGAAATTTCTTTAAAGCACATATTCTTCAAATCTTTAATCAGACTTTCTGTTTTATCATGCATCTTTTGACATTTTTTTCTGCAGAAATTGGGATGGAATTTAACTGGAGTGGGTGGGGTGGGGTATGATTTTCATGGGGGAAGAAGACAGACTTGGCTCCACTCCCAAAATGCCCCGGTCTTCTTACCTATAGCCGTAGGCATTGAAAGCTGGGCTTTCTCTCAGAAAGGCCCGATAGAGAGGCAGCACATCAGTCCTCCTGGACCTGCCATTTCGTAAACATGCTACCAGGCTTCCCAGCAAGCCCCTGCGCCTTTGCTGCCTCGGTCGGAGCCTGATTCCCGAAGCAGCCCAGGGAACTGCGTTGAAAGCCTTTTAAACGAAAGTGTTTTCTGGTGGCAGATCCCCATCCCAGATTGCAAAAAGGGTGTCTGAAACGCGAGGATCGTGGAGGAAAGAGTTTCCAGGTGGCAGATTCCCCTCCGTTTTGGGGGAGGGGGAATGTGCCACCTGGAAACTTTTTCCTCCATGATCCTCGCGTTTCAGGCACCCTTTTTGCAATCAGAGAGGGGGATCTGGTGCCTGAAACGCGAGGATCGTGAAGGAAAGAGTTTCCAGGTGGCAGATTACCCTCCATTTTGGGGGAGGGGGAATCTGCCACCTGGAAACTTTTTCCTCCACGATCCTCACATTTCAGGCACCCTTTTTGCAATTGGAGATGGGGATCTGGTGCCTGATACGTGAGGATTGTGGAGGAAAAAGTTTCCGGGTGGCAGATTACCATATTTTTCGGAGTATAAAATGCACCTTTTTACCCCCCAAAATAAGGTGAAAACTTGGGTGCGTCTTATACACCGAATGCAGCCCCACCCACCCAGCCACCCCCACCCTTTGGCCTCTGTCTTCCAACAATTTACCTGTTTGCAGCAGAAAGAAGAGCCTGTAAAGCCAAGCAAGTCAGTAGCAGTTTCCCGACCTACAGCTGATTAGGTTTGCCACGTGGGAAAATGAAAGTGAAACTAGCTGCAAAGAGGCAAATAGCTGGGAGAGACAGGCAGATTTTTATTTTCTGCTGAACTGGATGCAAGGGGGTAAGTGAATAACTATAAATGTCTGTAGAATGTTCAAATTATTAGACTTATTTTTTAAAGACTGCTTTATTATTGTTCTAGAGCCAGGGGTCTCCAACCTTGGCAATTTTAAGACTTGTGGACTTCAACTCCCAGAATTCCACAGCCAGCTTTGTTAGCTTTGCTGGCTGTGGAATTCTGGGAGTTGAAGTCCACAAGTCTTAAAGTTGCCAAGGTTGGAGACCTCTAGACAACTTAACAAAATAAAGAAGCTTTATTTTGCTTGCTCTGAAGAGGTCCAGTGCTATTGTATCTTCTTTTAAATAATAGAGAATAATGTATACTTCCAGAAATTTTAATTAATTTTAACAGCTCTGTACAAGTATAGTCTGAAATGTAACAGTGTCCTGTTTAGTATTAGAGTTAAATCCTGACTTACCTTGGAGTAGATCTATTTAAATAATTGGGAGGAGTTAGTGTGACTACATTTAAGAAAACTTTCTGGCATAATGTACATTTCTCCAATTCTTTGCTATTTCTATGGGTCAGGCACACATGCACAGAAATACACAGCAAACAGTGTATATCATCTGTGCTGTTTGCTGTTTGGCAAATTGCTTGGAGGCAGAGGCTTTTTTTCTTTGTTTTCCTCCCCCAAAACTAAGGTGCGTCTTATACTCCGGTGCGTCTTATACTCCGAAAAATACGGTACCCTCCGTTTTTGGGGAGGGGGAATCTGCCACCTGGAAACTTTTTCCTCCACGATCCTCGCGTTTCAGGCACCCTTTTTGCAATCGGAAAGGGGGATCTGGTGCCTGAAATGCGAGGATCATGGAGGAAAAAGTTTCCAGGTGGCAGATTACCCTCCGTTTATGGGGAGGGGGACGTTTCAGGCACCCTTTTTGCAATTTCTCTTTTGGGGGGGGGGAAGGTGCGTCTTATACTCCGAAAAATATGGTAATTTTATTCTTGCCTTTTTCCCTGCCCAAATGAATTTTATTGTAATTTTATTCAATTCTGTAAAGAATTTTTTATCTAATTTTATGGGTATGGTTTGGAAGAAGTAGAGCAATTTTGGCAGAATGTTCATTTTAATCGTTGCAATACAATCTAGTATTGAAAGTTGTAATGTTCCCCATCTTTCCAAATCCGTTTTTATTTCTTGAATTAATTTCCCGTAATTATCTTCGATTGAAGAGCATCTCGCTGTTAGCCAAATACCCAAATATTTAATTTTCTTTGTACATTTTAGTCCCAATTTTCTCTCTAATTCTCTTTCCTGTTTTAGAGTCATATTTTTCACTATCATTTTGGTTTTGGATTTATTAATTTTAAGGCCTGCTATTTCTCCATATTTCTCTATTTCCCTTAATAAAATTTGTCCTGTCTCATTTGGCTCTTCAATAAAAAATACTAGGTCGTCTGGAAACGCTTGAATTTTGTACTCTTCCTTCTTAATCCTAGTTCCTTTAATTTCTTTATTTGCTCTAATCTTCCTCAATAAAAATTCTAGAGAAATTGATAGAGACTGTATATTCTACACCAGTGGTTCCCAAAGTGAGCGGTACCGCCCCCCAGGGGGCGGTGGGAACCCTTAGGGGGGTGGTGAGAGGCAAGGGTGGCGACAGGGTGGCGGTGAGAGGGGCCAGGGGGGGCAGTAGGTGGTTTGCCATGCTTTTGCACTTGAAGCTCTCTCGCATTCCTTGCTCTTGTGTGCAGGGCAGCCCATTCTGAAAGAAAAAGTGAGATGTTTTCTTTCAGAATGGGCTGCCCTGCACAGAAGAGTGTGGAATGCGACGGAGTTACAAGTGCTAGGTATGATGCCCATCTCGCAGCCCGCCCAGCCCCCGCCCAGCCCCCGCCCCGGCTCCGCTCCGTCCTGCATGACTGGTCACCCCAAACTGCATCCCACCATGCGACGGGCGTCCTACCTAGCACTTGAAGCTCTCTCGCATTCCTCGCTCTTGTGTGCAGGGCAGCCCATTCTGAAAAATGAGATGTTTTCTTTGAGAATGGGCTGCCTTGCACCCAATAGCGTGGAATGCGACGGAGTTACAAGTGCTAGGTACTGAGCGTGGCACAGCGACGATGGGAAAGCGCTCGCAGACCCGCGGGAAGGCCCCGCCGCGGAACCTGCGCGTGCGGACTTTCCCACCCGGCGTCCCCCGGCGCCTAACAACCCGGCACGCGCAATTCAGCAGGCTCCCCTCCGGCATGGCGCACCCACAGATCTCAGCCCAGCTGACCCCGACATTGACCCCACCAAGGCGCCTGTGGCCTTCGGCCGCCGTGGCCTCCCCAAGCTCAATGAAGAGCTGCAGCACCCCAAGCTGCTGACGCGGCAGCCGGCCTTGATGGCGCTCTGCGACCTGGTGCACGACCCAGAGAACGCTTACCAAGCCATCGGCCTGGATGAGCGGCGGCGGTCATGCCAGGATTTCTGGGAGTTCAAGTCCACAAGTCTTAAAACGGCCATGGTTCCCCACTCTTGACTTAGGGGAAGGACATGCTGGACAACTGTGGACTACTGTATCATCTCCGGACGTTTTGCAGACTACCAGACAAGAAAACAGTTTTAAATGTTAACAGTTTATGGAGCATACATTTCAGAGAGTATTTAAATGTAGCTACTGTTAAAAATGTATTATATTTTTAAGTGCCAGGGGCGCGTAACTGCATGGTTGTGAATAATAATCCCTGTGATGAAATTACATGTGAGACATGCGGCATTTATTTATGCATTATTCATTTTGCATTCTGCCTGCAGGCAACTGGAGGCCCATGTATGTAAGTTAGGAATCATTTAACCGAAATTCTGATAATATAATTGCACCATAATAGATTTTAGATGGTATAAGCCCTTACAAATGCTAAAATTAAGAATATTGAGAAAAAAGGTTTTCCATCATCTGAACAACAAATAGAAAGAATGGAAGAGATTCCATGCTATGGAACCACCCCAGATGAGATAACTGCAATATACAGATATGCTAAAATTCAAATTCATTCAACTCCCAGGCCCAAACAGTAGAGTTACAAGCAGGGGCTTTTGTTTTCAAAAAGGCAGATCATGCTCTGTCACTTTATTTTGAATTCTTTTAATTCTTGCACGCAAACCTAAAATCACAGTGATACGAAGTGGCGAATGTGCTTTAAGGAAACAAATCAGTTATAACGATCTGTATTATAAAGTAGAATTTCCTCCGCTAGAATAGCCCTTCAAAATTGCATTTATTATTTATTCATTTTACAAGGCTTGTATGCCACTCCAAAGAGCCTGTACATCATAAGGTGCTAAACCAGAAGCAGCAAACTTAATTTCCAGCTCTGACTTAGGGACAAATGCCAGTTGATTGATTTTAGACCAGTCCGTCTTTCTCAGCCCTCGGAAGGAGGAGGCAATGGCAAATGACTTTTTAAAACGCTGCTGAGAAAACTGTAGGGATTTGTCTGGGCTGTTGCCAAGATTGGACTCAGGATCTGCATGGGTTGATGATAGAGGCTTCAGGCAAGGGGGTATTTGCAGGGGGGAATCCAATGTACTGCTTTTCAACAGTGGCAACTTTCAGATGCGTGGTCCAACTCCCAGAATTCTCCAGCCCTATTATTGTCTTGTACAGATAGTCCTAAACTTACAACCATTTGTTTAGTGACCGTTAAAAGTTACAACAGCATGGGAAAAAATGACTTATGACCAATTTTCACACTTAGACTGTTGCAGCATCCCCATTTATGGGATCCTAACTGTTTGGTTTGGCACAGCAATCAAATAAGACAGACACAGACTTCAATGGATAGTTAGAACTGCAAAAAAAAAAAAAAAAATGCAACCAGCCTGCCTTCCATTGAGGATCTGTATATTGCATGAACCAGAAATAGGGCTGAGAAAATATCTACAGACCAGTGGTGGGTTGGTCCCGGTTCGGTGAACCGGTAGCTGTGGCAGCAGAAGCATCCACCCGGGATGCTTCTGCACATGCGCAGAAGCATTGCGCGCACACACAAGCGAACAACCCACTACTGCTACAGACCTCTCACATCCTGGACGTAAACTGTTGCAAAATCATGGAATCATGGAATCAATCATAAACCAATCCATTACCCTCCACCTAGAAACTAACAACCTACTCTCAAACAAGCAATTCGGTTTCAGGAAAAAATTATCCTGCAATCTACAACTACTACACTGCAAAAACATATGGACCTCAAAACTTGACCAGGGCAAAACAATAGACGCAATTTACATAGACTTCTGTAAAGCCTTCGATTCAGTGGTTCACGATAAACTACTTCTGAAACTGAAATCCTACGGCATCTCTGGACCCCTACATGACTGGATAACTGCGTTCCTGTCAAACAGACAACAAGTGGTCAAAATAGGGAGTGCCCTATCAAATCCCGTACCTGTTAACAGCGGTGTTCCCCAAGGCAGCATACTAGGACCAACACTCTTTATACTTTATATAAATGACCTTTGCGATCACATTACAAGCGACTGCGTTCTCTTCGCCGATGATGTAAAACTCTTCAACACCACCGACAACACTGCTATCCTCCAAAAAGACCTAGACTTTGTGTCAGAATGGTCAAACATCTGGCAACTCCAAATCTCAACCAACAAATGCTCTGTCCTACACATTGGCAAAAAAAAATCAGAACACCAAATACAAGCTGAACAGACAAGACCTTGCAGACAACCCTCACCCTGTCAAAGACCTTGGAATATTCATATCAAATAGCAATAGCACTTATAGCACTTTTCTTATATACCGCTTCATAGTGCTTTACAGCACTCTCTAAGCGGTTTACAGAGTTCAGCATATTGCCCCCAACAATCTGGGTCCTCATTTTACCGACCTCGGAAGGATGGAAGGCTGAGTCAACCTTGAGCCTAGTGAGATTTGAACAGCTGAACTGTTGAACTAGCAGTCAGCCTGCAATGGCTGCATTTAACCACTGCACCACTTCAGCTCAATGACCTAAGTGCCAAAGCCCACTGCAACAACATCGCCAAAAAGGCTTCAAGAACTGTTAACCTAATCTTACGTAGCTTCTTCTCCAGTAATATCACACTACTAACCAGAGCATACAAAACATTCGCCAGACCAATCCTTGAATACAGCTCATCTGTCTGGAACCCACACCGCATATCGGACATAAATACATTAGAAAGTGTCCAGAGATACTTTACAAGAAGAGTCCTCCACTCCTCTACTCGCAACAGAATACCTTACGCAACCAGACTTGAAATCCTGGGCTTAGAAAGCTTAGAACTACGTCGCCTTCAGCACAACCTAAGCATAGCTCATAAAATTATCTGCTACAACGTCCTTCCTGTCAACGACTATTTCAGCTTCAACCACAAGAATACACGAGCACACAACAGATACAAACTCAAAGTGAACTGCTCCAAACTTGACTATAGAAAATACGACTTTAGCAACAGAGTGGTAAATGCCTGGAACTCACTACCTGACATTGTGGTTTCGTCACCAAACCCCCAAAACTTTACCCTTAGACTGTCCACCGTTGACCTCACCCGATTCCTAAGAGGTCAGTAAGGGGCGTGCATAAGTGCACCAGCGTGCCTACCGTCCCTGTCCTAATGTTCCCTCTTATCAGTACCCATCTTATGTATATAAACAATGTTATATCTATGTATATTACCAACACGTACTTGCCAAAAATAAATAAATAAAAATAAATAAAAATAAAAACTTCTCCCCTCAGGACGCCACTATAGGGCACTGCATGCCAAAACAACCAGACATAAAGGTAGTTTTTCCCCCCATGCCATCACTCTGCTGAACACCTCATTCCCACAGCACTGTCTCACTTCTCATCTTTTCTCATCTTTTCATCTTTCCTACTCTCTTCACCTATTGGTTTCTTATGATTTATCAATTGTTGTTTATATCTTGTGATTATTGATTGTAACTATGATTATGATCTATGGCCTGTCACTTTATTGTTGTATGTGTATACAGCGAGCTTATGCACCACAATTGAGACAAATTCCTTGTGTGTCCAATCACACTTGGCCAATGAAGAATTCTATTCTATTCTATTCTATTCTATTCTATTCTATTCTATTCTATTCTATTCTATTCTATTCTATTCTATTCTATTCTATTCTATTCTACTCCCATTCCATTCCATTCCCATTTCTATTCCATTCCCATTCCCTTTCCATTCTATTCCTATTCCATTCCATTCCACTCTAATTCAGGCATAGGTAATTGGTATGTATTTATAACAGCTGCACTGTCCTGGGGTCACGTGATTACCATTTGTAACCTTCCCAGTTGGCTTCCAACAAGCAAGTCAATGGAGGAAGGCAGATTCATTTAATGACCATATGATTCACATAACAATTGCAGTGATTCACTTAACTATAGCAAAAAGAGTCATATCACGGGCCAAAACTCACTTAACAACTTTCTTGTTTAACAATGGAAATTCTGTGCTCAGCTCTGTCACAAGTTGAAGACTACCTATATTTTGTATTCTGAGAGGGCCTCATGGCTATTCAATTGAATACACTATTATTGTGAAGATGACTTACTTCTTGATCAACCACGAGCAAGTGGAAAGAAGCCAACTCAGAATGATCATTTATTGATCACACTTGAAAAATATGTGTATTATTATTATTATTATTATTATTATTATTATTATTATTATTATTATTATTATTATTATTATTATTATTATTATTATTATTATTATTATTATTATTATTATTATTATTAATGGTACACATATTTTTCAAGTGTGCACAATTAAGATTAATCACAGTTTAGGGCTTGCAAACAATGCTAAAATGGAACTGTTTCAAAATTTCTGATCTTGTGCAGAAGTTATGCTGAAGAATATAATAAAGGAGAAATGAACAAGCCGAAGACTCACTTTGTCATCCTTGTAACATTAAATCGTTGTTCAGGCTCACTGGCAAAGTGGTCCAACATTAAGTACTAAAAGACAATGCATGATGTAGGTAGGACATACTGTACATATAACTTCAGGGATGGGCAAGGGGCAGCCTAGGGCAGTGATGGCGAACCTTTTTTTCCTCAGGTGCCGAAAGTGCATGTGCACGTGCTATTGCGCATGTGTGAGTGCCCACACCCATAATTCAATCCCTGGGGAGGGCAAAAACGGCCTCCCCTGTCCACCCCGGAGGCCCTCTGGAGGCCAGAAATGGCCCGTTTCCCAACTTCTGGTGGGCCCGGTAGGCCCATTTTTCGTCCTCCCCAGGCTCCAGAGGATTCTCTGGAGCCTGGGGAGGGCAAAAACGTCCTCCCCAGTCTCCCCGGAGGCCCTCCGGAAGCCGAAAACGCCCTCCCAGAGCCTCCATGCACCCCAAAATCAGCTGGCCAATGCACACATGCGCGCTGGACCTGAGCTAGGCTACAGCTTGTGTGCCAGCAGATATGGCTCCGCGTGCCACCTGTGGCACGCGTGCCATAGGTTCGCCATCACTGGCCTAGGGTCTTGTCCAGGGTTTCTCAACCTTGGCAACTTGAAGATGGGTAGACTTCAACTCCCAGAATTCCCCAGCCAGCATGAAATTGGCTCTAGGTCACTCTAGGTCACTAGTTCTCAACCCTGGCAACTTTAGGATGCGTGGACTTCAACTCCCGGAATCCCAAACTGGCTGGGGAATTGTGGGAGTTGAAGTCTATGTGTTGTAAAGTTGCTAAGGTTGTGAAATCCTGCTCTAGGTAGAGATCACTACTTTCTGACAGAATGGTTTATGGACAACAGTCGAAAGACAGCATATAAATTTACAAAATATATCTTACAAGTGATTGTTCCTTATTAAAACCCACCTCAGATATTTTTAAGATCAGTGAACACCATATAAATTAGTGTAAGTTACAGGCGTTTCTATATTAAAGTTGTTGGGCTCTGCTTAGCCAGTGCTATTCTGCAAACAGCTGGAAGTAAAATTAAAAGCGGGTTCTACACAGCACTTAATATAATGCTGTATTATTCAGAATGTTTTTTTCTTTTTTATAAATAATTTTTATTAGTTTTCCAGTTTAAAAAACAAACAGTACAACATACAAAACAAACATATACATAACATATACATACATCACAAATACATAAATAAAATATAATTCCACTGTTACAGCTTTATGCCATCATATTTCCTTGTCATTTCCATATTTCCTGATTCTGGCTATTGTTATACACCTAAACAATTTTTATCTTTCTCTATTCAATATATACACTATTCAATATATACACTATTATCTATTATCTCATATTTTTATACTCTTATTTACATTTATATAGCAATAGCAATAGCACTTAGACTTATATACCGCTTTATAGTGCTTTACAGCCCTCTCTAAGCGGTTTACAGAGTTCAGCATATTGCCCCCAACAATCTGGGTCCTCATTTTACCCACCTCGGAAGGATGGATGGCTGAGTCAACCTTGAGCCGGTGAGATTTGAACAGCTGAACTGCTGAACTAGCAGTAGCCTGCAGTGCTGCATTTAACCACTGCACCAACTCGGCTCTTATATACATTATATACATTATTTATTATATACATTATATACATTATTTTACATCCATCAAAATTTTAGGTTACATCTATCACATTTCCTTCTTATCTTAGTTTATCCATTGATTTTACTTTTCTTTTCTAGCCAATGATACCATCTATCTCAAATTTTATAATACCCTTTCCTCTCTGTCTCTTAATTCCATAGTCAATTTGCTCATTTCAGCACGTTCTAACACCTTTTTCACAATCATAGCATTTGAGGGGTTCTTATCTTTTTTCCAATTCTGTGCGAATGTAATTCTTGCTGCCGTTATTATCTGTTGTGTTATATAATAGATTTCCTTTCTCACATTTTCTTTCATTAATCCCAAAAGAAATAGTTCTGGTTTTAGTTCAAATTTTTGTTCTGTTATTTCCTCAAGCCAATTTTTTATTTTCTTCCAATTTTTTTTTTGCTTCGGGACATGTCCACCACATGTGGTAGAATGTCCCTTGTACCTTTTCAATGGTCAAGCTCCTTTGGTCCGAAATTGAATTGGTCCGAAGCAGCAGAAATCTCTAATGTTAATTAAAACTTTCCTGTTTGCCAGTTGTATCCCTTTTATTACTTCTCACTGAGGGTAGCAGCAATTAGGCTGCGGCTGCCCTACCAAATGAAGCAATTGAAGGAGAAATTAACAGAAAATGATCAGCCATTTTCCTGCTTCACCCCACAGGATACAGTAAAAGGAGGGACTCGCAGGAGTTCTGAATGTTTGAACAGCTATTTCTGCTCCTACACCATGACGAGGGATAATTATGATAATGAAGATGCAGAGAAATATACAAATGTCTTCTAGGCAACATGTTGGCAAATTTACCATTTAAATTCTTCATTAAAAGAGAATAAATAAAGACAGTTGACCACAGTTGAGGTTCTGCCAACTTAAATACGAAGCAGAAAAAGAAAAAACATCGGAAGAAAAGCTTTGCGTAATTCATCCATACCTTAATATAACAGAGGGCCAGACTGCATTGCATAGAGTTTATGACTCCAATGGTTAATTATCCTCTAAAAATAATTGCCAGGATTTCAAGATATATATTTTTTTAAAAAGCTTGCCTAGGAAGGAGTTGGAGAAAGTCAAATAAATACAAATTGTTAAAGGGGAAAGAGGAATCACAAAATACAGATAGTCCTCGATTTACAACAGTTCATTTAGTGACTGTTCAAAGTTACAACAGCACTGAAAAAAGTGACTTATCACCTTTTTCACGCTTACAACCGTTGATCATGGCCACATGATTAAAATTCAGATGCTTGAGTATTGGTTCATATTTATGATAGTTGCAGCGTCCCAGGGTCATGTGATCCCTTTTGCGACCTTCTGACAAGCAAATTCAATGGGAAAGCCAGATTCACTTAACAACTGTGTTGCTAATTTAACAACTGCCGTGATTCACTTAACAACTATGGCAAGAAAGGTCATAAAATGGGACAAAATTCACTAAACAAATGTCTCACTTAGCAACAGAATTTTTTTGGCAAATTCAATCGGGAAGCCAGATTTACTTAAGAACTATTTTATTTATTTATTTATTTATTTATTTATTTATTTATTTATTTATTTATTTATTTATTTATTTATTTATTTATTTATTTATTTATTTATTATTTATGCTTTCTTATATGCCGCCCAACTCCCGAGGGACTCAGGGCGGCGTACAGCAAAAAAAGAATACAAGAACAACCAACAATAAACATTGCTTAAAATCAATATAAAAATTAAAAATTCAATATTAAAACCCTCCAACAACCATACATACTCGGGGGTGAGCTCGAATGGATTAGACTCTACCCCCAGCCTGCAGGAAAAGTCATGTCTTAACGGCTTTTCGGAAGGCCAACAGGGTGGGGATGGTACGGGTCTCTGGAGGAAGTTGGTTCCAGAGCGCGGGGCCCACCACAGAGAAGGCCCTCCCCCTAGGGCCCGCCAGCCGGTATTGCTTGGCTGACGGGACCTGGAGGAGGCCAATTCTGTGGGACCTAACCGGTCGAAGGGAAGTGTAAGGCAGAATGCGGTCCCGGAGATAGCCTGGTCCTATGCCATGAAGGGCTTTATAGATGATGATCAACACCTTGAATTGGACCCGGAGACCGATGGGCAACCAATGCAGCTGGCGGAGTATAGGTGTCACGTGGGTGTACCTTGGCACACCCACCACAGCACGCGCAGCCGCATTTTGCACCAACTGAAGTCTCCGGATACTGTTCAAGGGTAGCCCCATGTAGAGCGCGTTGCAGTAGTCCAAACGGGAGGTGACAAGGGCATGAGTGACCGTGAGTAGAGCCTCCTTCTCCAAGTATGGCCGCAACTGGTGCACCAGGCGAACCTGTGCAAAGGCCCCCCTAGCCACAGCAGTAAGATGATGATCCAATTTTAGCTGTGGATCTAGGAGGACCCCCTAGTTGCGGACCTGATCCGAGGGAGTCAGTTTCGCTCCCTCGAGAATTAAGGAGGGACAGTTGTCATGGTCCTTAGGAGGCAATATCCAAAGCCACTCAGTCTTGTCGGGGTTGAGTCTGAGCCTGTTCCTCCCCATCCAGATCCTAATGTCGTCCAGGCACCGGCACATTACATCAACTGCCACACTGAATTCAGACGGGGTGGTGATGTACAGCTGGGTGTCATCAGCGTACTGGTGAAAACACACCCCATGTCTGCGGATGATCTCCCCGAGCGGTTTCATGTAAATGTTAAACAGGATGGGCGAGAGAACCGACTCCTGAGGCACCCTGCATAACAGGGGCCTAGGGGACGATCTCTGCCCTCCTGTTAACACCGACTGCATCCTATCGGCGAGATAAGAGGAGAACCACCGCAGAACGGTGCCTCCCACTCCTAACTCGCCGAGACGATGCAGAAGGATACCATGGTCTAAAGCCGCTGAGAGGTCAAGTAGCACCAGGATGGAGGAATTCCCCCCATCCCGGGCCCGCCAGAGATCATCCATCAGAGCGACCAAGGCAGTTTCTGTACTGTAGCCGCGCCTGAAACCCGACTGATAGGCATCTAGATGATCTGTTTCATCCAAAAGTCACAGAAGCTGAGTAGCCACCACCTTCTCCACAACTTTCCCTAAAAAAGGTAAGTTGGAGACCGGACGATAGTTCTTCAAGTCAGCTGGATCCAGGGAAGGCTTCTTCAGGAGGGGTCTCACCACCGCAGCTTTTAACGACTGTGGTACGGATCCCTCCCTCAGAGAAGCGATGACCACCGCCCGGATCCAGCCACGTGCCACCTCCCTGCTGGCCGAAACCAACCAGGAGGGGCACGGGTCCAATAAACAGGTGGAGGCACCCATCGCCCCCACGGCTTTGTCCACATCCTTGGGAGAAACAGGCCCAAACTCTTCCCACAACCATGATACTAACTTAACAACTGCAGTGATAAATTTCACTTCTGTGACAAGAAATGTTGTAAAATGCGGCAAAGCTCCCTTAACAACTGTCTCATTTAGAAACAGAAATTTTGGGTTCAAGTGTGGTCTTAAGGCTCAGGGCCAGGTTACCCCCGGGACCGCATCCTACCACATACCTCCCTACGACCAGTTAGGTCCCACAGAGTTGGCCTCCTCCAGGTCCCATCAGCCAAACAATGTCGGTTTGCGGGTCCACGGGGGAGAGCCTTCTCTGTGGGAGCCCCATCTCTCTGGAACCAACTCCCACCAGAGATCCGGACTATCCTCACTCTACTGGCCTTCCGAAAAGCCGTAAAAACATGGCTCTTCCGGCAGGTGGGGTGAAGAAGATCAGATTCCCCCATGAATGAATGGTTTTTAAAATTATGTAATGTTTTAAATTATTATGTAGTATTTGTATTGTTCTTATTCCTGCTGTACGCCGCCCTGAGTCCTACGGGATTGGGCGGCCTATAAGAACTTTTAATTAAATTAAATTAAATTAAATTTGAAGATTACCTGTAGTATCATAGATATTTTTTTCAAAGCAAAACGAAACTGTAGTCTTCAACTTATGACCACAAGTGGGACCAAAATTTTCATTGCTAAGGAAAATGGTTGTTAACTGAGTCACACTCACTTTTATGACATTTTTGCCACCATTAAATGATTCACTGCAGTTGTTAAGTGAGTCACGTGGTTGTTAAGCAAATCCAGCTTTTCCCAATAGACTTTGCTTGCTAGGTCACAAAAAGTAATCATGACCTGGGGACACTGCAACTGTCACAAATACTTGACTTTGCCAAGTACCTGAATTTTGATCACATGACCATGAAGATGCTGCAACAGTTGTAATTGTGAGGACTGGTAATAAATCACTTTTTTCAGGGCATTTACAGCTTCAAACAGTCACTAAACAAATGGTTGTTAAGTGGAGGATTACCTTTTTGCATTGGATGTTGCTGTATGCTTATGTACCAGCAGCTTCATTTTAGCAGCAAAAGGGTCCTCTGAAAAGGAGTGATATTGTGAATGTTATTAACTTTTCGCTTACTGGCTCTAGGCAACTTACAAATTATTCTCATATGGTCAAAATTAATAGAGCATAACTTTCAAGCTTTAAAAGGCTTATGTTGTAAAACACAAATTAAGCTTCCCCAAGCTATAGCCAGCCTCAAAACCAACAGTAAATATACTGTGGACATGCCACATTTTCCCCCTGGAATCAAATAAGGAATCACTCTCGCAGGAAAATATAAATCTGGTTTAAAGAATTGCCAAGAACTCCAACACAAATACTTCTAAACACCCTTTCCCCTTAGAATCCAAAGTAGAGCACAGATTTAGTGTAGAACAAGATTTCTCAAACTTGGCAACTTTCAGATGGGTGGATTTCAATTCCCAGAATTCCCCAGGCAGCAAGAAGTTTCAGGAATATAAATTTCAGGTAGTCATCAACTTACAACCATTTGTTTAGTGACCGTTTGAAGCTACGGCACCAAAAAAGTGACTTATGACTGTTTTTCACACAACAGTTGCAGCATCCCCATGATCACATAATCAAAATTCAGTTGCTTGGCAACTGGTTCATATTTGTGATAGTTGCAGTATCCCAGGGTCATGTGATCACTTTTTGTGACCTTCTGATAAACAAAGTCAATGGAGAAGCCAGATTCCCCTAACAATCATATTACTGGCGGTTGATGTGATGTGCCAGTGCCTGGACGACGTTAGGATCTGGATGGGGAGGAACAGACTCAGACTCAACCCCGACAAGACTGAGTGGCTCTGGATATTGCCTCCGAAGGACTATATCGACTGTCCCTCCTTGGTTCTTGAGGGAGAAAAATTAACTCCCTCAGAACGGGTTCACAATTTGGGAGTCCTCCTAGATCGACAGCTAAAATTAGACCAACACCTTACAGCTGTGCCTAGGGGAGCTTTTGCACAGGTTCACCTGGTGCACCAATTGTAACCATACTTGGAGAAGGAGGCTCTACTCACGGTCACTCACGCCCTTGTCACCTCTCGACTGGACTACTGCAATGCGCTCTACATGGGGCTGCCCTTGAAGAGTATTCGGAGACTTCAACTGGTGCAAAATGCAGCTGCGCGTGCTGTGGTGGGTGTTTCAAGGTACACCCACGTAACACCTATACTCCACCAGCTGCATTGGCTGCCCATTGGTCTCTGGGTACAATTCAAGGTGCTGATCATCATCTTTAAAGCCCTACATGGCTTAGGACCAGGCTATCTCCGGGACCGCATTCTGCCGCATTCCTCCCTCCGACCGGTCAGGTCCCACAGAGTGGGTCTCCTCCAGGTCCCGTCAGCCAAACAATGCCGACTGGCAGGGCCTAGGGGGAGGGCCTTCTCTGTAGGGGCCGCTGCTCTCTGGAACCAACTTCCTCCAGAGATCCGAATCATCCCCACCTTGCTGGCCTTCAGAAAAGCCATTAAGACATGGCTCTTCCTGCAGGCGGGGTGAGTTTGAGACGATTCTATATCTGATGTCTCCCCCATGTATGTATGGTGTGTATTTATATATATATTTTTAACTGTTTTTAAGCTGTTTTTTAATGATTTGTTTGGAGTTTTTATAAAATGTTGTACACCGCCCTGAGTCCTGAGGGAGTAGGGCGGCATAGAAAAACTGCCAAATAAATAAATAAATAAATACTAACTTAATAACTACAGCAATTCATTTAACAACTGTGGCAAGAAAGGTCATAAAATGGGGCAAAACTCACCTAACAACTGTCTTGTTTAGCAACTGGACTCAATTTTGGCCATAAGTCAAGGACTACCTGTACTCATTTTTCATGCCACATTAAATAAACCAACAACAGGCCTACCTGAAAGGGAGATGTTGCAGAAAAGGAAGTGCATTAAACTATGAGCAAGTACCATGGAAATGTCCCACCCAGCTAAGATTACAATCTGATGCCCTTAGAGCAGTGATTCTCAACCTTCCTAATGCCGCGACCCTTTAATACATGTTGTGGTGACCCCCAACCATAAAATAATAACATTATTAGGAAACTCAGGGGTGGGTTCTAACTTACCTCGCTGCCAGTTCGCTTCCTCCTGTACTGCGTAGCCGCGCCTCATGGCCGCGCGTGCGCTTTGTGCGTGCACGCATGCACAGTGCCAATTTTTTTTAATGAAAAAAAAGCCAAAAACAAGATGGCGATGCATGCGCAGTTCCGGAAATTCAGCTTCTGCACATGCTCAAAAGTTCTCACGGTACAGATATTTTTTTTTGCAGTAGTCTTATTTGCATGTGGGTGGACCCGCCTGGAGACGGATAGAGGAGCAGTGTCTCAGTTCCTAAGACTACCGGAAATATGTCTTTTCCGATGGTCTTAGGCGACCCCTGTGGAAAGGGTCGTTCGACCCCCAAAGGGGTCGCAACCCACAGGTGGAGAACCGCTACCTTAGAGTAAGCTTCCCAAAAATCAGTTTATTTTTATAGAAAAAGTCAGGGAGGTATCCTGGTACGATAGTTCCTGGTTCAAATCCACTCTCAGCCCTGGAACCTCATGGGGAACCTTTTGGAGAATTATCACTCAGCCTGGCCTACCTCGCAGGGTTGTTGTATAGAGAAAGGCCCACTCAGGTCCCTGGGGAAATGGTGGCCTGCAAATCTAGCAAATGCAGAGCAAATAATTTTCCAGAGACATTCTCCTGCTGACCTCTCTTGCAATGGCAGAGAGAAAGGCCAGCAGGCTGCAGCCTACCTTGCAGGGCTGTTGTATTGTTAAGCAACAGGAGAACCTGTGGGCACTTCCCTTGTTCAAACTCTAGCTTGTTATACTGCCTGCTATTCTGCGCAAGCTCGCAGAGCAGCAATGGTTCATATTTATACAACAACCCTGCGAGGTGAGTCAAGAAGACCGAAAGGAACGAGATCCCACACACCTTCAACCGGGTCCAAACTAATACTTTTTCCAAAATGAGGGAAATGAAGAGGTCGTTGCGTCGTCCATTCACAGAGATGGGGGTGCTACGGTATGTCCATTTTCCCCCCTCCAGGAGCATTTCACTCTAAAAAAAATGTTTGAGATTCGATCCCAACCCGAGCGCGGGCTTACCCGCGCCGCGCAGGCCGTTCGCGTTGCCGTGGTTACCGCCAAGCGCCGACGGGAGTTTCAGCTTTTCCGTCCCTCCCGCTCCCGCTCCTGACGCATTTGAGTTCCGCTGAGATTTCAATCGGGTCCGTCCAAAGAACGTGCAGCACTTCAATTCCCACAATTCCTTCGGCCAACCATTAGGGGACTGGGAGCTATCACATCTGGTTTGCGGGGGGGGGGGACGAAACTGAATTACATTCCTTAGAAAAAAGTACTAAGCCGGGAGATGGAAGTTTGGGGGTCAGAAAGGAAATTTATAACTTTTTTTATTTATTTTCTCTCCACAAATATCACATTTACATCTGCACATATACCTCCAATACTATTTAACCCCTAATATCACTATTATTAATCTGTCTGTTCCTGCCTTTTCTCTTCACTCCCCTCTTTCTCTCCACCTCTCCTACCTACCTTCTCCTTCTCTCCCCCTTCCTACTTCTCTCTCCTCCTTCCTCCCCTTCTCTCTTCCCTCCCTCTCTCTTCTTCCTTTCTACTTCATCTTTCACCTTCTAAAACCTTCCCTGAGTGAATTAATTCTAATACATATAACAGACCAATAATATATTTTCATACTTCTCTAGGTTTGACAGCTTTATTTTTATGTTTCTTATTTCTTAACCTCATATCTATACTGTTAAATCTTGTTTTAGGTATATGTTATTTATCTAGTGATACCTCCTTTCTGAACTAATTTTGTCTCCCGGGTCAACCACCAATTAATTCAATTTTTATTCCAAATTAATTGCTATGACTTAACTTTACCAGATAGTTATTGTGTCTCATGCCTCTTAATTTTGGGCCATATTGCTTCCTTCCCTTCCTTAAAATCTTTACTCATCATTTTATTTTCTTTATTTCTATCATTTCTAAATCCCCAATAAGAAAAAAATAAAAAACATTATAATTGCCAATTTATATTTAACTCTCATAGTCATTATAATTATTCAACCTAACATCTTATCTTACTCCACTAATAATCATCAATAATCATCAACATTCTTACAATATTACATCAAATTTTTGAATTACACAAATCCTATATTAAACATGTTTTATATAGAACAATAGGAATTATCCAATTTATATTTTTTCCCAACAGTTGAACTAAGATTTAATTTAATATAACCAATCTTATATCAATCTGCTATAAAATTGTAACCTTACAAGAAAAATCTCTTAATTTATATTGATTATCTAATCAAAACTTATACACCCTTAATATCACTTATAAGTATTTAGTATAATATAGTAATTTTAAAGTAAAAAGATTCTATAATTTTCCACTGTCAACATCCATTTTCTTTTGATTTTTCCACTCTTTCCTTTTTATAAATATCTCCCTTCCATCTCCAATTATTTGGCTTCTTTTTTCTCTTCCTTTTACTTTTGTACCACCAATTCCTTTTCCCCCAAACTCCTTTTCTCCCCTTTAAATATTTCATTTGTGTAAATCTTCTTTCAATTCCTCTCAACCTCTTGTCCCTATTTCCCCCTTCTTTTTCTAGTTGCATCTTCCGATGCCCACATTTTCCCCTTATTATTTTTCTTTTAACACTGTAAATCCTATTATAATTATTATAAATTCCAATATAATCAATCTGTCCTTCATTTTTAATGTCCTTATCCTTTTTGTTATCAAAAAGTCCAATATTTTCATCAATCTTCTTTTCTTCTTCTAGTTTTACCTCTCCTTTATTATCTTCTTGTTTTTTATTCTTTCCATTTTCATTCCCTGCCATCATAGCTTCAGAATAATTATTGTCATTTAGTTCTTTTCTCATTTCTATTCCATCTCCAAGTCCCCAAAAATAACTTTTTAAATCTTTACCCAATTCTTTC
The DNA here is from genome assembly GCA_023053685.1 of Diadophis punctatus similis. Classification (NCBI taxonomy): domain Eukaryota; kingdom Metazoa; phylum Chordata; class Lepidosauria; order Squamata; family Dipsadidae; genus Diadophis; species Diadophis punctatus. The sequence continues at coordinate 20,282,654 of JALIGW010000014.1, read as the reverse complement.
AAAAGTCCAGCAAGTTCTTCATATTCACTTGCCTCCATCTTCTCAAAGTCGCAATTTACAAATCCAAAAGAACTTGAAGTCAGTCTCAGGCTGTTAGTATAAATCAACTTCCACAACCTTTTGTAATATTGTCTTTTGTGTAAAGCTTATTCCAATCTGAGCAAGTACCAGGTGTGCTTTAAAACAATCTCCAGCTGTTAGCATTAAACTGTTTTCATAGCCTCCAAGGTACTTTCACTTTCTTCCAGACTCTAAGATAACTCTTACAAGCAGTGGTGGGTTCCTACCGGTGCGGTCCACTCTATAGCACCGGTAGTGGCCCGCTGGTGACGTCGCAGTACCGGTGCGGTTGGTTGCCGGTGCCTGGGCGCTGCCATTTAAAAAAAAATTGTAATTTTTTTTTAAAAATTCTTCTGCGCATGCCCAGAAGCTGAGCTTCCGGCACTGCGCATTCGCTGCCTTCCTACCCCACAGTGAGTCCAAGCAGGGGAGGATGGCTGAGGGAGCACGTGAGACGCTGAAAGAACGGGCGGCAGGAGCTATCTCCATTCCCCTCCCTTCAGCAGTCTGAGAAGCCACGAACATGCGGTGATGATCCTAGGCATTTCCGCACGTTTGAGGCTTCTCGAGCTGCTGAGGGGAGGGGGAATGGGTGGCAGGACCTATCTCAGTTCCTCTCCCTTCAGCAGTCTGAGAAGCCACAAATGCACGGTGATGATCCCAGACATTTTCACACGTTTGAGCTTCTCGAGCTGCTGAGGGGAGGGGGAACAGGCAGCAGGAGCCTAGGATCATCGAATGGGGAGAAGCATTCAGGCCGCACGGAGCATCCTAGAAGAACCGCTGCCGCGGTCTTGCTGCTCCCGCTGCGGGGGGCTGCGTTGCGGGTAGGCAATGCCCCCCGCTTCTCCGGCTGCTGCGAAGCTCCCGAGGTCCATGCCCACCCGGTCACATGGCTAGCAAGCCACACCCACAAAATAAGCCATGCCCACAGAATGGTAGTAAAAAAAATTAGGAACCCACCCCTACTTACAAGGCAAGGTCAGTATTAATATCAACAAAGATAGACTTGTTCCCAGGATTAGTTGTAGTTTATCTTCCAGCCCGTAGATGGCAATGTCTATTCCCAATGTCACAGATCTGCTCTTTCTTATGACGCTTACTTCTCTATATTTTAAAAACCATTTCACATTTTAAAACATTCTCTTCAAAATTTAATTTTCCATTATCTTTAATTCTCTTTGATTCCAACCAGTCTTTTCTAAAACTTCCTTAAACTTCGGGCTATTAATTCTGTTCCTCCAATGTCTCTATGATTTCTCCGAATTGCTAGATAGCCGCTTTTTCCAGTTTAATACCCTTTTAGTTCCCTTACAGTTTTAGATTTCTGCTTTTATCTTCAAACACGGCCAAACACTCACCAGCTTCTTAACTTCTCCCTCTCTCCAGCTCTGCGCTTCAGTCATCTTGCCCAGGTGACTCCCGATCTTTCAGTCTTCTCCTTCTGTTTGTGGCCGCCGAGACTAGGATGACATTTCGTCGTCTTTCACAGCCGCCGGCCAAGAGAATAATGTCGGCTCCCTGGGGGGTTTACCACCCCCCCAGTCCCCCGATGGTTCCTCTCTTCTTCCCCTCCCCTCCAGGGAGGTTCTGACCCGGTACCAGCTTGTCCCGGGTCTCCTGGCGGCTGGAATTCGGGATTCCCCAGCAGAGCACAGAGAACTCCGTGCCGCCTCGGTGCTGGCCACACCCCTCTCTTGGAAATTTATAGCTTGTGCACCTGAAAGGACTTCTGCAAATTCCAAGAAGCACTTTTACGTGCTTTTCTTGAAAGAGTGACTTTTGACCCTCCCCCCATCTTGAACTTTTGTGCAAACAAAGAGGCTCCATTCACAAAAAGAAAAAAGAACCCATGTTGGTTTTGCTACATTAGCAAGCAAGCAAGTTCTTCATCCCACTATTCTTCATTTGATATTCCATCTGCGATCCAAAGCATTTATCTTTCCAATTTCTGCAGCTGATTGGACAGGAAAGTAGAACAACAGTAGAAGCTTTATGATTACAAAAGAAAGTTCACTCTTTTCTAATATCAAAGTTTTTTTCTAATCATCAATCTACAAATCATAGTGATTTTTTCCCTTTGTATGCAAAATTCTGTTAAATCTATTATCTCTAATAAAGAAGTTACCATATTTTTCGGAGTATAAGACGCACCTTAGTTTTGAGGGAGGAAAACAAGGGGGGGGAATCTGCCTCTGTCTCCTGGTGCAATGTTTTCTATGCAAAGCCCATTAAAAGTCTTCTACGTACAGTGGCCAGAAGTAAAACAAGCCCAAAAGTGATAAGCAAAAGGAATTTCAGCAGGTATATCCTGCTTATCATCTGGTCATCCCACATACAAGTCATTCAAACAAGCAAAAGATTTATTTCGGATATCTTTTTCAATAAATTATGCCTAGAGATAACAAGTATGACAGGGACCTTGACAGACAAGGAAAGGAGAACTTTCCTATAGTACTTTTTTTTCACTAAAAGGAACTTTATTCTGATTAAAACTGCCATAAACATGCTGCTATTTAGATATTTAGTTGTCTAGTTCTTAAAATTATCAGACACTGCAGTGGCTGCTAAAAGAAAATACTGTAAGTAGATTTGCAAATGTTTGAGAGGAGAGTTATAAACATCCATACTATGTAATTTATAAATTTAGGGTACAAATTCAGTCACAATACTAGTGCTGTATATTCTTAATGGATAGGTGACTTAATAACAGTTTCCACTTATATCTCTTCTGCATTTATTAAAAAAAGAAGCAATGCACAAAGAGTCATCTATCTGAAAGCGTGATTAGTCATAACATAACTAAAAGGTGATTCAGACTGCAATTCTAAACCACCATCACTGTGAATAAGCTCTTTTTAATCCCAAAAGGTCTTGCATATTATCTGAGAACAAGTTGTCTAAGTATTGCTGAACTTCAGTAGACCATGGGCTTTTCTAAGATTGTGTGGGGTGAGAAAAAAAAGGAAATACTTCTGAGGAATATTTCTGCTTCTTCCCAGTACACTAAAGCAGATATAGGAATAATAAGAATCAATAAATAAGATTGAGAAGTAGTACTCTGCTATTTAAAAGAAGATACAAAAGCACTGGGCCTCTTCAGAGTAAGTATTTATTTTAAAAAGCTTCTTCATTTTGTTAAATTGTCTAGAACAATAATAAAGCAGTCTTTAAAAAATAAGTCTAATAATTTGAATATTCTACAGACATTTATAGTTATTGACTTACCTCCTTTCAGCAGTCTGAATAGCACAAGAAAATAAAATTCTGCCTCTGTCTCTGCCTATCCCTCCCCCTCCCAGCAATTTCCTGCTAGCAGTTAGTTTCAGTTTCATTTTAACATGTGGCAGGGCCTGCTGCCTCACTCAGCTGAGAGTCGGGAAGCTGATAATTAGTTTCTTGGCTTAACAGGCTCTGTTTTGTTTGCTGCAAGGAGGAGGTAAATTTCTGGGAGGCAGAGGCCAAAGGGTGGAGGTGGCTGGGTGGGGCTACATTTGGTGTATAAGATGCACCCAAGTTTTCATCCTCTTTTTGGGGGTAAAAAGGTGCTTCTTATACTCCGAAAAATACGGTACTTAAAGAAGTTAAATTATCCATGCCAAAAAAGAGGTTTTGGAGCAAAGTAGGCCTCCAAACAGCCACCAGAGGGCAGCAAAATGATGGAGGAAAAATGTCTGCTGCCCTCTAATGATTATCTAGATTTTTTCAGGTCAAATATGATGTTGTGTTGTGCATCTCTTGACCTTCTGCAGATGCCTGTGCAACGAAACAAAATTCACACTTCTACCAAATTAAACTTGGAAGAACAGCCCTTAAATTTTCATCTCTCTTCCTACTTCTAAGCTATCCTTTCTATACCCACATTCTTTTGTGTTTGGCTTGGACACTGATGATCCCCTGCCTGGGCATTATGAGGGATGAAATCCCAACATTTGTGGAGGACATTGGCTTGGAAAAGTACCCCAAAACAACCCTCTTTGCTTGCCACCAGATCTGTAAAAATATCTCTGGAGAAAAGATAGCTAATTAGGCATTTTCCTGGCTCTCAGCCCCATTGTGCAGCTGACCAAAGATATTGCAGTCATAGTTCACCAGCAGAATTTAATATTAAGAGACAAACCAGGAAAACAGCAGTAGAAATGTAGCTGAATTAACTCTCTAGACCCGTGGTGGCGAACCTATGGCACGCGTGCCACAGGTGGCACGCGGAGCCATAGCGGCCGGCACGCGAGGGTTCCCACCGGCAAACCGGAAGTGTGGAAATACGCACTTCCGGTTTGCCGGTGAGCTGTTTTTTGCACTCCGGAGGGTTCAGGGAAGCTCCCTGAAGCTCCGGAATGCAAAAAACTACAAACCGGACAAACCGGAAGTGCACTTTTCCGCACTTCTGGTTTGTCCGTTTTGTAGTTTTTTGCATTCCGGAGCTTCAGGGAGCTTCCCTGAACCCTCTGGAGTGCAAAAAACAGCATACCAGCAAACCAGAAGTGCGTTTTTTCGCACTTCCGGTTTGCCGATTTCGTTGTCCCAGGCTCCGGTAAGACCTTTGCGCGGGGGTGGGGGTGTGTGCGCATGCGCAGGGGACAGCATGGGGGGGTGTTCTGCGCATGCGTGGGGGGGAGGGAATGGGTGGGCATGCGAGCGCGCGCGAGCGCGCCCCCCCCCCCCCTTTTTGGCACGCGAGCCTAAAAAGGTTCGCCACCACTGCTCTAGACAAAGAAAAGTGCTTGTCTTTGACCATAAGATCATGTTAACATTTTTGCTCATTGTTAAACTTTGCACTTGCAGCCATACTGAGAAACGTGAAAAGTAGGCATCGATTTGCTGAAAACAGAACTCATGTTTATTCTATGTTTACAAAAAGTTTTAATAATGGGACCTCAAAAGATCAACTTCATCCCCCTTCAAAGATGTTGGAAGAAAGAAGAAAATGACAATTGCTCTGAGCCCTTATAAAAAGCTCGTTTAACGCTTTACTGTTTATTATTTGGCAGGATTTATAGTTTGGACTAGTTAAAGCTTACGGGCAATTTTGTGGATTACAAACATCGACTGACTTAGATTTAGGGATTGAACAAGACAAGCGGGCCATTCTGTATTTGGATTTTGGACTACAAACCGGTTGAATTGCACTTTTGATGGAGAGAGTTGGATTATAAACTTTATCTTGCTCTAAATATTAGAACTTGTTGGACTATAAAGGTTAAAGATAAATGAAAGATAAATGAAACTCAATGTGTAGTGCTCAATGGAACTGCATCTACATGGAGGGAAGTATGCAGTGGAGTACCCCAAGGCTCTGTTTTAGGCCCAGTACTCTTCAACATCTTCATCAATGACTTGGACGAGGGGATAGATGGGGAACTCATCAAATTTGCAGATGACACCAAACTGGCAGGAATAGCCAACTCTCCAGAAGATAGGCTCAAGATACAGAAGGATCTTGACAGACTTTATCAACACCACAGACAATACTACAACCCTTCAAAAAGACCTTGACTATATATCTGAATGGTCAAACAAGTGGCAACTACCAATCTCTATCAACAAATGCTCAGTTTTACACATTGGCAAAAATAATCAAAACACAAAATACAAACTTGATGATCATGACCTTGATGATGATCCTCACTCAGTAAAGGACCTCAGAGTACTCATCTCTAACGATCTAAGTGCCAGAGCCCACTGCAACAACATAGCAAAGAAGGCATTAAGAGTGGTTAACCTAATCTTGCGCAGCTTCTTCTCTGGTAACATTGTACTCTTAACCAGAGCATACAAAACATTTGCTAGACCGATTCTTGAATACAGCTCATCAGTCTGGAACCCAACTACATATCAGACATTAACACAATTGAGAATGTCCAGCGATACTTCACAAGAAGAGTATTACATTCCTCTGTTCACAACAGAATTCCTTATGAAACCAGACTTGAAATTTTGGGACTTCAAAATTTAGAACTCCGCCGCCTTCAATCTGACCTAAGTGTAGCTCACAAAATTATCTGCCTCAATGTCCTACCTGTTAACGACTACTTCAGCTTCAACCGCAATAATACACGAGCTCACAATAGATACAAACTTAATGTAAACCACTCCAGACTTGATTGCAAAAAATTCGACTTCAACAACAGAGTTGTCAACGTCTGGAACACTTTACCTGACTCAGTAGTTTCTTCCCCAAACCCCAAAAACTTCAACCTCAGATTATCTACCATTGACCTCACCCCATTCCTAAGAGGTCGGTAAGGAGCGTGCATAAGCGCGCAATCGTGCCTACCGTTCCATTCCTAATGTACATATATATTTTTACCTCTTTTACTCTTATTCATGCTTGTACTATTACATATATATTCAATCATGTTTTACTGTTTATACTTTGCTTATAATCATATATGCTTGACAAATAAACAAATACAAATACAAATACAAATACTTGAACATTGGGCACTATCAAACAAAATGAAATTCAATGGTGAAAAAAATAAGGTTCTACATTTAGGCAAGAAAAACAAAATGCACAGGTACAGTATATGTGGTACTTTGCTCAACAGTAGTAACTGTGAGAGGGATCTTGGAGTCCTAGTGGACAACCATTTAAATATGAGCCAGCAGTGTGCAGCAGCTGTCAAAAAAGCCAACACAGTTCTAGGCTGCATTAACAGAGGAATAGAATCAAGATCACGCGAAGTGTTAATACCACTTTATAATGCCTTGGTAAGACCACACTTGGAATACTGCATTCAGTTTTGGTCGCCACGATGTAAAAAGGATGTTGAGAGACTAGAAAGAGTGCAGAGAAGAGCAACAAAAATGATTAGGGGACTGGAGGCTAAAACATACGAAGAACGGTTGCAGGAACTGTGTATGTCTAGTTTAATGAAAAGAAGGACCAGGGGAGACATGATAGCAGTGTTCCAATATCTCAGGGGTTGCCACAAAGAAGAGGGAGTCAAACTATTCTCCAAAGCACCTGAGGGTAGAACAAGAAGCAATGGGTGGAAACTAAACAAGGAGAGAAGTAACTTAGAACTAAGGAGAAATTTCCTGACAGTTAGAACAATTAATCAGTGAAACAGCTTGCCTCCAGAAGTTGTGAATGCTCCAACACTGGACGTTTTTAAGAAGATGTTGGATAACCATTTGTCTGAAGTAGTGTAGGGTTTCCTGCCTAAGCAGGGGGTTGGACTAGAAGACCTCCAAGGTCCCTTCCAACTCTGTTGTTGTTGTTGTTATACTGTAAAATTTAAGGTGTAATTTAAATTGCCTATTGATAATGTTCAGAAGAATTACTCTTATCAGAGGCGAAATGAATCTTTTCCTGGAACTCTGACATTGTCAAAATAAACCGCATTATAATTCTAATGAATAAGATATTTATTTTGATATAAAAATAATAAGTTCACATACTGGCTATATAAAAGGTGTTGCTTCGTCCGAAGCAGAGTACAAAAGGAAAGAATGGAATGTACACATGCGTACTAGGAACATTAATCACGTGCTCAGGAATGAACCATTATATTTGATAGGGATGCACCTCCCTGCATATACATGTAACAGGCAATATAAAATCACTGCGTGACAGATAAGTTGAATACTTTTGCTATATTAGACAACATTAAAATTGAGTAACCGGAGAGTGAGGGGGAGGGGAAGAGTGATCCAAACCTTACCAAAATTGGTAAAAAGATTTCTTCTTCGGCACCCACCTCTAGAGCTTCCAGTCAGAAGAACACCAGAGAAGTATAGACTCAATACTCCAACAAGAAAAAGCTGAAGAACACCAGAGAAGTATAGACTCAATACTCCAACAAGAAAAAGCTAATTAGCACGACTTCCGGTTTGGCGCCGCGGCTCCGTAGACGCTCTTTATAGGGCGCCCGATCCCGAGCACCGTATAGCCGCCAGAACGGCAGTAAAACAGCTGTCTGGTGGCTTGAACATCTCCTCCCTGGGCAAAGGGGAGTGAGGAGAGCCGGCGGGAAAAGGTAGAGCCCCCCTAGTGCCCCAGGCAAAATTCTGGGGCGCGAAGGGTGAGGGCTCCCTAGGAACCTGTCACAGCTTCGGACTCGGGATGTCTCCTCAGAAGTATTTCCTTCTTTATGAAGAAGGAATTAGATTACAATTAAAACCAATGGAGCAATTAAGAGAAGAAAGAATAATTAAGACTTGGTTCCAATATGGGCAATTGCAGGCCAGATGGAAAGACGATTTAAAAACTGGTATCTTGCAGCAAGATGATAATTTGATAATTCAAACAAAGAATAAAGGTCCAATGCATATAAAGAGATTATACAATGTGTTAGTTGAATTAGACTCGGAAACAGAACTAGTTAAGGATTGTATGATAAAATGGGCACAAAATATTGGAGAACCTATAATGATGGAAACTTGGGAGAACATATGGGTTAGAAATGTAAAATTTACACAAGCTCAAAATTTAAGAGAAAACTTCTACAAAATGTTTTATAGATGGCACTTAGATCCAAAAAAACTAGCTCGTATGTATCCAAATTTACAACCTAAATATTGGAGATGTGAATGTGTAGATGCTACTTATTTCCATATTTGGTGGACTTGTAAGAAAATTAAGGCTTTTTGGATTAAAATATGGTGGATTATTCAAAATATTTTAAAGAAAAAAATTAAGTTTACAGCACAGTTTTTCTTGCTGGGAATAATTGAAGATTGTACTGTAACAGAGACTAAATTGATTCTGAACTTAATAACGGCTGCCAGGTTGCTGGTAGCACAGTATTGGAAGAAAGAAGATACACCTACCATTGAGGAATGGACAATAAAAGTTGCACATCTGGTAGAAATGGCAAAAATTTCATCATATCTAAAAGATCACTCAAATGAGAGATATATATTGGAATGGAGTAGATGGACTGATTATATTCAAAAAAAGTATCAGATTAAGAAGATATATATAGTGTAATAATGATATATGTTAAGAATTTTAGAATGGGTTCAATAGGTCTTAAATAATGTGGAGTTAAAAAAAATTAGAGAAACTTTGAATTTATAACTTGTTAGTATATTTTAAGTTTATGTTTATTGAATATTATACCCTGTGCTTTTTCTGGGAAGTTGGGGGGGGGGAGAAAAAGAGAAAAATGTTTGTACTTTGTACTAATAAAACTTTTTGAATAAAAAGAAAGAAAAAAAGAAAAAGCTAATTACTTTCAAAGAGAAATGCAGACGTTACAGGTGATTCAAGAAGTAATTGTCTCACAGAAAGAAGATAAGGAAGAATCATGATGAGATAAAATATGAGATAAAAAGTAACCAACATAAAATGGAAGAAAAAAATGGATAAGATGAACAGGTCCTTAATATAAATTCCCAGCTAGAAATTTTTCAACAAAGGATTACAAAGAGTGAACTATGGAAAAAAATAAAACCTAAGATTTATTCAAAAATCCCAGAATGGCTCTCAACGTTGGAAGCCTTTACATAACCAAATCTGGTGAAGTTTTAAAAAATTGTGACATATAAAGATATTTTGGACACTAAAGGGAAATTAAAATCGAAGCAAAAGCTTGAAGACTAGGGCACTATATGGTGGCCTCAATTGCAAATGCAATCTAGATACAACAGGTCCTCCATTCTGGAAGGAAAATACTGACTGCTGATTGGCTAGACGAGTGATGGCGAACCTATGGCACGCGTGCCACAGGTGGCACGCGGAGCCATATCTGCCGGCACGTGAGCCGTTGCCCTAGCTCAACTCCAGCATGCATGTGCGTGCCGGCCAGCTGATTTTTGGCTTGTGTGGAGGCTCTGTGAGGGCATTTTAGGTTTCCAGAGGGCCTCCGAGGGGGTGTTTTCACCCTCCCCAGGCTCCAGGGAAGCCTCTGGAGCCTGGGGAGGGCGAAAAACGGGCCTACCAGGCCCACCGGAAGTCGGGAAATGGGCCATTTCCGGCCTCCAGACGGCCTCTGCGGGGGCGGGAGAGGCCGTTTTCACCCTCCCCAGGCATTGAATTATGGGTGTGGGCACTCACACGTGCGTGACAGCGTGCGCACACGCATTTTCGGCACCCGAGGGAAAAAAGGTTCGCCATCACTGGGCTAGACTGTCTGGCAGCTCCCTATAAAAGGGCTGGCTGTCAGACAGAGCCTTTGCTGGATTGTAAATAGTTGCCAAATAAATAGCTGTTGTTTTGAAGCCACTTCTGTCTGCCTCTTCCATTCACCCTATCTAACATAGTCTTTGATCAAATATTGTTGAACTCTGTTGAAAAATTAAGAAAAGGAATGATAAATTGACAATGACAATTTCTTATAAAGAAATTTTATATTAAAATATTCTATAGATGGCACTCACTACCTGCTAGGTTTATTTATTTATTTATTATTTACATTTCTATGCCGCCCAACTCCCGAGGGACTCTGGACAGCTCACAATAAAAGAAACATAAATAGAAATTTTAAAATAAAAAAAACAGATTAAAATACATTAAAAATTACAGTCATCCACCATTCATGGGCCGACCTCATCTATCACCAGCGGTCAATGGCCCCAGGCCTGTCGGAAAAGCCAGGTCTTGACAGCTTTACGGAAGGCCAGTAAGGTGGGGGTAGTACGGATCTCAGGAGGTAGCTGGTTCCAGAGAGCTGGGGCTGCCACAGAGAAGGCCCTCCCCCGACGGCCTGCCAGCCAACATTGTTTAGCTGACGGGACTTGGAGGAGACCGACTCTGTGGGCTCTTACCGGTCATTGGAAGGTGTGTGGTAGCAGGCGGTCTCGCAGATACTCTGGCCCTGAGCCATATAGGGCTTTAAAGGTGATAACCAACACCTTGAATTGTGTCCAGAGACCAATGGGAAGCCAGTGCAGCTCACGGAGGATTGGTGTAGTGTGGGTGTATCTTGGAGCACCCACAACCGCTCACACGACTGCATTCTGGATCAACTGCAGTCTCTGAACAGTCTTCAGGGGTAGCCCCATATAGAGCGCATTGCAATAATCAAGCCATGAGGTGATAAGGGCATGAGTAGAGCCTCCTGATCCAAGTAGGGTCGCAATTGGTGCACCAGGCGAACCTGTGCAAAGGTCCCACTAGCTACAGCTGTTAGGTGTTGGTCCAATTTCAGCTGTGAGTCTAGGAGGACACCCAAATTGTGAACCCGTTCTGAGGGGATTAATTTCTCCCCCCCCCCAGAACCAAGGAAGGGCAGTCGGTATAGTCCTTCGGAGGCAATATCCACTGCCACTCGGTCTTCTCAGGGTTAAGTTTGAGCCTGTTGATTCCCATCCAGATTCTCACATCATCCAGGCACCGGCACATCACGTCTACCGCTTCACTGAAATGACGCGGGGTGGAGATGTACAACTGGGTATCATCACCATATTGCTGGAACCTCACCCCATGTCATCAAATGATCTCACCCAGTGGTTTCATGTAGATGTTAAATAGGAGGGGGGAGAGGACCGATCCCTGAGGCACCCCACAAACAAGGGGTCTAGCGGTTGACCTCTGCCCCCCCAGCCAACACCGACTGCGACCAATCAGAGCGATAAGAGGAGAACCACCGTAATACGGTGCCTCCCACTCCCAGCTCCCCTAATCGGTGCAGAAGGATACCATGGTCAATGGTATCGAAAGCAGCTGAGAGGTCAAGTAGCACCAAGAATGACCCCTATCTCGGGCTCGCCAGAGATTATCCATCAGAGTGACCAAAGCAGTTTCTGTGCTGTAGCCGGGCCTGAAACCCGATTGAAAAGGGTCTAGATCAGTGGTTCCCAACCTGGGGGTCGGGACCCCTTTGGGGGTCGAACGACCATTTCCCAGGGGTTGCCCCGGCATCCTCAGCTCCCCACCCCCACTTCCACAAGCCTGGCCATGTCAGCTCAACTCGCCCAAGCCCTCTGATTGGTCGGGAGAGGTGCCATTCGGTGAGAGGCATTTGTGATGCCTGGCGGCCGAGCTTTGACGGCATCAGCTAAGGGGCGGGGCATCACAAGATTGTGCGCTGGAGAGTACAAGGCGGTGCTTAAGACATCTGTGGCCGCCCCTGTCTCCTGCTCGCAGCGGCAGTTTCTTCCTGCTGGTGTCGAAGGGAAAGGGAGTCACGGGAGGGAATGGCCAGCCAACGACCACTTAAGTTTCACAGTGCACGATGGCGGGAAGGAGGATAGCTGGGTCGGAATCATCTGTCTGCCCTCTTGCCCTCGACTGGCACGGAGACCCAGCGAACATAGAGGCAAACAGGGAGGGAGTGAAGAGAGATATTAGCGCAGGGCTAGTCTGATCATACAGCCTCAGTGCTGAGGGCGCCACCGCCGGGGGCAGGAGGAGCTAAGCTGGAGGGAACTGGAGAAGGAGGTGGTGCCAGAGCATGGTCTATCACCGCCGCCCTGCTCCGTATGATCAGGCTAGCCCTGTGCTAATATCTCTCAGTCTCTCTCTTCCCTCCCTCCCTATTTGCCTCTTTCTTTGCTGGGTCTCTGCGCCAGCCGAGGGCAAGAGGGCAGACAGACGAGCCTGACCCGGCTGTCCTCCTTCCCGCCGTCGTGCGCTGTTAAACTTAAGTGGTTGTTGGCTGGCCGTTCCCCCCATGACTCCCTTTCCCTTCGACACCAGCAGGAAGAAATTGCCGCTGCGAGCCCCGGCTGGCCTGGTTTGCGAGTCCCGGCTGTAGTCGGAGATGTGGGACGTGGCAAGCGAGGAGACGGGGATGCCAGAGGGGGTAGCAGGGAGTGTCTGGGCGGGAGGAATTAATAAAATATAAAATATAGTGATTAAAGCAGAAGACATATAAACCCAAGAGGACAAACGGGTGTAAGGAAGGAGAGAGTTTGACGCTTCTCATGAATCAAATTTGCAAAAAATGAAGGAGGAACAGAAGAGTTTGAAGGAATTGTCCTCCAGCCACAAAGGTGGCTGGGCGAGGGGACCATAAGCGCCTTGCGGGACATCTCACTGCAGGACCCGCGGCTGCGCTGCGAGCTCATCCAGCGCATCAGCTCCGGCACTTACGGCGATGTTTACAAGGTGCGCAACGGCGCATCTGAGGCGCACGGCTGGCTTTGGAGAGGGTCCCCCCGGGTGTGCTTGGGGAGGGAAAGGTGCCACCACTGGGGCGGAGAGGAGCCGCAGAGGCGGCCAAGTGAGCAGGAAGGAAGGCAGGAGGATCCCGAGCCACCCAAGCCCCGCCTTGCAAGCCCGCCCAGGCTCTTCCTCCGCCGCAGATAAGGACGGCTGGCAACACAATGCAGCTGTCAGTCTCCAGGAGGGAGGAGGGAGAGCAGCAGGGGGAGGGGGTTTCTAATCGGGGGTCCCTATGACTGGCAGCCCCCCCTTTTTCTTCCAACTCTACCCTCCTCCTGTTGGGCAACTTCTCCAAAGCGTGCTTTTGGAGACGCGCAATGGGGAGCAAGGAGTCGTGGACGGGATCGCTGTGCGGTGGTGGTGATTTGCAGCCCCCCATCTCCCGGGTGGGGTATGGATCGGACTGGGGAAGGGGTGCAGAGGGGTGGGGGAGAAGCAGGAAATTATGGCCGAGTTTCCAGGGCTGCGGGGCATGTCCGGGTCTCTTGGGGCAAGCCTTTTTTTTTTTTTTGCACTGGGAGCTTTCTCCAAAGGTTGCCCCCAAGCAGAGGGCGTCTTTTGGAGAAGGCAAGGCGAGGATGGGGTGGGCTGGCTGGCTGGCTGGCAGGTTCCTCAGACAAGGTCGGCTCTGTGGGGCAGGCTGGCTTTGCTACAAGTGTAGGCAGGGCGGGCAGGATCCCCTCCCTGCTCGCTCCGCTTTCCTGGAGTGACTGAATAACCACAATGCGCTTATTTGTCCAGGTTGCCAGAGAGTTTGGCACGCACGGATCTTGCGGTGCTGAGGGCTAGGAGAGGGAAGAAGAGAAAAGAGAAGGAAGGAAGGAAGGAAGGAAGGAAGGAAGGAAGGAAGGAAGGAAGGAGGGAAGGAGGGAAGGAGGGAAGGAGGGAAGGAGGGAAGGAGGGAAGGAGGGAAGGAGGGAAGAGGAGAGGTGAGGAAGGAAGGGAAGGAGAGGAAGAAGGTTAGGTGGGAGGGTGGGAGGAAGGAAGCAAGGAAGAGAAAAAAGTGAGAGAGGGAAAGAAAGAAAAAGAAAAGAAAGAAAGACAAAGAAAGACAAAAGAAAGAAAGAAAGAAAGAAAGAAAGAAAGAAAGAAAGAAAGAAAGAAAGAAAGAAAGAAAGAAAGAAAGAAAGAAAGAAAGAAAGAAAGAAAGAAAGAAAGAAGAGGATGGTTGGGAGGAAGGAAGGAAGGAAGAGAAAAAAGTGAGAGAGGGAAAGAAAGAAAGTAAGAAAGAAACTGTTGAAAGAAGAGCCTTGCAAATTAAAATTGTTGTCTTTGCAAGGGTTTTGGGAAGGGTGGGTGAGCAGGCGCCATGGGGGAGGAAGGAATATGGGGCTGTTTTAAGAAGAAAGAGCTTAAAAGAGGAAATTGGCTTTGGGACCCTGGCAATGTTTTTGGACCAATCATGGGTTTTTTTGCCCCGTTTGCCTCCTGAAACTTTGGAGTCCTGGGAGAAAGCTACTAAATAGGGATTACTTTGCTGGAAGCTTATCTGATTTCTAGTTTTTCGACACTGCAGGCCACAATTTCTCAACCTCAACAACTTGAATATACCTGGACTTCAACTCCCAAAATTCCCTAGCCAGCTTTGCTTTGAATTCTGGGAGTTGAAGTCCAGGCACCTTAAAAGTTGCTGAGGTTGAGAAATATTGCTGTACACTTGTTGGTTATCAAGTCTAAATACAGAAGTAGACTTGTTGTGGAAGATGATATTCCTTGTGCTCTTGCAAAGACTGGCCCGAGAATTTCTGATCTGGCATAATTACATATTGTTTTTGTGATTAATCGCTATGCTTTAATTATGTTCAATTTGTAACAATGAAAATACATCCTGCATATTAGATATTTACATTACGATTCATAACAGTAGCAAAATTACAGTTATGAAGTAGCAACAAAAATAATTTTATGGTTGGGGGTCACCACAACATGAGGAACTATATTAAGGGGTCGCGGCATTAGAAAGGTTGGGAACCACTGGTCTAGATAATCCGTTTCATCCAATAACCGTTGGAGTTGGAGCGCCACCACTTTCTCTACAACCTTTCCCACAAAGGGTAGTGTTATGGCTTGCCCGCATCCCGCGCAGCTGGCCATGGATCCAGAGGACCAAGAGCCGACTGTGGCGCGTCACTATCATCCCGTGCACCTGGTACTTGAGTCTGAGAGCGAGGAGGACTCAGTGCCAGAGGAGGAAACCCAGCCAGGGCCTTCTGCACCTTCTCAGCTGGTGCTGAGTGATTCATCAGAAGAGGAGGAGCCTCTGCTGGATGCTAGGGCACACAGGGCAGCTAGCAGGCAGGAATGGCTCTACAGACAGAGGTCTCCTTGCATGTAAAGCTGAGGGCTAATTGGCCACGCCCTCAGGCTACTTAAGGCTTAAGCAGGCAGCAGTTGTTGCTGCAGTCAAGATTTCTCTGCATTGGTGTTCCTGCTCTGAGTCTTGTATTTTGGACTATCGGCTCCTTTGAAATTTGGTTCCGGGATTCCAGCCAACTTTAGTAAGAGATAAGGACAGATTAATTGCCTGTTTGTTTTGGACTTTGAACTCTGGCTAAAAGTTCATGAAGAGAATATCGAACTTTATGCACCAAGAACTCTCTCTCTGTTTTTCCCTGGACTTTAAACCTGATTTTTACTAAGCATCTTTATTAGTAAAGACACCTTATTATTTAGCAAACAGTTGTGTGTGTGTCCTTTCTGAGGGGTTCCGTGGTGGGACACAACAGGTAGGTTGGAGGACTTCCTGTTTTGGTTCCGGTCTTCGTGGGCACTCCCTTTCTGGGGTGTCGATCCTCGGCACCGTTTAAGCTGCCAGAAAGCTTAAAAATAGCTGACTGGCGGCAGAAAAGCCTCTTCCCGGGCAAAGGGAAGAGCAAAGAGCGCGCAGGCACAGGTAGAGCCCTCCCAACCCCCCCAGGGAAAGATCTAGGGGGGGCGTAAGGAGGACTCCCTGGTAACCAGTTGCTGCTCCGGACCTTGGATATCTCTGCTTTTGCAGAGCGAGAAGGCTGTTACCAAACACCGCTGTAAACAACAGATTCTGATTGAAGATTATCATCAGCAGCGGAGAAAACCAGGAGGTAAAATCAAATTACAGTAACCTATAATTGTTAGAAGGAGAATTACTCCTATCAGAGGCGAACTGAATCTTTTCCTGGAACTCTGACATTGCCAAAATAAACCGCATTATAATTCTAATGAATAAGATATTTATTTTGATACAAAAAATAATGAGATCACATACTGGCTATATAAAAGGTGTTGCCTCGTCCGAAGCATAGTACAAAAGGAAGGAAGGAATGTACACATGCGTACTAGGAACATTAATCACGTGCTCAGGAATGAACCATTATATTTGATAGGGATGCATCTCCATGCATCTCCCTGCATATACATGTAACAGGCAATATAAAATCACTGCGTGACACCCCTTCTTTGTCTGTTGGATGGATATGCTTATATCACTCTACACACATTAGATATGTTAAAGATTCATGTCTTGCTGCCGGTAATGGCTTGTTCAGGATGTCAGCTATCTGATATTCTGTTGGCACATATTCTAGCTTAATGAAACCTTGTCTTACTAAATCTCTAACATTTTTATAACGAATGTCAATGTGTCTGGACCTAGAACCTGTGAAACGTGTTTCTGAAATGTAAACAACTGATTGATTATCTTCCATCATAGTGATTGGCTTCTTCGGTTTGGTCCAGATATCTGTAACTAAAGAATAGAACCACGTTAACTGGTTACTAGCATCGGAAATGCACGCATATTCCGCCTCTGTGGAAGAACAGGAAACAAAACTCTGTTTTCTCACGTTCCAATGAACGGGACATCCATTTAGGTACATTATGAAACCTGATGTGCTTTTTCTTGATTCCTTATCGCTTGCCCAGTCAGCATCTGCATAACAATACAAGTCAGCAAAATCAGAATGTGTAGGTTCTAGCTTTAATTTCATGTGTTGAGTGTATTTTAGGTATCTCAGTAACTTCTTAATACATGACCAGTGAAATTCTGTGGCTTTGCCTACATGTCGTGACAACAAATTGACACTAAGTGCTATGTCTGGTCTAGTCCAACCACTAATGTATAGTAGTGAACCAATTATTGAGCGATAAAGTGTTTGATCCTTGAACTCAGGACTTTGTTCATCTTTCAGATTACAAAAATCTGTTTGCATAGGAGTGTGTGTCGGTGTAGCATCTTGCATGTTGCAATGGTGTAGGAGTTGTTCTATCTTGGCTTTTTGTGAGAGGCTAAACCCCTTCTGTGTCTTTTCAATCTGTACACCTAAATAATCATTGATGTGCCCTAGTGACTTCAATGTGAAGAATCTCTTCAGACCTGAAACAAAAATTTCACTCATTTGTTTGTTAGGACCAATGTAAACAATATCATCTACATAAACAAGAACAATTTCATATGCATCCCTAAACCTTTTTGTAAACACGCATTCATCAGTTTCGGACTTAATAAAGCCCATTGAATTTAGTTTGTCTTTGAGACAATTATACCACATCAAACCTGATCGTTTCAGACCATAAAGACTTTTGTTGAGAATCCACGTGTCCCCTTCTCGGCCACGGAGGTCGTCACGAAATCCGGGGGCGCACTTCACGTAGATTTCTTCATCTAGGTCTGCATGTAGATAGGCAGTTTCAACATCAAATTGGAAAACTTCAAGTCCAAGAATGGAAGCTGTAGTTAAGGCTATTTTCACACTTTCAGTCCGCACTGTAGGTGAGTAAGTGTTTGTGTAATCATCAGGATAACTTTGTGCGAAACCTTGTGCTACTAGTCTTGCTTTGTATAATAGTTCACCATCTGGTTTTTGTTTGATTTTGTACACCCATCGTGTGCCAATGACTTTCTTGTTTTGAGGAGGTGCTGCAGGTGTAAATACCTTAAGGTTTTGGAGACTGTCCATCTCAACTTGCATGGCGGTGTGCCATTTATCTTGTTCATCTTGTGGAAGATATTTGATTTGAGCATAAGTCTCTGGTGGAAGTGTAACATTACAGACCAATGGTGGTGGTCTGTTTGTGCATTGCAATGTGTATTTCTTTGGAGGAATACCTTTTGTAGTTCTCTTGGAACATCTTGGAACGGTTGTCCAGTCTTCTTCATCTTCCTCATCTCCATCGTTGTCGCTAGCATGAGCGTCCGCGGCAGGTGAAGATGGAATGTTGGATGTATCATCTCTAGGAAAATAAACTCCAGGATCATTAGAATGTATTTTGGACCAATCTGAATCTTCTTCAAAGTTAGCAGAATTAGAAATTGTAATCATATTGTTAGAGTCAATGAATTTTCCCCATTTCGAATTGTCATCAATGCCCATATATCTCAGTCTTTTAGCAATTTGGCCACCTTTTCTTCTTCGCGCTAATGGAATGTTCACCATTGCATATGAACCAAAAATGTGTAAATTAGAAAGATCTGGCTGGTAGCCATGTAGCATGTAGAAAGGTGTTTGGTCAATCACACTACTCCAAGTGCGATTAACAAGGTAGTTTGCATACTTAAGTGCTTCGCCCCAAAATGAATGTTTCAGATTGGCATCTTCCAGAAGGCAGCGCATCATGGTTTGGAGAATGCCTTGCCGTCGTTCTGCCACCCCGTTGTGAGCCGGCGTAAATGGGGCAGATGTTTGGTGAATGATACCGTTTGTGCGCATCCAGTCCTGGAAACGTTGTGACATGAACTCGGAACCACGATCACTCTGGATTCTGCGGATCTTCACCCCATGTTGATTGTAGATTTGAACTGCAAAGTCTTTAAAGGTCTGAAACGATTCAGATTTCTCTCTCATAGGAAAGACATAACCATATCTAGAATGATTATCAACAATAGTTAAGAAATACTTTTTACCGCCAATAGTTGGGCCATAAGGACCCACAATATCAGTATGAACCAAATCAAAAATGCGTGTTGACTTACGTATAGCATGTCTTGGAATGGCTGCTGCCTTTGATTTTGCCTTTTTGCAAACAGCACAATCCAAATGTACCTTACATCCTTTGAAATTCAAACCTTGGGCAAACAATGGCATGCGCTTAAGGACGTCAAAACTGGCATGCCCCATTCTCCTGTGCCATTTATGTATACAGTTGTAATGTAAGGGTCTGCCTGTAAGAGAATTAACAAGGTTAACATTTGAATTAGAAATCTTAGCTTTGCTTTTAGGAGTCAGTGAGGCAATCACAGGATCTCTCTCTTGGGTAGCTCTCTCTGGGCCTGCATTGCCATTAATGGAAGGTATTATACTTGCTTGTTTTTGAGGCTCAGGTTTTGGCCTTAAGTAGAAGACTCCAGCAATCACAATTGTGTCTGCAACAATCATACTATTCTTAACAATGTAGCTTGCATTCTTAAAATGATGAATCTGAAAATCTAAAATATTAATTAAATGAGTATAACTAAGCAAATTAAAAGCTGCAGCAGGAACATAATAAACATCTGGAACCAATGTATCTAACTCTTCAATGTAGACAGTCCCTTTTCCTTCGACTTTGCAAGGACGTTCAGTGAATGTATAAAGTTCACGAAGTTCTGGTTCTGGTGCATGCATTTCTTTGAAAAGGTGCTTTTGGTAAGTAATGCTAATTGAGGCACCTGAGTCCAAAGTCCACAATAAATGTCTATCAAATTGCTGACTGGGTTGGACAGCTTGTGTGATGGCAAGAGTGGCATATGGGCCAAATGGGTCGCGTCTTGGACCTGGGCGACGTTGGCTGCCACCTCTGCTTCTGCTGCCTCTTGAGACTGTTCCTCTGGGCTGGGATGCACTGTAGGCTGTGGCTCTGGGTTGATACTGATCTCTAAAATCTGTTCCTCTGGGCTGGACAGGATATTGAGTGCGTTGCAATTTAAGACAATCTGTGCTTGTGTGACCTACACGATCACAATATTGGCAACGTAGCAATCTTGGAGTGTATCTCCTCTTTGGAGGTCTTCTATTTGGAAGACGTGTTGCAGCTAGGGGGCGCTGCAATTGTGAGGCTTGAGGAATTGCCTGTGGACCCACTTGTGGCTGAATAGGAGGCAGCAAAGTAGCCTGCACTGGAGCAGGTGGAGGTGCCTGGGCTGGCTGTTGTACATCTAGTGCAGCAGCAGGGACTGGCTGCATAGGAGCAGGCAGTGGAGAAATTGGCACTAACTGGGCCACAGTTGGGGTAGACGTAGCAATTTTAGCCTGCGAAGCAGCTTGAGTTTGCAGCATAATTTTTGCGGCCATAGAAATATTTGGTGCACTTTGTGCCTGTATTGTTTGAGCAGGCTGAAAAAATTGTTCTTGGGTTATAGTTGACAAAGGTTGTCTTTTCTCTGATATCAGAATGTCTATTTTGTGTAGGACTGCTTGAAATAGAAATTCTATATTTTGTCCACTAGATGGCACTGCAACATTACTTTTGAGAGAGTCTCTTTGTTCATAAAATCTTTGATCAGAGCCAGCCCCTATTGACGTATAGTCATATGTCCTTTCCCTTTCCAGCTTATGATAGGTAACACCCATTTTGGGGTGGGACTCTAATATTGGAGAGACCGGAAAAGAAGGCCCAGGAAAGGCTTCTGGAATGTGGGACTGGCAGACATCTTGTTTTTCATATGGGCGTTGGCTTTCTAGTAACTGCCTCCTTAAGTATTCAATTTCTCTGTCTTTACTAGCAAGAAGGTCTTTATGGCGTGCATCAATATATTTCTCTGTCTCAGAAAAACTTTCAAGTAATTGAGTCGGAAGTGGCTCATAATGAGTAATCTTTGGAACGGCCCCCATTTGAACGGCCCCCATTTGAGTTGAACTTGCCCCCGGGAGAAAAAATGTGTTTTTGACTTTGACTGACCTTTCAAAATCTTTTTCTTGTTGGAGGGCCTCTTCCGCTGTAATTGGAGGCGTGGGAGATGGCATCGGAGAAGTTTCATTCTTTTTCGGTGTAGTTATTAGAAGCGAAGAAGGTGTTGGCAAATAAGGTCTTTCTTCACCCGGCTGGCCGAGGAAGGATAAAAATTCTTTCTCCGGAGAAGACATTCTTAATTAGATCAAAGTTTCACTTCAAAAACGGCCAGAAACATTCTTATCTTTCTCTTACTAGGCTAAACGCAATAAATCTGTCAGAATTAATTAAGGTCCAAGAAACCAAATCCGTCTGCTATCATGTTAGAAGGAGAATTACTCCTATCAGAGGCGAACTGAATCTTTTCCTGGAACTCTGACATTGCCAAAATAAACTGCATTATAATTCTAATGAATAAGATATTTATTTTGATACAAAAAATAATGAGATCACATACTGGCTATATAAAAGGTGTTGCCTCGTCCGAAGCATAGTACAAAAGGAAGGAAGGAATGTACACATGCGTACTAGGAACATTAATCACGTGCTCAGGAATGAACCATTATATTTGATAGGGATGCATCTCCATGCATCTCCCTGCATATACATGTAACAGGCAATATAAAATCACTGCATGACAATAATTAACTCTTAACGACTCTCATTTGAACTACAAAGAAACAAGTTGGCTTTTTAAAATGGCGTTGGAAGCTTGAAAGGGGGAGGAAGTGGATGAGAACAAAGAGAAAAGTTTTATCTTTGCTGATAGCAATGGCAAGAGAGCTGCTGGATTTGATTTAAATTTGCACTTACGTTTGAGACTTTTCTTCTTTTTGGCACCAGATTAAAATAACTGGGAATATCTGACTAAAGATTTACGTTAATCCTGATGGCTTCTAAATCTGTAAAGACGGTCTCTTCCAAAAGTGCAGAGAGCTCCCCAACCCCCACTACTACTAAGCTGCAAACGCTTGTAACACAATCTCAACCCCAGCCCCAGCCATTAACTCTTGCAATGCTGCAAGAAAGCCTTAAAGCTATGCAGATTCAAATATCTACCAATTTTAACAAAAAAATTGATGAATCTAATGAGACAATTAAGGAGTTGATAAATGATCAGATACAAGTTGTGTCTAATAAAATGGAAATCTGCAACAATGAAATTAGAGCTGACATTTTGGAGGCATTTAAAGGATTGGCAAATAATGTGGAATATTTGGATGAGCAAGTTCAATTAATCAAAGATATTATTGCCTCCCTACGAGAGAGGATAGACGAAGTTGAAGAAAAAACTACAGATGAAATTACATTGATTCATTTTCGCAACATGGAATTCGCGATCAGAATTCGTGGACTGCGGGAAGAGAAAAGTGAAGACCTAAGAGTGTTGTTGGGAGATGCCCTTGCCCAAGTGTTGGATATCAACAAGGAAGAGCTGATGGGCCAGATCAATAAGGTTTACAGGGTCAATTCTCGAGCTGCCAGAGTAAGGAACCTTCCAAGAGATATTGTGATATATTTTAATAACAGAGCATTGCGTAATGAAATTCTCCAAGCAACGTACCTAAATAAATTACAGGTGGGAGGACAGGAATTGATCACACTGAAAGAGATTCCCCCAAGAATGCTGAGGGCTAGAAGAGATTTTTCCTTTTTGGTTGAGGAGCTTAAAAGACAACAATTACCATTTAGATGGGAAGTTCCAAATGGTATCTCTTTGATCTATGCTGGAGAAAGACATCGACTTAACATGGTCCAAAAAGCAAGATATTTCTTTACATATATTTTAAAGGCTGGGACACCGAGCTCATCAGAGGGAAGGAGAAAAGAGAATGACGGAGTAAGACAACAGGAAGTCCAGCAAATAGAGGCCCCATCTGGTCAAGGTGATACTGTTATAACTCGGGACCAAAGTTTGGATCTATTTGGAGAACAACAGATAAAAGAACAGAGACAGACCAGAGCGGCAACTAAACGTATGCAGGAAATGGCACAACAACAATCTCAGCTTGCGGTTAAAGAAACTACTAAATCTGAAGCAGTGGGAGGAGCAAGACGAAAGGAACGGCAGTTCTTAGATCATCAGTCAATGTTCCAGAAGCTTCAGAAGCCCGCAGATGGGAAGTAGATTTTTAACTTGGAATGTTAATGGATTAAACTCACCACAGAAAAGAAGGAAAATATTTCATTATCTTAAACAATTTAACAATGATGTGGTCTGTCTTCAAGAAACACATATTAGAAAACAAGACCAAAAATATTTGCTAAATTCAAAATTAAGACTACAATTTGTATCATCAGCATCAGAAAAAAGAAATGGTATTGTAATATACGTTAAAAAAAACCTGACTGCCAAATTGATTGAAGCAGACGATCAAGGAAGATTTTTAGCTATAGAACTTTTAATTAAAGGAGAAAGAATATTGGTGATTGGTGTATATGCCCCGAACCAACAACAAGAGAAATTTTATGATTTTTTACATATAAAGTTAATACAATGGGACTATAATACCTGTATCCTTCTGGGAGATTGGAATGGTATACCAGACGTTAAAAAGGACAAGAAGGGTCCAAGCCAAAATACTTTTTCAAGAGCCAAATTACCAAAGTCTTTTTTTGAAATGATGGAAGATTGGGAGTTGAGGGACGTCTGGCGTGAAAGAAATATGGAAGAAAAGGACTTTACCTTTTTCTCCGATAGACATCAATCTTTTTCAAGGATTGATTTTATTTTGATCACTAATAATCTTTTTTCTAGGGTAAAGAAGACGAAGATATGTTCAAGAGTATTAACGGATCATAGTCCGGTCTGGCTGGAATTGCAAGATAACAATGGACCCAGAAGGTCATGGAGGTTAAATGATAATTTATTTAGATATGAGAATAATGTGAGGGAATGTAAAAAATTAATGAAAGAATTTTTTGTTAATAATATGCAGAAGGGCACATCTTTGGAAATGGTTTGGGATGCCAGTAAAGCTTACATGAGAGGTATTTTGATCTATCTGAATAATAAATTTAGAAGAAAAAAAGAGGAAAAGAGGAAAGAATTGGAAGAAGAGATCAAATGACAGGAAAGGGCCTTAATTTCTAATCCATTGGATAGGAAAATTAAAGAGGTAATTAACTTATTAAGGGGTCAATTCAACATGTTAATGACAGACCAAGTGGCAACCAATTTACAGTATGCAAAATTTAATATTTTTAGTAATGCAAACAAACCAGGGAGGTGGCTGGCATACATGTTAAGAAAGAAGCAAAAATCAAGAACTATTGAAAAAATTAGATATAAGGGTAAAGAAACTTATGAACAAGAATTCATTAAAAAATCATTCTTAGATTTCTACTCAGGATTATATAGTGGGGATAAAGTTAGGGAAGAAGAGATAGATAGGTACTTACAGCAACAAAATATTCATACAGTTACTGAGATTCAGAGGGATACCTTAAATCAATTGATAACTTCAGAAGAGATTGCATTGGCAATTAAACAATTAAAAGTGGGCAAGGCCCCGGGGACAGATGGATTAACCGCTGTTTATTATAAAAAATTGCAGGAGGAAATGGTGGAACCACTTAAAGATTTGTTTAACTATATCCAAAAGGGAGGCACTGTACCTCCATCTTGGAAAACTGCTTTTATCTCTCTGATCCCAAAAGAGGGTCAAGATCTTACAGACCCAAAAAATTACAGGCCGATTTCACTTCTAAACTTAGATTATAAAATTTTTGCAAAAATTTTAGCAAATAGACTAATGATAGTTTTACAACAGACAATACATCATGATCAAACTGGGTTTTTAACAGGTAGACAAATGAAAACTAATGTTAGACAAGTTGTTAACTTATTAGAGTATTTGGGAAAGAACAACCAGGTCCCTGCAACATTGATATTTTTGGATGCTGAGAAAGCCTTTGATAGATTGAATTGGCGATTTTTATTAAAGTTAATAGAAAAATTACAACTTGGAGATTATTTTGTACAATCTATTCAGGCAATATACCAAAAACAAACAGCGCAAATAATAATCAATGGTGGGTTAACAGATAATTTCAATATAGAAAAAGGAATAAGACAAGGATGTCCTTTATCTCCTTTGTTGTTTATCTTGAGTTTGGAAATATTACTCAGCAAAATAAGAGAACTTGACACAATAAAGGGGATTAAGATCAGACAGGAAGAATATAAGTTACGAGCTTTTGCGGATGACCTGGTTGTTACTCTGACCCAACCACTACAATCTATTAAAATTTTGATGGATACAATTAATTTATATGGACAAGTATCTGGTTTTAAGATAAATATAGCCAAAACAAAAATAATAGTTAAAAATGTGACAAGAAGTCAAAAAGAAGAAATAGAAAAGGCAACAGGTTTTGAAGTAGTTCAAAAGATCAAATATTTAGGGGTTTATATTATGTCCACAAATACAAAACTATACCAACATAATTATGAACCATTATGGTTAAAAATACAGAAAGATATGGAAAATTGGGAAAAACTGCAATTGTCACTGTTGGGAAGGATAGCTGCTGTTAAAATGAATGTTTTACCAAGGTTTCTATTCCTTTTTCAAATGATACCAATACTTAAAAAAGACGGAACCTTAAGGGAGTGGCAGAAGGGTATAAATAAATTCATTTGGGCAGGGAAGAAGCCGCGGGTAAATCAGAAGATAATGCAGGATACACGTGAAAGAGGGGGCTTAAAAATGCCAAACTTAAAATTGTATTATGAAGCAGCAGCTCTCGCAGCAATTACAGATTGGATTAACTTAACGGAAGAAAGTGTATTAAATATTGAGGGATATGGTTTGCTCTATGGGTGGCATGCCTATTTAATATATGATAAAAAGAGAGACAAAGTTTTTAAGAGTCATATATTGAGAAATGCTTTATTGCGTGTCTGGAAAAAGTACCAATGTAAGCTAAATGATAAAATACCTTGGTGGACGGTACCCAGACACGCGATAGAAAATATAAACTTGGAACAAAACATAGATAAGATTACATATAAAGAACTTCTCCTTGAAGATGGAACACTATCTCAATTAAAATCATTTGAGAAATTAAAAGAGGAAGGAATAGTTAGGACCTGGTTCCAATATAGACAATTACAGGCCAGATGGAGAGATGATAGAAAATTGGTATTGTGCAGAATGAAGACAACTTGATTGTACAAATTAAAGATAATGGTCCAATGCATATAAAAAGATTATATAATATTTTATTGGAACTGGATTCAGAATCAGAATTGGTTAAAGATTGTATGATAAAATGGGCTCAAAACTTTGGAGAACCTATAACGATGGACATATGGGAAAAGATATAGGTTACAAATGTTAAATTTACGCAGGCTCAAAATTTGAGGGAAAATTTTTATAAAATGTTTTACAGATGGCATTTAGACCCCAAAAAATTGGCATGTATGTATCCTAACTTACAGCCTAAATGCTGGAGATGTGAATGTGATGATGCTACATATTTCCATGTATGGTGGACTTGTAAAAAAATTAAGGCTTTCTGGATAAAAATCTGGTGGATTATACAAAATATTTTAAAGAAAAAAATTAAATTTACACCACAGTTCTTTCTACTGGGAATAACAACAGATTGTACACCTATAGAGACTAAGCTGATTTTGAATTTTATAACGGCTGCCAGATTGCTGGTGGCACAATATTGGAAGAAGGAAGATATACCTACAATTGAAGAATGGACATTGAAAGTGACACATCTGGCCGAAATGGCTAAAGTCTCATCTTATCTTAAGGACCATTCTAATGAAAAATATGTGTTGGAATGGAGTAAGTGGACGGAATATATTCAGAAAAAGTTTCAGATTAATATAATTTAAATAGCATATTTTGTTTGCTGTTTGAAGAAATAATAGATTATACTTTCAAGCTTATGCATAACAAAGAGTTAAGAAAGGATAAGATATTTTTGAATTAACAATCTGTTTTAGTATTAGGTAATTTTATACTTTTTGTTTTGAATTTATACCTTGTGTTTTTCTCTGGGAAGTCTGGGAGGGGGGAGGGGGGAGGGGGGAGGGGGAGGGAGGGGAGAAGGGTAGAGGGTGGATGGGGGGGTAGAAAAGATAAAAACTGTATGTACTTTGTACTTGTAAAACTTTTCAATAAAAAAAACAGGTAGGTTGGAGACTGGATGAAAGTTTTTCAATTCTGCTGGATCCAGGGAAGGCTTCTTGAGTAGCGGTCTCACCACTGCCACCTTCAGTGGTTGAGGAACAGACCCCTCCATCAAGGAAGCATTGACCAAAGCCTGGAGCCAGCATCGTGTCACCTCCCTGCTGGACGAAACCAGCCAGGAGGGGCACGGGTCCAACAAACAAGTGGAGGAGCTCATCACTCCAATAGCCTTGTCCACTACATCAGGTGTCGCGGGCTCAAATTCTTCCCAAATAATAGGACTAAGATCCGCCCCTGTCACCTTGGATTGAATTGCCCAATTAGAGTCCAGGTCCATCCGAATATGAGTGACTTTATCCGCCAAAAACTGTACAAATTCCTCAGCTCTGCCCTGCAAGGGTTCCTCCTTTCTCTCCACATTAAGGAGGGAATGAGTCACCCTAAAATGAGTCAGCGGATGCAATAAGTGCGGAAAAATGCAAACATTTTGCCGCCCGTATCGCCACCAAGTAAGTCCTAATAAAGGCTCTTAGAAGTGTTCGGTCGGATTCGGATTTACTGGATCTCCAGCATTGTTCTAGACGTCTCTTTTGGCGTTTCATTTCCCAGAGCTCCTTGGTAAACCAGGGAGCTTTCCTGGATCCACTGCCGCGGAGAGATCACAAAGGCACAATCCTGTCCAATGCCCCAGAAGCCGCCTTATTCCAAGCAGCCACTAGGGACTCAGATGGATTGTGGACAAGGGATTCAGGTATCTCCCCAAGCTCCTTTTGGAACCCTTCTGGGTCCATCAGGCATTTGGGGCGGAACCACTTAATCGGTTCTGCCTCCCTGCGATGGAGGAGTGGTGCATTAAAGTCTAGCCTCAGGGGACTTCTGGTGACACCACGAGCTTCGCTGGCGCTCTTTATGAGCGTCCGATTCCAGGCTCTGTTAAAGCCGCCAGATTAGGCACATCAGCTGTCTGGCGGCTTGGAAACTCCCTCCCCAGGCAAAGGGAAGGGAGAAGAGCAGATGGGCCGAGGTAGAGCCCCCCAAGTACCCCAGAAGAAGCTCTGGGGTGCGAAGGGTGAGGGCTCCCTAGAAGCCTGTCAACAGCTCCGGACCTGGAATGCCTCCGCTTTTTTTTTTTTAAACGGAGCAAGAAGCCGCGACCATCTCTGCTAACAATAAATGGATTTTAACATTTTATACAATGTAGCAGATGGAACATACCAGGAGAACTCAACTGCAAGTATCCTAATTTAATTCTAACTTAACTCTGGTGCTCTCTGTAATTTTTTGGAAGTAACAAAACAGCTAATATACAAAAAGATGGCACTTGGAATTTCAAAGGGCGTGGAAAAGTGAAAGTTAGTGAAAGCAAGTGAGAGTTCCTTTTGTTGACAAATGCTTGTAAGAAACCTTCTTACTTTTTACTTTTTACTTTGATGAACTTTGTTTTTTGGCTTCTTAATTTTATACAAAAATTAATACAAACTGAAGATGGCTTTAAAACTGGCAAAGACTGCTCCTTTTAAAGGAATAGGAAAACTTCAAAGTTTCCTCACTCATATTGTCAACTTGCAAGATTTTATTTTATTTATTTATTTATTTATTAAAATTTCTATGCCGCCCAACTCCCGGGGGACTCTGGGCGGCTCACAGCAGATATAGAAACACATAAAAAACAATTTTTAAAAGGAGCCATATTAAAATACTATCCATTAAAAAACAAACTTTCATTCATACCCTGCCTGCCGGAAGAGCCAAGTTTTTATTGCTTTACGGAAGGCCAGTAGGGTGGGGATGGTCCTGATCTCTGGAGGGAGCTGGTTCCAAAGGGAGGGGGCTCCCACAGAGAAGGCCCTCCCCCTAGGTCCCGCTAGCCGACATTGTTTGGTCGACGGGACCTGGAGGAGGCCGACTCTGTGGGCCCTAACCGGTCGTAGGGAGGTATGCGGCAGGATGCGGTCCCGAAGATAACCTGGCCCTGAGCCATGTAGGGCTTTAAAGGTAACGACCAACACCTTAAATTGGATCCGGAGACTAATGGGCAGCCAATGCAGCTGGCGGAGGATAGGTGTTACGTGGGTGCATCTAGGTACACCCACCACAGCTCGCGCAGCTGCATTTTGCACCAATTGCAGTCGCCGGACACTCTTCAAGGGTAGCCCCATGTAGAGCGCATTGCAGTAATCCAGCCGTGAGGTGATAAGGGCATGAGCGACTGTAAGAAGTGCCTCCTTCTCCAAGTAGGGTCGCAATTGGTGCACAAGACGTACTTGTGCAAAGGTCCCCCTAGCCACAGCTGAAAGATGTTGTTCCAATTTTAGCTGTGGGTCTAGGAGGACACCCAAATTGCGGACCCGTTCTGAGGGGGCTAATTTCTCCCCCCCAAGAATCAAGGAGGGACAGTTGGTCGAGTCCTTAGGAGGCAATATCCACAGCCACTCAGTCTTGTCAGGGTTAAGCTTTAGCCGGTTCTTCCCCATCCAGACCCTAACATCGGCCAGGCAGCGGTCCATTACGTCTACGGCTTCCCCAAATTGAGACGGGGTGGAGATGTACAACTGGGTATCATCAGCATATTGCTGATACCTCACCCCGTGTCGTCGGATGATCTCACCCAGCGGCTTCATGTAGATATTAAACAGGATGGGCGAGAGGACCGAGCCCTGTGGCACCCCACATAGTAGGGGCCTAGGGCTCGACCTCTGCCCCCCTGTCAACACCGACTGCGTCCTGTCAGAGAGGAAGGAGGAGAACCACTGCAAAACAGTGCCGCCCACCCCCACCTCTCCGAGACGACGCAGAAGGATACCATGGTCAATGGTATCGAAGGCCGCTGAGAGGTCAAGTAGCACCAGGATAGAGGAATAACCCCCATCCCGGGCTCGCCAGAGATCATCCATCAGGGTGACCAAAGCCGTTTCCGTACTGTAACCGCGCCTGAAGCCAGATTGAAAGGGATCCAGAAAATCAGTGTCATCCAACAGTCGTAGGAGCTGGAGTGCCACCACTTTCTCAACAACCTTCCCCGCGAAGGGAAGGTTGGAGACTGGACGGAAGTTCTTTAAATCCGCTGGGTCCAGGGAAGGCTTCTTGAGGAGGGGCCTCACCACCGCAGCTTTTAAAGGCTGCGGGACGGACCCCTCTCTCAAAGAAGCGTTGACCAACGCCTGGAGCCAGCCGCGTGAAACCTCCCTGGTGGCCGAAACCAACCAGGAAGGACACGGGTCCAATAAACAAGTGGCTGAGCTCATAGCTCCTATGGCCTTGTCCACATCCTCAGGAGTCACCGGTTCAAACCTATCCCATATAACCGGACTAAGACTCGCCCCAGTCATCTCGGCCTGTACTGCCCAATCGGAGTCCAGGTCTGTCCGAATCTGAATGACTTTATCCGCCAGAAACCGAGAAAATTCCTCAGCTCTACCCTGCAAGGGATCTCCGCCTTCCTCCTTAGCAAGAAGGGTGCGGGTCACCCTAAACAGGGCGGCTGGGCGGGAGTCAGCGGACGCAATAAGAGCGGAAAAATGCGAACATTTTGCCGCCCTTATCGCCACTAAGTAAGACTTAATGAAAGTTCTTAAAAGTGTCCGGTCAGACTCAGCTTTACTAGATCTCCATCGTCGCTCTAGGCGTCTCTTGTGGCGCTTCATCTCCCGGAGTTCCTCGGTAAACCAAGGAGCCCTCCTGGATCCACTTCCACGGAGAGGCCGCAAAGGCGCAATCCGATCCAGAGCCCCTGCTGCTGCCTGATTCCAGGCCGCAACCAGAGACTCGGACGAACTGTGTACCAGGGATTCAGGTATTTCCCCAAGTTCCCTCTGGAATCCGTCAGGTTCCATTAGGCACCTGGGGCGGAACCACTTAATCGGTCCCGCCTCCTTGCGGTGGGGGAGTGGTGCCATGAAATCCAACCTCAGAAGGAAATGATCTGACCATGACAAGGGTACTGTGACTAAACCCCTCAGCCTCAGATCATCTCTCCACTGCCCCGAGAGAAACACAAGGTCAAGCGTGTGACCACCCTCATTTTGCCCCTCCAACACAGACTTTAACGTTTGAAAAGTGGCAGCAAGCCATGAAAGATACGCAAAAACAAATTGCTTCTATGGTTAATGAAAAAATTAAAGAAATTAATGGAAAAATTACTGAAATTAATGAAAAAATACAAGCTGTCTCAGAGGACTTTTCATTTCAGGCTCAACAAAATAGAGACGACCTGGTATCTGTATTGAAAGCTGTGGCAGTTAATATGGAATTATTGGAAAAAGATGTGGCTGAAATTAAACAAACTACGGTGACTTTGGGTTGAAAAAGTAGTTGAGATTCAGAACAAAATTGAAGGAACTGAGATTTAATGATGATTCAATATAACGATAGGGAATTTGCTTTAAGACTAAGAGGGGTAAAAGAATATAAACAAGAGAATTTAAAAGAAAAGATATTGGAAGCATTTGTGCAGATATTGGGGGGAACAAAAGCGGAATTGGGCTGCCAGATTGATAAAATATATCGAGTTAATTCATGGATTGCAAGACAGAGACATTTGCCAAGAGACATTGTAATATATTTTACTACAAGGACATTGTGAAATCGAATCTTACAGGCGACTTTTAAAAATAAACTTAAGGTGGATGAACAAGAGGTCTTGACATTTAAGGAAATTCCTCCAAAAATACTGAAAGCATGCAAGGATTATGTCTTTCTGGTGGCAGAATTGAAAGAGCAACAGATAAGGTATAAATGGGAAATTCCAGCGGGACTATTGATTACTTTTAAGGGAGAAAGATATAGACTCAATACGATTTGTAAAGCAAAAGATTTTTTTACCAACGTGTTAAAGGCTGGGAGACCAAAGCCACCAGAAGGCAAAAGAAATGAAGAAGTTAAAAAAGAGGAGAAAGAAGTTTTGTGGATTGCAGATCAGAGAGGAACTCTGAAGACCCAAGAAGAAAAGGACCCAAGACAGAGAGAAGTAATCGTTGAAAGTGACTCTTCAAAGTGAAGAAGAAGAATTAAATCAACATAATCTCAGATGCCAATTTAAAGAATTACTGACGGCTCTAGGCTTGGGAGAAGGATAATTCAAAATAAATACGATATAAAAGTCAAGTGCATATATAAAGGTTGTATAAGGTTAGACAAATTAGATTATAAGATTAAGTTTATATTATAGGGATATTTTCTTTCTTTCTTTCTTTTTATTTTTATTTTTTTCCCCTCTCTATTTGTGGGGAATATATATAGACTGTAATGCAATATAACAGAGATTAAATTGGTTTTAAAGAATAAGATTAAATTAATATTACAGGTTGGGGAATAAGTATAGAATGTATCGTAATGTAATAAAGATTAAACTGGTTGTAATGTAATAGAGATTAAGTGAATGTGAAGATGTTATGTATCTTTATATGTGGTTTAAGTTGGTTTTGCACTTAACAATTGCTGCCAGGTTGCTGGTGGCATAATATTGAAAGAGAAAGATCCATCTTGTATTAAAAGTGAATATTAAGAGATGTCTATTTGGCAGAGATTTTTTTATTATTATTAAAAATTGATGTTTTAGTAAAACAAATAAGATATAAAAGTCAAATGCATATATAAAGGTTGTATAAGATTAGAGAAATTAGATTATAAGATTAAGTTTGTATTATAGGGAATTTTTTTTCTTTTTCTTTTTTTTCCTCTTTACTTGTGGGGAATAAATATAGACTGTAATGTAATGTAATAGAGATTAAATTGGTTTTAAAAAATAAGATTGAATTAATATTATAGGTTGGGGAATAAGTATAGAATGCAATGTAACGCAATAGAGATTAAGTTGGTTTTAAAGAATAAAATTAAATTTATATTATAGGTTGGGAATAAGTATAGATTGTTATGTAAGGTAATAGAGATTAAGTGAAAGTGAAGATGTTATGTACCTTTATATATGGTTTAAGTTGGTTTTGAATTTAACAATTGATGCTAGGTTGTTGGTGGATAATACTGGAAGAGGAAGACTCATCTATTACGCAAAAGTGAACATTAAAAGATGTGCATTTGGCAGAGATGGCTAAAATTTCAGAATATTTTAAAGATTATTCAAATGATATATTTGGTAATGGAAAAGATGGACTGACTATATTCAAATCAAGTATCAGACTAAGAAGATTCAAACAGACTGTGAAGGACATATTTTAATTTCTAGTTTTTTGTTTAATTTATAGCATAAGGAGTTAAGATCTAATGATAACAATTTGTTAGCATATTTTAGTTTTATATTTGTGTATATCATATTATACCCTGTGCATGTTCTGGGAAGTCCAGGGTGGGGGGAGGGGGAGATGGGGGGGAGGGAGGGGGGGGGGAGAAAAAAGAAAAAATGTTTGTTCTTTGTACGCATAAAACTTTTTCAATAAAAAAAACAGTCTAGCCTCAGCAGGAAATGATCTGACCATGACAAGAGAGAAATGACTATGCCCCTTAATTTCAGATCATCTCTCCACTGCCCCGAGAGAAATACTAGGTCGAGCGTGTGGCCTCCCCTATGAGTCAGATCCTGAATTACTTGGGTCAGGTCCATGGTTGTCATGGAAGCCATGAACTCCTGAGCTGTATCCGAGGCTTCGCCGAGCGATGGCAGGTTAAAGTCCCCCAGCACCATGAGCCTGGGGAACTCCACCGCCGGTCTGGCTACCGCCTCTAGCAGTGCAGGCAGGGCTATTGTAACGCAGCTGGGAGGCAGATACATCAACAATAGGCCCAACTGGACCCCTGAGTCCAACTTCAGGAGAGATTCACACCCAACCCAGGTTAGCTAAAATGTTTAAAAATATGTCTAGCAAATGTTGGAAATGTAACCAAAAAATGGGCACATATTACCATATGTGGTGGACTTGTGTTAAAGTAAAAAAAAATTGGAAAATACATAAGTGGTTACAAAAGATGATAGGAAAAATATGTAGATTTTAAACCTGAATTGTTTTTATTAGGTATAGCACAGAGGTGGGTTCCTCCCGGTTCGCCTGAACAGGTAGCAAACCACTGGTGATGTCACGATGATGTCACGGAACCGGTTCGGTCGGTGCCGGTCCGTGGATGCTGCCATCTTCTTTTTTGAATTTTTTTTGGGGAGGGTTTAAAAAAATTCTGGTTTTTTTTCTTCTGCGCATGCGAAGAAGCCGAGTTTCTGGCACTGCGCATGCATCGCCATTTTGTTTTTGGCTTTTTAAATTTTTTTGGGATTTTTTGCCACTGCGCATGTGCACGTGCAAAGCGCGTGCGCACTCACAAGGTGCAGCCATGCAGCGCAGGAGGAAGCGAACCGGCAGCAAGGTAAGTTAGAACCCACCCCTGGTATAACATCAGAAAAACTAAGAGGTGGAGATTAAGAGGTGTATTGTTAAGCAAATTAAATAATCCAGACGACACGATGTTTATAAGCACTAACAAAATGTAAACAGAAAATCAATACAATCTAGAGAGAAAAAAGAGCTTGTCTAAAAGATACTTGAGCATTTGAAATGATCCATTCAATCAATGATTTTCAATAAAATAGATGTAGTTTTTTTTAAGGGAAGGTCTTTAACAATAGCCTGTATTCTGTCTCTTATTTCATTTTAAAGCACACTGTTGAGTAGTGGGAATAATGACAGGAGACAGACTTCAAAAGGAACTTCTTTATTTATTTACCGTATTTTTCGGAGTATAGGACGCACCGGAATATAGGACGCACCTAGATTTTAGAGGAGGAAAACAAGGAAAAAAGTATTCTGAACCAAATGGTGTAGTAATATATTATTTACTAAAATACCAGTGTAGCAGAATACTTTTTACAACCATGTACACTTTTTACAACCATGTACACTTTTTACAAACTTCAAACTTGACAGCTTTAAGCCTTGTGGACTTCAACTCCCAGAATTCCTCCTCCAGTCATGCTAGCTCAGGAATGGGAGTTGAAGTCCACAAGTCTTAAAGCTGTCAAGTTTGAAGTTTGTAAAAAGTGTACATGGTTGTAAAAAGTCTTGCCAAGTTTGAAGACCCTTGCACCCCTAACCCCTAACCCAGGGGTCTTCAAACTTGACAGCTTTAAGACTTGTGGACTTCAACTCCAATTCCTGAGCTAGTATGACTGGAGGAGGAATTCTGGGAGTTGAAGTCCACAAATTTGAAGACCCTTGAACCCCCTTGGCAAGTTTAAGCCTTGTGGACTTCAACTCCCAGAATTCCTCCTCCAGTCATACTAGCTCAGGAATGGGAGTTGGAAGTCCACAAGTCTTAAACTTGCCAAGGGGGTGCAAGGGTCTTCAAACTTGTGGACTTCAACTCCCAGAATTCCTCCTCCACTTGCCAACCTTAAAAAAAACCCCTTAAAAAAACCCTTAAAAAAAAGTTCTAACCTGTCGGCTTTCTTCAGTGCCTCGGGAGCAGGCTTCAAGCGGTGGGGGGGGTTGGGGCAGTAGCGGAGGTGGCGGCTCGCTTCAGGTAGTGGCGGGGACGCCGGCTGGGGCAGCGGGGACAGCGGGGAGAGCAGAAACGGCGGTGGCAGGACAGCAGGGAGAGCAGAAATGGCGGTGGCGGCAGGACAGTGGGGAGAGCAGAAGCGGCGGCGGCAGGACAGCGGGGAGAGCAGAAGTGGCGGCGGCAGGACAGTGGGGAGAGCAGAAGTGGCGGCGGCGGCAGGACAGCGGGGAGAGCAGAAGCGGCGGCGGCAGGACAGCGGGGAGAGCAGAAGCGGCGGCGGCAGGACAGCGGGGAGAGCAGAAGTGGCAGCGGCAGGACAGCGGGGAGAGCAGAAGTGGCGGCGGCGGCAGGACAGCGGGGAGAGCAGAAATGGCAGTGGCGGCAGGACAGCGGGGAGAGCAGAAGCAGCGGCGGCAGGACAGCGGGGAGAGCAGAAGCGGCGGCGGCAGGACAGCAGGGAGAGCAGAAACGGCGGCGGCGGGCGGCGGGGGCAAGCAGCGGTGGTGGCGGCGGCAGCGGCGGCAAGCAACAGCGGGGATGGGGGGCAAGCAGCGGGGGGGCAAGCGGCAGTGGCGGCAGTGGCAGCGGCGGGGACCATGGAGGCCGAAAACCTCCGAAGGGTGGGTGCTGGTGGGTGGGTAGGGCTACATTCGCTGTATAAGACGCACCCAAATTTTCACCCTCTTTTTGGGGGTAAAAAGGTGCGTCTTATACTCCGGAAAATACGGTATTTATTTATTTATTGTTTGTTTGTTCTTCTATGCCGCCCTACTCCCGAGGGACTCAGGGCGGCGTACAACAATTTTATAAGAACATCAATAAAACAATAATTTAAAAACAACAATTAAAAATGTACAAAAGTTAAAAAAATATTCACAATCAGTCATACCAAGGGGGGGAATTCAGATGTAATTTAGTCTTTCCCCCCTGCCTGCAGGAAGAGCCATGTCTTGACGGCTTTCCGGAAGGCCAGCAGGATGGGGATGGTTCGGGTCTCTGGGGGAAGTTGGTTCCAGAGCGCGGGGCCCCCCACAGAGAAGGCCCTCCCCCTAGGGCCCACCAACCGGCATTGTTTGGCTGACGGGACCTGGCAAGAAGTTACTTGGCACCTTCTCTGTACAACCAGCAACTTGTAGTCTGACAGCTAGCCCTTTTATAGGGAGCTGTCAGATGCATCAACCAATGGCGTTTGAGTATTTTTCTGCTCAAACGCTGGACCTGAAACCATGTAGGCAGTTGATACATAACACCCCTCCCCTCCTCGATGGAGCAATCCGTGCGGCATATGTAGTCACACAGGTAAGCGGAGCATTTGGGAACCCTCCCTGACCTGCGCAGCTCAGTCATTGGCAAGGCAGCAGCCTAGGTGGAAGGCCTACTGCTGCTCCGAGGTCTGAGCTTGGAAGCTCCTGGAAGCTTTCGGGCATGGCCTCTTTGAACCGGTTCGTCGGCCAATCACCGCTGGACTCCAGGTGGCTCCGGTAGGTCTTCCGCCTCCATCGGGCTTGAGTCAGCTAGGGAAGGAGTATAGTTATTTACATTTTGAGGATTTTGCAGTTCACCCTTTACAGGTTTTCTAAGTTGGTCGATGTGCCGTTTCCATTGGCGGCCATCGTTTAACCGTATTAAATAAGACATGGGGCCCAGGATTTTCTCGACTTCCCCAGGTAGCCATAGGGAACCCTCGGCATAATTGTGGGTGAATACTAGGTCTCCTTCGGAGAAGAACCTAGTGGCTTGGTTTGGGTCACCCTGGTTTTTTGGCGTGTAGTTGGGGTGCAGGCGGTCTAAGACCAATCGGAGCCTGCGGTCCATGAGTAGTTCTGCCATGCTGCAGCCTGGGGTTGCGCTAGGGGTAATGTGTTGGGCCAGGAGGAATTTGTCCACCCTGGCCTGCCAGTCCCCGGGGCCTAGCCTTCCCAAGGCTTCCTTGGCAGATCATATGAATCTCTCTGCCTGGCCATTTGGCGCCGGATGGAACAGCAAGGACAGGGCACGACGGATGCCTAAATCCCCCAAGAACCCCTTGAATTGAGTTGCGGTGAAATGGGGCCCATTATCTAATACTAGGATGTCTGGAAGCCCGTGGGTGGCGAATAGTCGCTGGAGGATCTTGATTACGGCTTTGGGAGAAGTTGAGCCCATTAGGAAAATCTCGAGCCATTTGGAATAGGTATCTACTAAAATCATAAAGGTCTGGCCATGGAATGGGCCAGCGAAGTCTATATGCAGCCGTGACCAAGTGGCCTTCGGCTTGTCCCAATCATGTACTGGGGCCTTAGGGGGAGCTGGCCTAGACTCCTGGCAAGGCTTACAATGTTCTACCCAGTCCTTGACAGCTGCGTCCATATTTGGCCACCAGACATAACTTCTGGCGAGGGCTTTCATCCAGACATCTGGATGGCCCTCATGCAATGTCCTTAAAATGCCAGGACACAAGCTGGGCGGAATGACCACCCAGTCCCCCCATAGGAGGCAGCCTCCTTATTCTGACAGTTCATGCTGCCATTGCACAAATGGCCTGAATTCAGGTTTGACAGGGTACTTCGGCCATCCCCTCCACACCCAGTTCAAGACAGTCTTGAGTGAGGGGTCTTGGCTGTGTGCCTGGCCACCTCAGCCGAGGTGACGAGGCCAGAGTCAGCAAGGTCGATCAACAGGACCAGAGGGTCCGGAGAAATGTCAGTCAGCAAGTCGAGCAACGGGCACCTGCTCAAAGCGTTGCCCATGTCCTTTCCTGGCCGGTGCACCAGGCGATAGGAATAGGCGGACAGAAAAATGGCCCATCTGGTGAAACGCGGGGACAGGGCCGCCGGGTTGGGGTGGTCCCCCGCGAGCAGTCCCAAGAGAGATTTGTG
Source organism: Diadophis punctatus similis (assembly GCA_023053685.1). Taxonomy (NCBI): domain Eukaryota; kingdom Metazoa; phylum Chordata; class Lepidosauria; order Squamata; family Dipsadidae; genus Diadophis; species Diadophis punctatus. The sequence goes on along the minus strand of JALIGW010000014.1, from coordinate 20,244,243 downwards.
GTCCATAACCAATTCAAAATCCCTCCCAAACAGGTATTCGTGGAATTTTTTTATCCCAGCCACGGCTGCTAGACCCTCCCTGTCCAGCTGACTATAGTTTCTCTCAGCACTGGACAGGGTCCTGGAATAATATGCGACTGGGGCCTCAGTGCCATTTGGGAGCCTGTGGCTTAATGCAGCCCTGATGCCGAAGGGGGAGGCATCGCAAACAAGGACTAAGGGTAGTGTGCAATTGTACTGTATTAGGAAACTGTCAGCTCTCAGAAGTCTCTTGATGGCCTGAAATGCCTTGGCTTCTTTTGGACCCCACACCCAAGGGGTGTTCCTTGCCAGGAGTCAGTGCAGAGAGTCTGCAATTGTAGCCTTGTTCTTTAAGAACAGGCTGTAAAAGTTAAGGAGCCCAAGGAATGCTTGGAGCGCCACTTGGTTCTTGGGAGCCGGGGCATCGTGAATGGCCTGGAACTTGCTTTCAGTGGGGTGAATGCCATGTTTGTCAATGCGATAGCCTAGAAATTCAACCTCTGGCACCCCCAGCAAGCATTTGCTGTGCTTGGCTTTAAGGCCACCTGCGCAGAGTTTGGACAGAACCATTCTGACTCAGCAGTGGAGCTGGTCAGGGTCACAGGCCAAGATTAGCATGTCGTCGAAATATGGCATGACCCTGGGAATGTTCTGCAACAGGCATTCCATTACACTCTGGAACAATCCCAGGGCCATGCTAACCTCAAACTGCAGCCTGTGACATTTGAAAGCTCCCCTGTGAGTCACAATGGTTTGTGCCTCAGCGGTAGTGCCATCTGCTGGCAGCTGCTGGTACGCCTGTGCAAGATCGAGTTTAGCGAACAGGCGGCCAGGGCCCAGGGAGTGTAGTAGATGGTGCACAATCAGCACAGGATAGGTGCTCTGTTGCAATGCCTTATTCAGCGTGCATTTATAGTTGGCGCATATCCTAATGGCGCTGTCCCCTTTAACGGGGGGTGACTATAGGTGTCTCCCATTTGGCATGGTCGACTGGCTCAAGGATTCCCTGCTTGATAAGTTTGTCAAGTTCCATGTCAATTTTCGGCCGTAAGGCCAAAGGCACCCACCTGGGCTTTAACCTGATGGGAGCGACATTGGGGTCTAGGCTAAAAGAGATGGGGGTGCCCACATACTTGCCCAGGTCTTTGCTAAAAACGTCCGGGAACTCCTCAGAAAGGTCATCAAATTCATGAGGCTGCCATGGACCACGGTGAGCTGTAGAGGCCCCTTGAAACCGTTGAACTTGACCAGGAACTGGGAATGCAATTTCCCTAGTAGTCGGAGAGTTTCATGTGGGTCTCTTGGAGGCGGCTCTTGTGTAGGCTCGGAAGGTCGAGCTTCAGGGTCTGCCAGGTGACGATGGAGACTGCGGAGCCGGTGTCGATCTCCATGAGGCAGGGAGCACCGATTGACACAGTGACCGTCAGCTTGCTCTTGCTGGGAACACTAGCCCTGGCAACTCACATCTGGTTAATGTCAGGCAGTTCTTGATTTGCAATAGCACTTACTTATATACTGCTTCATAGTGCTTTACAGCCCTCTCTAAGCGGTTTACAGAGTTCAGCATATTGCCCCCAACAATCTGGGTCCTCATTTTACCCACCTCGGAAGGATGGAAGGCTGAGTCAACCTTGAGCCGGTGAGATTTGAACTGCTGAACTGCTGAACTAGCAGTAGCCTGCAGTGCTGCATTTAACCACTGCGCCATCTCAGCTCTTCCTTTGCAGCTTTTTGGCGCAGTTTCCAAGATTCCTGCCAAAAAGCTTTTGACAGTTCATGACGTGCGGCATCAGGCGCACGCGCATGATTGGTGGGCAAAATGGCGTGGCACACTTTAGCTAAATGTCCACGCCTCTCGCAACGCTGACAAATGGCATCGCAGAAATGGCACAATGCCCTCAGATGCTGCCCCCTACAGCTGCCACAGTCAGCTCTAGTGTCCCTCTTGTCGGGTTGCCATTTGTGGTCAGTGTGGCAGACATCTTCATCGCTGCTAGCCGAATCCTCGAATGCGCCTTTGTGCACTGAGGCAGGTGGCTTGGTGTCAGCCCGGGAAGCGGCAAATTTGTGCAGCAATTCTGTGGCCTTAGTGGAAGATTCAGCTGCCCTGGCTTCGTCCAGAGCGGCGGCCAGGATCAGATTAGGTCTCTCCAGGAGCCAGCACTGGAGACAAATGTCTTGCACGCCACAGATCAACTGGTCGAGCAGAATGTCATTTAGGTCTCTGACTTCACAGTGACCAGTGGCTTTGTGAAGGGCAGCATGTACTGGTTAATGGTCTCCCTCTCCTGCTGCAGTCTCTGCCGGAATTCATAGCACCGGGCGACTTTGGATGGAGTGAGAGCATAGTGGGTCTTCAGGGTTGCTAGCAGCACCTGCCACGGTATGGTGTGTACCGTGGGTTGGGTCTGACAGAGACTCCGCGGTGTCAAACACCTTGGGGCCACAGTGACTTAAGAAAAGTGCTCTTTTTCTGCTATCAGTCAGGCCCAACAGGTCATTTGCTTCCAAGAAGCATTCGAACCTCCTCATATATGACTCCCATTTTTCTTTGCCTGCATTGAAAGGTGCCGGTGGATGGAAGGCAGACATCCTCAGTGAGGTGTGCCTGGCTGGTTGCTCGTGCTTAAGTAGATCATCTTCGTTCTCCTACTCCCTCATCACCACTGTTGAGTAGTGGGAATAATGACAGGAGACAGACTTCAAAAGGAACTTCTTTACTTGGCAACTTCTCTGTACAACCAGCAACTTGCAGTCTGACAACTAGCCCTTTTATAGGGAACTGTCAGATGCACCAACCAATGGCATTTGAGTATTTTCCCGCTCAAACGCTGGGCCTAGGTGAAACCATGTAGGCAGTTGATACAGAATACATGCTATGATTCATCCACTCCTTCTTTGTAAAGGTAGTCCTCACTTTACAACAGTTTAGTTACCATTATAAAAAAGATGTTGAGACTCTGGAAAGAGTGCAAAGAGCAACAAAAATGATTACGGGATGGAAGCTAAAACATACGAAGAACGGTTGCAAGAACTGAATATGTCTAGTCTAAAGAGAAGGACTAGGGGCGATATAGCAATGTTCCAGTTTTTGAGGAGCTGCCACAAAGAAGCGGGGTCAATGTTAACTGGGGAATTCTGGGAGTTAAACCCTACCTATCTTAAAGTTGCTACAGTTGATAAACATTGGACCAGATAACTAAAAAAAAACTCAGTGGAAGAACAACTGAGCAGGACTTGAAGATCCTTCAAATATACTTTTCCCAGTGCTTAAAAAAGGAATACCGTAAATACTTTTCTGCTGTTCAAGAGGCTGGCAGTGTGTTAGAAGTGTCAGGACAGCCTGACTTTACATTATGATCACTCTGCAGTTCACTTATCAAGACCAGTTTTAGGTGCCTTTCTTAAAGAAAAAAAAGCCAATATAACTTTATGCCATAATTTTATCCAACTTTTAGTTTTCTCATGCATTCCTGCTGAGCTAAGAACGCAGCCCCTTATTTTCCTGCAGCTGGGAAAGGAATCAGAACATGCTGGTCTTGGTTTAGTTTTTTTCCCTCTTTTCTTTTCTAAGATGATTGTTTCGTCTTGTAGGCAGCAATTTAGAGATAGGCAGGGTAGCCAAAGTTGTACAGTTGCTCACAGGATGAAGGTTCAAATCTACCCTCAGCTATGGAAATTCACTAGGTGACTTTGAGCGAGTCAGCCCAGTCTACATCACATGACTGTTGTTGTGAGAATATGAGAGAGAGATCTTCCCATGCAAGCTATTTTGGACTCCTAAAGTGTAAATCTGACATATACGTAACTAAAATGCATTTATTTATATGCCACACACCTCCCTGCTAAGGCGACTATGGGCAGCTTGCTAGCTTTTTAAATGTATTGCTGCCTATCTGGCTGTGGAACTACTCTTGGTAGCTTACAATAAAAAGGAAGAAAATGAAAGGAATGTAACCAGAAGCAAAATAGAATAATAAAATGAGAAATAACACAATGAGAATAAGTCAACATAACCAAAAAAGATAAAATATATAAACATTATACAAATAAAAAAAACGTTATAGGACTCTGAAGGGCAAATTTTTTTAAGTAACTTGGTTCATGTCATAAGTACTTTTTGGAGGATCTGTTATAACTTCAAACTGTTACTAAGCAACCATTGTCAGTTGAGTACCTCGACTTACAAACTAGCAGGAACTGTTTCCAACGGAAGTTTGAATTCCTGAATGTGACTGTGGCAGGGAGTCCCACAGGAACAACCAAGTCCACATCCTGAAAGGGCAACATTTAAGAAAAAAGCACAACTGCCATCCACATTACAAACTAGAAACTTTTATCTATTGCTTACTTCATCCTGAATCCCTTGATGCTTTTAGAATTCATGGCAGGACCTAAAAACACCAACTAATGAGTGGAGGAGCCTTTTCAGCTATTCAAGAATGCATCAGAAAGCAGGTTTAAAACATCACACAACCACATATTCTTTATTGATGATTGTTACATTCAGAGAGACAGTACAATTGTACAATAATTATTGCACAATTATTGACAGTACAATAAGTTTGCAGTTGACAGTTGCATTATAAAAGCATGTCATATCCCTCGTCTATTCCTCTTTTGCTAAAACAGCAAAAGTCACACCTCCTTTCCTGTTTAAAAAGGCACGCTCTTTGTCTTAATAGTGACTAAATCAAATGAAAAAAGTGAAACAAAAGACATTTGTGTTTTCTAAAATGTATATCCCTCACCAAATGTAAAAATAAAGCAAAATCACCCAGCTAGTGTTTTAAATGGCCACTTACTCTGACTTTGTTGTGTCTCCGCTTGCATTTGAACTCTCTCAAGTCATCAAAAAGTATGTTTGTGGTGGGTAGAAGAGAGATTGGGAGTTTCTCTATCTGATCCCTAAGCTAGAAGTATCTCATCCAACCTGTTGCTCTGAGTATGCATGGGGACTGCAGTTCCCAATATTCTAAGCCAGGGATGGCGAACCTATGGCATGCGTGGCATACGAAGCTAGATCGGAGAGCACGTGAGGCGTTGCCCTATGTCAGCTCCACGGGCAAACCGGAAGTTCAGAAAAACGCACTTCCGATTTGTCATTGGGCTGTTTTTTCGCACTCCGGAGGGTTCAGGGAAGCTTCCTGAAGCCCCGGAGTGCAAAAAACAGCCCAACGGGCAAACCGGAAGTGAGTTTTTCCTAACTTCCAGTTTGCCTGTTTTGCCGTTTTTCACCGTCCCAGGCTTCAGTAAGGCCTTTGCGCGGGGGTGGGGGGGTGCGCATGCGCAGGGGGCAGCGTGGGGGGTTGTGCGCATGTGTGGGGGGAGGAAATGGGTGTGGGCACGTGCGCACGCTAGCACGCGCGCACACCCCCTTTTGGCACGCAAACCAAAAAAGGTTCGCCATCACTGTTCTAAGCCAACGAAACTAGGAATTCTGGGAGCTAGGGTGCAGAAGGTAGTTTCAATATACGTTGGATATAGTTTCTGTAAAGAGATTTTTTCCTCTCCTCCACTTGCATGCAAACCACGGTTTAAGAAACTTCCTGCTAAGTGGAAAAGTACCCTTACCTATCAGCTGTTCTTTTTATAGAGCATTTAAAATAATGTTGGCTAAAACAAGGTCTCAGGACCCCTTTGAGAGTCATGGCTGGGAGAACTTCATATCTTCTAACGGTCTCCAATGGAAAGATTAGAGAGAGCAATTCAAATATCTCAACTAGGGGTTCAGTGGTGTGAAGGGTGGGGATGAAGCAAGATAATCCATGTAAACCAAAGGCTATGTGGGGCAGGGAATGGGTAGCACACAAGTGAAAGACATTTCTAGGCTACAGAGCAGCACCTGCTAAAAAGGAGATATTAAAAAAGAATAGTTCAGTTCCTAATGTAAAAAAGCTAATGACGCCAATGCTCAGGGGCTGAGCTTGGGGCTTGCTTAATTTCTCCTCCCTCTGGTTAAAAATCTGTCTCCTCCTCCTCCTTTTTCTCTTCTTCAGGTACAGCCCCCAGTGGCCCTCCTAGGGTAAATACTGATAATTTCATCACTTCACGTATGGGATTTCCAGATCCCCAAAGTGCATTGGCCACACCCGTGGGCAGCTCAGAGGAACTGTGGGATTCTTCAGGCACCAAGGATGGAGGATCAGCGGAGGCAGCCCGTTCAGGCTGAGGGCTGTCAATGACAGATACGGCAGGAACCCCTCGGACCAAGTCCAGCTGGGCATTGGCCACTCTTTGCGCCTCCCGGTTCTCCATGCATTCTATCCAATAGCGCAGTGCGCAGAAGAACAAGATGAAAGTCGTGCTGAGCGCTGCTGCTATAAAGATGAACTCAAGGATGCTGTCGACGTCTGAAAAATAAGGGGCCGGTTGTTACAGGTAATCCTTGACTTACAACAGTTCATTTAATGACCATTCAAAGTTACAATGGCACTGGAAAAAGTGACTTATGACCATCTTTCAACCTATCACCATGCTGCAGCATCCCCATTGTTACGTGATCAAAATTCGTATTTGTGATGGTTACAGTGTCCTGTGGTTATGTGATCCCCATTTGTGACCTTCTTACAAGCAAAGTCAATGGGGAAGCCAGATTCACTTAACTGTTATTAGCTTAACAACTGCAGTGATTCACTTAACAACTGTATCAAGAAAATGGGGCAAAACTCACTTAACAAATGTCTCACTTAACAAAAAGTTAGACATATTAACAGGCCCAGAAGAAAAAACAATATCAAAATTATATGATTACCTATTAAAATTTGACAGATTCGAAGACATAGTGAAGGGACCAATGTTAGCATGGGCAAAGAATATAGGACATAGTACCGTATGTTCCAGCGTATAAGACGACTTTTTACTCCTTGAAAATCTTCACAAAAGTCGGGGGTCGTCTTATATGCCAGGTACTAAAACTTCCGAGCCGGGGGAAGCTCACAAACGGCCGTGGCCGCATCCCTGCTGTTCTCTGGCCAAGTGGCCAAAGGAGCCCCGGAGCCCCGACGCCGCCCTGCGTCTCAGTCTCCTCGGGCTTGTCCGGCAGCCTGCTGGGAAGGCTGCTGCGCATGGGAGGGAAGGAGAGAGAGCCCTACCGCCACCGCTGCTGCCGTTCCACCGTGCCCTTCGTGCAAGGCGCAGCATGTGCGAAGTCTCCCTGGTCGCTCCTGCCCGCGTCTCCCGCCCGCCTGCCCACCTCTTGCCTTAGCATTTAAAAGAATGAGAGGCAGGCGGGCGGGAGACGCAGGCAGGAGCCTGCCGCCGATGCCGCCACTCGCCTCGCTCGCCAGGCACCTCTGCTCCGCGGTCCCTCCAGCGCGCGTCTCCATTGTTGACAAGGACGCGGGCTCCCCGGTGCAGCTACAGTGACCACGGAGACTTCGCACATGCTGCGCCTTGTGCGAATGACACGCTGGAGCGGCAGTAGCATGCCGTCTCCTTCCCTCCCATGCACGTTAACCCTGGCGGCGGCGCGGTCGGGGACTCAGTTGGGTGGCTGGAGCCCTGCAGGAGACTGCGACAGAGGCTCCTTCTTCCTACTGCAGGGAGAAAGGAAGGAAGGAAGGAAGGAAGGAAGGAAGGAAGGAAGGAAGGAAGGAAGGAAGACAGAAAGACAGAAAGAAAGAAAGAAAGAAAGAAAGAAAGAAAGAAAGAAAGAAAGAAAGAAAGAAAGAAAGAAAGAAAGAAAGAAAGAAAGAAAGAAAGAAGTTAGGAAGGAAGACAGAAAGAAATAAAAAGAAAGAAAGAAAGAAAGAAAGAAAGAAAGAAAGAAAGAAAGAAAGAAAGAAAGAAAGAAAGAAAGAGAAAGAAAGAAAGAGAAAGAAAGAAAGAAAGAAAGAAAGAAAGAAAGAAAGAAAGAAAGAAAGAAAGAAAGAAAGAAAGAAAGAAAGAAAGAAAAAGAAAAGTTAGGAAGGAAGGAAGGAAGACAGAAAGAAAGAAAAAGAAAGATGTTAGGAAGGAAGGAAGACAGAAAGAAAGAAAAAGAAAGATGTTAGGAAGGAAGAAAGATGAAAGAAAGAAGGAAGGAAGAAAGAAAGGAAGAAAGAAGAAAGAAGAAGAAAAGACAGACAGAGACAGACAGACAGACAGACAGACAGACAGACAGACAGACAGAAAGAGAGAAAGAAAGAAAGAAAGAAAGAAAGAAAGAAAGAAAGAAAGAAAGAAAGAAAGAAAGAAAGAAAGAAAGAAAGAAAGAAAGAGAAAGAAGTTAGGAAGGAAGGAAGGAAGGAAGGAAGACAGAAAGAGAAAGAGAGAAAGAAAGAGAGAAAGAAAGAAAGAAAGGAAGAAAGAAAGATGTTAGGAAGGAAGAAAGACAGAAAGAAAAAGAAAGATGGTAGGAGGGGTAGTCTTATACGGCGAGTATATCCCAAACTCTATATTTTAATTGGAAAAGTTGGGGGTAGTCTTATACGCCCAGTCGTCTTATACGCCGGAACATACGGTATACATCTGGCCGACTGGGAGCAAATTTGGAATAGAAATTATAAATTAATGAAATCAGCGGCATATAAAGAAAATTATTACAAAATGTTTTATAGATGGCATCTGGCACCAGCACGATTGGCAAAAATTTACCCAAATTTGAATTTGAATTGCTAGAAATGCAAAAAAGAGCAGGGCACCTTCTTTCATATGTGGTGGTTGTGTCCCAAAGCGAAAACATATTGGAAAAAAGTTCACCATTGGTTACAGGAAATAGTGGACACACCAGTAGAACACACACCGGAACTTTTCTTACTGGGGATAATTAAAAGACAATACAACCAAAACATCAAATATTTAATTCTACACATCACCGGCCAGGATTGTGCGGCCAGGATTGTGTTCGCTCAAAATTGGAAGAACCCTAACACACCCATGGACAATATGATAATCAAAAAAATTTATGATTGTGCCGAAATGGACAAATTAACGATGGAACTTCGAGGGGAAAAAAACTCAGATTACTATGATGTTTGGGAACATTGGTATAATTAGACAAATAACAGACTCGATGAGACAATGTGAGAAGACAAAGCAGGATAAGAAAACAAGTTAAAATAATGTATAAATGGTATAAATATAGTAGCATTGTATATTAAGGTGGCAGATCTGTCAATAAATATTGTGATATGTAAAATATGAAAACCAATAAAAACAATTAAAAAAAAGTTTGGGCTCAATTGTGGTTGTTAGTTGAATACTACCTGTACTTGTTCTCCTAAAGATTTGGGTGCCATGCACTCTCTCTGAGTCCCTTTCCTCTTTGATTCTTCCAGCAGACCCCCAAATGCCTCCCCTTTCTAGAGAATTGTTCTGCATTAGTAACAGACTTCGTCTTCCCAGTAACCTGCACCACTGTGAATGAATTTGCCCATTAGGTTTGCAGAGTCATTGTGGCTTGCTGAATTCACAATGGGATAACATGCTAAGCCATGATTTACAGGCTGCAGAAAGCTGGGTTCCGGGATTGCCAACCATGATCATTTAGTATAATGTATGATCCTGGGCACTAAAAGTTATTTACCAGCCAGTCTCAACATCTGCAGAACAGTGTCTTAGCAGTCATGGATTTAGTTCCAACACAAAGGTCTGGCTGGATTCTGAATGGTGCTAAGCAATAAAAGTGTTAAGTTTTAAAACAATTCCTATCCAACTTGTTTGCTTAACAATTATCCATGGTTACCAGTCATGGTTTGTTGATTAGAAGTTTAAGCCCCCCCCCCATTTTGTTGAATTTGTTATTTACCAAATTATTTCAGCCTTGGCTGCCTGCTTTATATTTTTAGCTGTTTGCATGTTTTTTTCTAGTTTTATATGCCATCCAAAGTTGGGCAGCCAATAAATTTAAAATTAATAAAACAATTTCCTGGGTCTGCAATAAGAGGCATAAACTGTGCAGGTTGGATGCACACCAAAGACTCCAATGTTGGTTTGAGAGTCAGCAGCTACACTTACTTACACTTACAGATACACAGACTTAATTTGGTTAATCCATACTCTGACTAAAGATACAAATCAACCTCATCTCTGAGCTTGGGCAGCAGAATTAGCTACCAAAATACCTAATTAAGCTGCTCACTGCTGCACAAATGAGACTTAGCATTTAACTACGGTAGGCTGAGCACAACCATGATGTGCTTTGTCATCAGGACTGACATTCAGTAAAGATGGCTTTGCCAGCCAACTGCTAGAGAGGTACAGGTAGTGCTCGACTTCCAACAGTTCAAAGATACAACGGCACTAGAAAAAGTGGCTTATGACCATTTTTCACACTTAGGACCATTGTTGCATCCCCATGATCAACATTTGGATGCTTGACAATTGTTGCAGTGTCCCGGAGTCATAGTGAACTTCTGACAAAGTTTTGTGAACTTCTGACAAAGTCAATGGGGAAGCCAGATTCACTTAACAGCCATGTTACTAATTTAAGAACTGCAGTCATTCACTTAACAAATGTGGTGAGAAGAGTCATAAAATGAGGCAAAATTCAGTTAAATTTCTTAACATAAATTTTGGGCTCAATTGTGGTTGTAAGTTGATGATTACCTGTACTTGCATATTAATATATTAGAGAGAGGTAAAGTTTGATTGACTCATGTACCTGTGTACCTATGAACACACCTTTATGGTTTTTCTTGGGAATGGTATGGAAGTTGAGTTTCACTGCTTTCATTTTTCTTCACAATTTGTTATTCTCACAATTCCTAGCCATCTCTCATCCAAGTATTAACCTGCTCCAGCCCTGCTTAGCTTTAGGCAATTATCTAGTTATATCTAGGTAGTCTCCTGCTATGCATTTTTATTTAATCCAGTGTTTCTCAAAACCTTGCAATTTTGGGATATGTTGACTCCAAGAACTCTCCAACTAGCATGGCAGACTGAGGAATTTTAGGAGCTGACGTCAAGGTGCCAAGTTTGAGAATATTAAGTTATACCATTCAATGATAACCATTGAGGCTGGACCACAAACATTCTTCACCCAAATCTAGCATGTTGTGTGAACCTACAGCCTATAGTCTAGGCCTCTTATGAAGAATTGAGACCCATCCCACTTTTAGCCAGACTAAAACTTTGCCCAACTCCAAACTCCAAATGTTGACATTTTAGCCAAAGATATCCCCAAAAGCACTCTTGACTTTAGTCTTGAAAACCAACAGGATCCAAAATGCTAACTGAGCCAATTTTCTAGCTCCAAGCACCAGACTTATTTTGGAGTAAGCCAAGGCCCACACTCACTCATGGGATAAATTGTCTAGGTTGAAGACACCCCCCCTTTTGCAGTCAATATGCAAATGGCCCCCCAAAATGAGAGATGGACATCATCTTACTGAGCTCCTTAACTGTGGGTCCAGCAGGCTCTGTCCTAACAGCATGACAGCTTGTCTGGTCCAGGCGCGCCTTTGTGGATGAACAGCAGTAGATGAGCATGCAGGTGCCACAGCAAAACATCTCCTCCCCTTGGTTATCTTGGGCGGGGCAGTGGAAGGTCACAACGGGTCTTGTCTTTCCAGGCTCCCATTTGTTGCATTGCTCACCTTTCATAAGAAGAATCCCAGCTTCTAATTTAGAAGAAAAAGAGCATGTGAATAAGTCCTGCTGCACTCATATACCGTATTTTTCAGAGTATAAGACGCACCTTTTTACTCCCAAAAAAGGGGTCAAAAAGTGGGTGCATCCTATACTCCAAATGTAGCCCCCACCCACCTGCCAGCCGCCACTCAGCCTGGGGAGGAAAGCGTTTTCAGGCGGCAGCGCTGCGATCCCCTCCCCGATTCCAAAAACAGAGCGTGCGGAGACCAAAAAAAAGCATCGTGTTTCAGGTGGCGGGCAGCGCCGATTGCATGCCCTGTTTTTGGAATGGGGAAGGAAGTGTTTGGCCGCCGCCGCTGCCGCCGTTGCTGGCCAGAGCTGCAGCCGCTGTTGCTGGGAGCCGCTGCCACCCCAGCTGCCATTGCAGCCTCCGCCCCTGCCGGAGGACCTGCCACCGCCGCCCCCGTTGCAGCCCCTGCCCAGGACACGCCGCCACAGCCACCCCCATTGCAGCCCCACTTCAACTCCCAGAATTCCTCCTCCAGTCATTCCTGAGCTAGCATGACTGGAGGAGGAATTCTGGGAGTTGAAGTCCACAAGTCTTAAAGCTGTCAAGTTTGAAGTTTGTAAAAAGTGTACATGGTTGTAAAAAGTATACATGGTTGTAAAAAGTATTCTGCTACACTGGTATTTTATTAAATAATATATTACTACACCATTTGGTTCAGAATACTTTTTTCCTTGTTTTCCTCCTCTAAAATCTAGGTGCGTCTTATACTCCGGTGCGTCTTATACTCCGAAAAATACGGTATTTGAAGAGCCAATTCCTGTTAGGAATAATAGCCAAGTTGCAGGACAAGGAAAACATCTCATAACTTTGATTAGCTACCTTACAACTTGTATTTAAGTACTTAGTTTTTAGTTTGTAATGCCATCTAACGGAATTTTTTTTAATGAGGAACTTTGTAGGTGATGGTATCCAGAAGGTCATCCAACACTATTGTTAGCTCAGCGCAGCAATGGAGATAGACGGTTGACTCGGATGGCCGCCCTTAAGAGAATACTCATTTGTGCTAGGCCAGTTCCGAAAACGTTCTTCCTCTAGGTCAGTGTTTCCCAACCTTGGCAACTTGAAGATGTCTGGACTTCAACTCCCAGAATTCCCCAGCCAGCTGGCTGGGGAATTCTGGGAGTTGAAGTCCAGACATCTTCAAGTTGCCAAGGTTGGCAAACACTGCTCTAGGTGTACCCGCCAAATTTCCAGCAGATTCTCGTTTCGACCCACCTGGCTGTGGAGAACGTGGGGGGCCTCTCGCCAGCAGCAAACACTTCAAACAGCTTTGCACACTTTGCGCTTTTAACTTTGCGAAGCCGAAAGACGGCGCAGCGAAGGGAAGCGAGACCGGTTGCAGCTACCCTGTTACTCACTGGCCCTTCCCCAACTGCCATTGACCACACTCCTCCTTACCCGGTGGGTCGGTGGGAGAACTGCTAACCTCTTGCGCCGAGGCGCCGAAGGAAATCCAAGGCCGGCTGGTCTCCTTCGCCGGCGGGTCGGCAGCGCGTGTCTTTCCTGGGCGCGTGGGGGACCTTGGGGCTCGGCGTAAGGAAGACTCCTTGGAGGCGTCCAGCAGCGGCACCCCGTAGCGCCCAAGGCGGCACGTGTCGCTCCGGCCCGCCCCAGCGGTGCATCCTAGGAAGAAGAGCAAGAGGAGAGCGCTGGGCAGAGGCTTCTCCATGGTGCAGAACCTCCCTTAGCTGTGATCAGCGTCTTCTTTCCAACCCTCCCTGTCTGAAATACCGCTTTATTAAGGCTAGGGAAAGCAATTGACTTCAGCTGGCCAGGTGAATAGGAACCTACTCCGCCCATTCACACCTCACCTGGTGCAGGAGCCTGCAATATAGACACTAATCCCTTGGGTGGGTGTGGGCTTTGGCTTACTCCAAAGTAGGACTAGTGTTTGGAGCTAGAAAACTGGCTTAAAATTCTTGATTCCTGATGGTTTTGAAGATTAGTCAAAGTCAAGACTGCTTTTGGGGATATCTTTGGCTAAAATGTCAACATTTGGGGTTTGTAGTTGGACAAAGATTTAGCCTGGCTAAAAGTAACATGGTTCTCAATTCTTCATAAGAGTCCCAGACTATACTAGGACACTGTTGGGTTCACACAACATGCTAGATTTGGGTGAAGAATATTGTTTGTAGTCCAGCCTTAATGGTTGTTGTAGGAGGTTTTGTGAATCAGACGTCCATATTAAGCCATAATATGAGGGATCCTTAGTGCTCTCTGAGCTTGGTGGTTTTCTTGCAGATGTTTCATTACCCAGACTAGGTAACATCATTAGTGCTAGCCCTGATGATTAACAATGATGTTACCTAGTTGGGTAATGAAACATGTGCAAGAAAACCACCAAGCTCAGAGACCACCAAAGACCCCTCATTTAACCCTGAATTACAAATATTCTCCTTTATTGGTAAACCTTAATACTGTTAGCCCAAGTTGAAGATATAGTGGGAATATGACATATTTCATGGCATTGACAAATGTGCTTAATGGATTTTAACCTTTTAACATTTTTAGAAAAGTGTCAGTTCAGCCAAGGGAACGTGTTTTGTACCATGAATGTGAGCCAAAATAACATGGGGATTAGTTTATGGATTAGTATAGGAATCCACCCACTGTGGCTTTTTCAATGACCTATGGTTAAATCAAATCATGCCCTGCTGCCTAAGTTACGTTTGAATCCAGCCACAGGCTAAATTTATGAGATTGGCTTAAATGTTACATTTGTGTAAGAGACAGCATTCATAAAAATGCCACACCAGACCAACTGAAGGGTGAGCAGCTGCACTGGCACAACAGGTTAAACTTGGTTTGCTTTACATGCCTACAATAAACCAGGTTGGGTTGAGTTGGAGAAGCTGCTATGAATACAATGGCTGAGGTCACATATTGCTAAAAACCAAATAGATCACATGGGTGACCATCCCTTCTGAAAGAGCACATCTGCCTGCCATGGAATGAACCAGAAACTTACATTTGTTGCTTATTCATCCTGCATCCTTTGACACACTCAGAATTCATGGCAGGACCCCAAAACCCCATGTAGAGTCTCTTCAGAGAGGCAAGAATCCAGCAGAAACCAGGATTAAAACATCACACAAACACATTCTTTATTGATGATTGTTACATTCAGAAAGATACAATAAAAACAGTGTGGACAGTTGCATTTAAAAAAGCATTTCAAACCCCTTGCCTGCCTATTCCTCTTTAGGGCTACACAGCAGCAACCACACCACCTTCCTGGTTTTTGTTTTGTATGGTCCTTGCCTTGTCAATCAGTTGTTAAAGCAAATAGGAAGAGTTTTTTAAAAGGTATATTTTTAAACAGCACATCCTTTCATTAAATATGAAAACCAAATCACCCCACTCAAAATGGTCACTTACTCTGACTTTGATTTGTCTCCACTAACATTTGAACTCTCTCAAGTCATCAAAAAAGGGAAGAGGGGTCGATGCAGATGGTTCTTTAAATCAAGAATAAGCAGAAGTGTCTTGTCCAACCTATTACTCTGAATATACTCTGAAACTGCAATTTCCACAATTCTAAGCCAATGAAATTAGGATTTCTGGGACATGCAGTTTTAGCTAGGGTGAAGAAGGTAATTTCAATATATTGTATCAATGTTTCTCAAATCTGGCAACTTTCAAATACTAGGATTTCAAAAATTCCCAGCCACCATGGCTGGCTCAGGAATTCTGGGAGTTGAAGTTCACTTATGTTAATGTTGTGTAGGTTAAGAAACACTGCATTGGATAATGTTCTTGCAAAGAGTTTCCCCCTCTCCAATTGCTTACAAGCCACATATTTTGGGGGAAGAGACTTATTGCTAAGTCTTATTTCTCTTCTTAGGGACTATGCAAAATAATGTTGTGTAAAACAAGGACTGCTCAGGTATCAAGACCCCTTTGAAAGTCATGGCTGGGAGACATTTGACCCCAGCCACCATTAAAGAGATTAAAGAGGGCTACTCAAATGCATTGACCAGGGGTTCAGGTGTGTGAGGGGAGGGGGAGAACCCACATAAACAATCCATGTAAGTCAAAGCATCCATACAGCAGGGAGGGGGTGGCCCACAAGTAAAAGGCAATTCTGGGTACACAGAGCAGTACCTTCTAAAGGTTATTTAGAATTTTAGATAGTAAAAAAGAGAATAGTTCTGTTCCTAATGCTAAAAAAAGATAATGACACCAATGCTAAGGGCTGAGCCTTGGGGCTTGCTTAATTCCAACCCCCAGAGGGATCAACCACTAAATCTGTAGTTAAACAGCTGTGTCTTGTTCCATGGGACTTCCAGAGCAACCAGATGAAATGGCCACAGCTACGGATGACTGTGACTCGGAGGATCTTTGGGACTCTTCAGCCACTAGGATGCTGGATCAGGATCTCCAGAGGCAGCTTGTTTGGATGCAGGATGTTCACATTCCACATCTAACTGCTCATTGTCAGGTCTTTGCTGATTGGGGGTGATCTTCTGATCTTGGAAATAGGAAACCACCATTGCTATCCAAACGCAAATGCACGAGACACCAATTACTGCAAGGACTAACCAAATGTTGTTGACTGAAAAATAAGAAGCCATACGTTACTTGGTCTCCTAAATATCTGGGTGCCATAGCCTACCTCCCATGAACCCCTTCCTCTTTGGTTCCAGCAGACCCCAAATGCCTCTTTCTATAGAACTGTTCCCATGCTTTCCTTGATTCAAGTTGAAAGCACCCCCCTTTTGTTGACTTTGTTATTTATCAGGTGGTTTTAGTCTGGCCTGTCCAATTTTATGTTTTTAGTCATTTAAGGGTCCCCCCCCCAATTTTGCATACCAGTCAGAGTCTACTAGAGTTGAAATAAAACAATTGTTTGATTCTGCAATAATATGAAGCATAAACTAACTGTCCTGGCTGAGTGCACACCAAAGACTCAAGCTGTGGTTTGAGAATCAGCAGCTGCATTCATGCACCATGCTTAATCTGGTTAGTGGTTAAGGTAAAACTCATCTATGACCATCATTGGCCGTATGCAACACAATAATATACAAAAATAAGCTAATCAAGTTTTGCATTCCTGTATAAAGAATATTGCTTAGTATTTAACAGGGGTGAACACAACCAATGGGCGCTCTGCAAATGGGACTGACAGGCAATAAAGATTTTGCAGCCAACTGCTAGACAAGGATTTGCATATTAATGCATCTTTTTAGTATGAGGAAAAAATAAGTCTGAAAAATTCTGAATTTATTCTGAAAAATAAGTTCCTGTGCTTCTACTGGTATGAACATGCCTTTATGGTTTTTGACTGCTTTCTTCATTTGAGTTGGTTATATTCAAAATTCCTAGCTGTGTCTCATCCTCATTAACCTGATCAAACCCTGGTTAGATTTGGTGCAATTGCCTAATACTTTCTCCTATGGATTTCTTTATTTAACATGGTGTTTCTCAACCTTAGCAAACTTTAAGAAGGGTGGGCTTCAACTTCTAGCTGTCCTCAGCCAGTGGGGGCTGGCTCAGGAATTCTAGGAGTTGAAATTCACACATGTTAAAGTTACCAACTTTGAGACGCGCTGGTTTACCCTCCACACTTCCAAAGTCAAAATCCAAATGCCCCTCAACTAAGGTATGGACCTCATCCTCTTACTTGACTTTTCAGGTGGAGTCACAGCAAACAGCACTGCCCTGTGGTCTTCTGTCTTCTTAACAATCTTCAAACAGCTTGCCTGGTCCAGGCGCTCCTTTGTGGATGAACAGCAGTAGGAGGCCATGCAGGTGCCACAGCAAAACATCTCCTCCCCTTGGTTATCTTGGGTGGGGCAGTGGAAAGTCACAACTGGACTTGCCTTTCCACGCACCCATTTGTTGCATTGCTCACCTTCCATAAGAAGAACCCCAGCATCTAAGATTAAAATGAAACAAAGCATACAAATAACTCCTGCTGCACACATACATTTGCAGAGCTGGCTCTATCTCTAGGGGCAATTAGATGGGGAGGGACCAACATTGGCAACTTTAAGACTTGTGGTCTTCAACTCCCAGGATTTCCCTGCCTGCCATTCCTCAGTCCCATTCCCCAGAGGATGACTGGGAAATTCTGGGAGTTGAAGTCCACAAGTCTTGAAGTTGCCAAGGTTGGTCATCCCCAAGTTAACAATGGCTTATATAACCATCTTATAATTTAGGTTAAGTCCATTCCTCTCACAAACCACATTTTTGGGGGGAAATGGGAAAACCTGAGCATGGTACTTTAAGTGGTTCATAAGAATTTTAAAAAATGGTTATGGTTATAACACCGCTTCACAAAGGGAAATTTCAGAGCAAAAGGAATAATACAGTTAAAGACATCTTTCTGAGCCCTTAAGAGGAGGAGAGTAACCATTTGTGCCATGGCAATTCCGAAGACTTACAGGACTTCCACCAGGTGTATCCCAAAATCTTCTCGTCCCACTTTACCCGGCGGTGTTCAACGCTGCCCGGTCACTTGCGCTCTTCACTTGGTGCAGACGAAAGGCGCAGAGTGTCGCGCAGTAAGGAAATAAAGGGGCCGGTTGGAGCAACCTCATTACCCCCCCCCATCCACCACCACCCCAACCCTCGAATAGTATAACCTTTCTTACCTGTCGATTCTTTCGCGGAGAATCGGCTAATCTCGCCCGCTGAGACGCCGCTAAGCAGAGTCCAAGAGTAGCTGGTCTCTTCCGCCGGCGGGTCGCCAGCGCCTGCCTTCCCCCGGCCCATAGGGGAGGTTTGGGCTCCGTGTAAGGAAGACGCCCCGGAGACGTTCAAGTGCGCGGGACATTGCATGAGGTCGTCCAACAACGGCGATCCGTAAGGGTCGAGACGAGTCGTGTCCCTCCTACCCTCCCTGGCCGTGCAACCTAGGAGGAAGAGCAAGAGAAGGACGCGGGGGAGAAGCCTCTCCATGATGCGCCCTAACCGTAATCCCCTTTTCTACCTCCTGTTTCCAACCCGCCAGGCTGAAGAACCGATTTCTCTCGCTCCAAGGCGCAGGAAAAGCAACTAGCACCAGCTGGCCAGGTTAATAGGAACCTGCTCCACCCATTCACATCTGCCCTGGTGCGAAGGAGTCTTGGAAATGGCTTACTCCCAAGGAGGACTGGTGCTTGGACTTTGATGACTTTGTTAGTTAAGATTCCTGGTTTGGTTTTGAAAATTAAAGAGTGCATCTGTGGAATATCCTTGGCTAAAATAGGCTTCAGAGTTCGGCAAAGTTTTAGCGTGGATAAAAGTGGGATAGTTCTCATTTCCTCATAAGAGACCCAGGCTGCCTCAGAACAGTGTGCCCATCATTAGGTTCCCATAAAAGAGCAGACTTTTCTTTTTCAATTTTTTATTATTTCCACACAGACAATACACATATTTATAGATTCATTTTCATTTCATTTTTCTATACATTCCATTCTTATTTTATATATACATTTCTCATATTTTCCTTAATGCTTTATTCAGGGTTGTTTTTTTCCGCTTCAATCTTTTACAGCCCCACCCTTCCACCTTCCTTCTTCACCTCCTCTACACTTCCTTCTTCTCTCTCTTCTCCTCTACAACCCCTTCTACCCTCTCTCCTACTTCTCTACCCCTCTTACCTTCTCCTCTTCCCTATCCCTCTACCTAACCATTCCTTCTGTGCTGTATTTTCTCATCAATAATCTAATTTTCAACAACCCTGAATTTTTATTTTTATTTTACTTAGTCTCATATTTTCCCATTTTATTCCTTTCCTAAATTCTCCATTTAATTTTCCCCTTTTTATGTTTGTCAATTAATATACTACGTTTTTGTTCCCCCCTTTTTTCCTCCCCCTTCCCTTCCCTCCCCTTCCCCCCTTCCCTCCCAACCCCCTACTTTCTTTGTAAGTGTTACATCTAGGTTAGATCATTTTTCATTTAATCTTCTTCATTTATATTCAATTTCAAACCATTTATAAAACTTCCCCCATGTCTTGTAATACAAAGAGTCTTCTTTATCATTTAATCTTAGTGTTAGTCTATCATTTCAACACAGTCCAAAATCTTCATTCTCTGTTCTTCCTCTGGGATCTTTTCTGCTTTCCAGTTTTGTGCAAATACAATTTCCCATAAAAGGGCAGACTTGATAAGGTCAAAGGAGGTTGTTTCTCATGGAAGATCAATTGTTATCTTAGTAGTTTTTGTGAATCAGACTTTCGTGTTAAGCTATAATAGAGGTTGTTTCGGACTTGATGTGTAATAAAACCAGTGCAGTTGTGTTTGGTTAATCCAGGTGGAGATATCATGGGAATAGGATTGTTGCATTTAATGCCATGGACAAAAGTGTTTAATGAATTCAAACTTTTTAACATGTATAAACCCAGCCGCTGTGGTTTATTCAATAAATCATGGCTAAATCAAATCATTCCCTACCAAGCTAGATGTGTGAATCCAGCCACAGATTTGTATTATCAAATCAATTTAAATACAACATATATGGGTCAAGAAGACAAAATTCATAAAATGCCACACCAGGTCAGCTGAAAGCTAAGCTAATAGTTTAAATCTGGTTTGCTGTACATGCCTACACTAAACCAGTCTGAGTTGAGTTGGAGAAGCTGCTAAGCTATGAAGCCCAGAACCCCCTAGGAATACCACAATGGCAGAATTCACATATTGCCAAAACCAAATAGATCACATGGGTGACCATCCCTTCTGAAAGAGCAACATCTTTTTAAAGAAAAGAGCACCTCTGCCAGCCACAGAATGAACTGGAAACATGTATTTGTTGCCTACTTCACCCTGCATCCTTTGATGCTTTTAGAAGAATTCATGGCAGGAGCTAATAACATCAAGTAGCTGTTCAGAGATGCAAGAATCCACCAGAACCAGGATTATTAAAGAATCACATAACCACATATTTTTTATTGATGATTCTTACATTCCAAAAGATACAATAAAAACAGCATTGATAGTTGCATTAAAAAAACCAAAGCAAGCCCCTTGTGTCTCTACTCCTGTTCA
The DNA here is from genome assembly GCA_023053685.1 of Diadophis punctatus similis. Lineage (NCBI taxonomy): Eukaryota > Metazoa > Chordata > Lepidosauria > Squamata > Dipsadidae > Diadophis > Diadophis punctatus. The sequence continues at coordinate 20,223,666 of JALIGW010000014.1, read as the reverse complement.
GGGTTAAAACATAGCAACAATCCTGGTTTCTTTGTTTTTTTAAAAAAGCACACTCTTGGTCTTATCAATAATGGTTACATGAGAAAAGTGAAACAAAAGACACTTAGTGTTTTCTAAAAAGCAGATCCCTTCACCAAATATAAAAATAAAATAAAATCACCCACCCAGTGTTTAAATGGCCATTTACTCTGGCTTTGTGGCTCTCCACAAGCATTTGAACTCTCTCAAGTCATCAAAAGGTCTGTGTTGGGGGAGGGGAAAGATCAGGGTTTTATCTATGGGGCCCTAAGTTAGAAGTGTCTCCTCCAACCTGTTGCTCTGAGCATGCATTGGGCCTGCAATTCCCATAATTCTAAGCCAATGAAACTAGGAATTCTGGGAGATGCAGTCTTACCTTAGGGTGCAGAAGATAATTTCTATACGTTGGATAAAGTTTTGCAAAGAGATTTTCCCTTTCCTCCACTTGCATGGAAGCCACATTTTCTAGAAAAAGACTTCTTGCTAAGTGGAAAAGTATCCTTAACTTTTCCTTATCATTTTCTCTTCTAACAGACCATACAAAACCCAAGGTTTTTTGCTCAAGTATCAAGTCATGGCTGGGAGATCTCCATATTTTTCAACCCCAGCCTCCAATGGAGAGATTGAAGAGAGCAATTCAAATGCCTTGACTATGGGTTCAGGGGTGTGAGGGGAGTGGGAGAACCAAGATAAACAATCCATGTCAACCAAAAGATATATGGGGCAGAGAGAGGACAGTACACATGAAAGACCATTCTAACAAACAGAGCAGTGCCTGCTAAAGAAGAGTTAGATATTTTAAAAGACTAAACTGTAGTTCAGTTCCTAATGCTAATGCTAAAAAATGTAAAAAATATGGGCTGAGCTTTGGAGCTTACTTATTCTCAGCCTCCAGAGGGATCAACTAGTAACTCTGTAGCTAAATAACTGTTTCTTCTTCCTCAGATGGAACCTCCAAATTCCCTTCTAGGAGAACAGCTGGAGATATTGTCTCCTCATCCATGGGACTTCCAAAGCCACCAGGTGAGTCAGCCCCAGCCATGGGCAGCTCAGAGGATCTTTGAGACTCTTCAGGCCCCAGAGATGCTGGATCAGGATTTCCAGAGGCAGCCGGTGGTTGTCCAGGCATAGGAGGGTCAACTGGAGCTGGGGCAGGAAGCTCAAAAACCATTTCTGGCTGCTCATTGTCCAGCATGATCATCTCAGTGCGATCTCGGAAATGAAAGATGACAAACGCAATCCAAATGCAAGTGGCACCAATTATTATCAGGATTAACCCAATGTTTTTAATGGTGGCTGAAAAATAGGAAGCCAGATGTTACATTCCTAAACATCTGAATGCCATGATTTTATCTCAACCCCTTTCTCTTTGATTCTTCAAGCAGATGCCCACATGCCTTTTTGCTAGAGAATTGTTCTCTTGATCATTAATCAAATAAAGCCTGTGTAAGGCCCCCATTTTACTTTTGTGGAATATCAGATTTTAGTCTGGGGTGTCTGATTTTGTTTTTAACTGCTGAGGTTTTTTTCTAGATTTCTGTGTCACTCAGTATACATTGGAATGGGCCAGCCAATACACTGAAACAAAACAACTGAATCTGCAGTAGTACAAAATATAAAAATGTCCAGTTGGGTGCACACCAAAGACTCAAATATTGGCATGAGAATAGACACCTGTATTCTGGATAATCCAAACTGTGAGTTAAAATAATATTATGTTGGAATATTCATGACTGGGAGAGCCATGTGATTGAGTCAGCCAATCGGGCTGAAGTGTTAATTGAGCATGTCCAGAAACTTAGCAAGAAGAAGGGCGTGGTTTACTCTGTCCACCATTAAAGCTTGCTGTGAAAACATCTCAACATGTGATCTGAAACAAAGTGTGGTATTGTTAATGTTTTATTCTACTTATAAAGAAGTTATTTGAATCAGCAAAATGCAGTTATCTTTTGAAGCTTCTGATTTATTGCGTAACTCTGACAGGTTATGGGCCCAGGAATCACTCAAGAAGTAAAGTTAAAAACTGCATTGTAATTTAAAGCTGATAAGAAGCTGTCTGTGTTGTTAAAGGAACAGGCAGAGAAGAATAATAAAGCAGGATGGCTGCTGCTATGGAATTTAAAGACAGTCCAATACCCAAATTGGGGAAGAAAAATTATTTAATTTGGGCTGCAAAAATGGAATGTTTTTTGAAAGCAAAAGAATTATGGGACATTGTAGCAGACCCCCCACAAGTGCTTGGAGCAGCAGATCAAAAGGCTCATGACAAAGCTATGGCTTATCTTCTTTTAAGTCTGGGGGATGATCAATTCTTAAATGTAGCTGAATTAAAGTCTGCAAAAGAAATATAGCAGAAATTGAAAGCAGTACATGTCAATGTTTCTGCGTGTAATGTGGTCCAACTTTCAAGAAAGCTTTTCAGAATGAGTTTGCAGACAGGAGATTCTATGGAAGATCATTTAATGAAAATGCAGTCTAATTTTCTAGAATTGGAGCAACGTGGAGTAAAGTTTCCAGAGTCCCAGAAAGTTTTATTAGTGTTAAATAGTTTGGATCAGAGCTGGGAGACTGTGTCAGCTATTTTTGAAAGTAAGCCAGAAGCAGATTTGAATTTGGAGGCTTTGAAATCGTGTTTATTGAATGAATATGAGAAAAGGCTTTTCAGCCATGCTGATGGAAAATTCCACAGGCGGGGGCCCAACAAGGAGTACAGTGGAAACTTACAGCAAGTCTCCAGCAAAATTTTCCACAAGCTGCCTATCTCTAGCAACAGCCGAGGTGTCTGCAGACAAGAGGAAAGCAGAGGCAGGAGAGATCAAGTTCCACAGCAACAATTCTTCAAGCAAGTTAAAAAAGCATGTTTCATTTGTGGAGAAACCAATCATCTGCAGAAAAGCTGTGCACAGAGAAGAAATGTGCAAGACAAGAGACATTATTTGCAAGGACAGATTGCAGTTGCAAAAGTTTGTTATAATAACAATAGAGACAAATGGTTGATTGACAGTGGGGCTAGTCAAACAATTGTTAATAATTCTGACTTATTTTCCAGATTTTTCCCAGGAAACCATGAAGAAGTGGCCTTAGCCAATGGTCAAAAGGCTAAAATCATTGGAAGAGGCGATGTGCAAATTCCATATTTGGACTCCAGGTTTACTGATGTGTTATGTGTACCTGAAATGGAACATAATTTGTTAAGTGTGTCTAGTTTAGACAAGCAAGGTTATGAAACCACATTTGTTAATGGGAAGTGTTTCATCCAAAGAAATGGGAATGTTTGTGCACAGGGCATAAAAGAGGATAATCTTTATGTATTGCAGGGACAAAAGGTGCCACATTGTTCCCAGATATTTAAAAATGTAGCAGAACACAATTCATGTGTTCATCTTCTGCACAGACGACTTGGTCATGCTAATTTTAAGGTTGTTCAACAAATGAAAGAATTTGCAGAAGGATTAGATTTGAAGGGATGTAAGGCATATTTGGATTGTGCAGTATGCAAAGCATCGAAATCCAAAGCATTCCCAGTGAGCAAGTTTAGCACAAGACAAACCACAAGAGCTCTAGAACTGGTGCATGCTGATTTAATTGGGCCTATGCAAGCCAGTTTGGGAGGAGCAAAGTATGCGCTGGTCATTGTGGATGACTACAGCAGGTTTGGGTTTTGCTACTTACTTAAGAGTAAAACAGAGGTGCTACAGCAATTTAAGCAATGGTTAAGTTTTGTAGAGAGAAGGTACAAACAACAGGTATGTCAGTTGCAAACTGACAGAGGTTCTGAATTTATGTCAACAAATTTTCAACAATGGTTGAGACAATTGGGAATAAGACACAGGCGCACAAATCCTTACACACCGGGAGAGAACGGAGTGGCTGAAAGGAGAAATGGTGTTTTGCAAACAATGAAAGACTCATTACTGGAGGATTCTGGTATGAGCAGGTCATATTGGGGCGAAGCCATACTGACTGCCAATTATTTAGTAAATAGGCTGTGGAGTTCATCCATTAATAATACTCCATATGCAATGCTATATGGGAAAAAGCCTTCTCTAGCACATTTAAAAATATTTGGAAGTACTGCATGGGTACATATTCCAAAGGCAATCAGAAGAAAGGGACAACAAAAGGCTAGAAAGCTCAGATTTGTGGGCTATGAGCCAGGCTCAAAAGGGTATCGCTTTAGCGATGGAAGTAAAAGGATAGTGATTTCAAGATCTGCTAGTTTTGCAGAACAAAATTGGAACAGAATTGATGCAAATTCTGAAAATGTCTCACTTAGTGACGGTGATCCACTTAGCGACGGTGATCCACTTAGTGACAATAACTCATGTAATGATGGTGAATCATTTACTGAAGGTGTCTATGTTCAGGGAGGAGAGTCTGAACAAGATATGAAGCCAGAAAAGCTTGAAACACAAGTACAGGCAATGCCACGTAGGTCAGAGCGTAGGAACAGAGGGGTTCCGCCAGACAGGTATTCTGCCAGTAAAGTTAAAGTGTGTAATGTGTGGTATGAGCCAAGAAACTATAAGGAAGTATTGGCATTACCAAAAGTTGAACAAGAAAAGTGGAAGGAAGCCATGGATAAAGAGATGAAATCCATGGGAGATCATGAAGTGTTCACATCTGTGACTTTGCCACAGGGTACCAAGGCTGTAGGATGTAAGTGGGTATATAAGAAAAAGGTATTACCCAATAGTGAAGTACAGTATAAGGCAAGGTTGGTGGCACAAGGTTTTTCTCAATTAAAGAATGTGCACTATGATGAGGTGTTCGCGCCAACTGTAAAAGCTGAGAGCATAAGACTAGCACTGGCATTAGCATCAGCATACAGGCATAGAATTTGGCATTTTGATATAACCACTGCATTTCTCAATGCTGAATTAGAGGAAGAAATTTATATGGTTCAAGCGCCAGGGTATGAAAATAAAAAGCCTAACATGGTGTATAAATTGAACAAGGCCATTTATGGGCTGAAGCAGTCAGCCAGAAATTGGAATATCTGTTTAGATACTGCATTGAAAGGTCTTGGGTTCAAGAGTTGCAAAGCTGATGGTTGCATATACACTGGAAAGTTACAAGGTGGGAATTGTCTACTATTAGCATTTGTGGATGATCTTTGTTTCATTGCAAAGGATGCATCACAAGTTAAAGAATTTGCTAATAAGTTAGAAAAGAAATTTGAATTAAAGAATTTGGGAGAAATAAAGAATTATCTCGGTGTAGAGATACAAAAAACTGAAAAGGGTTATATTCTCAGTCAAAGGAGAAAAATTGAACAATTATTAGAGAAGTATAACATGAAAGATTGTAATATTGCTCCTACACCTATGAGCACAGATTTTTACAATAGTTTGGGTGAGGACAAAAGTGAAGCCTGTGATCAGGAGATATATCACTCTGCAATAGGGAGTCTGTTATATCTGTCACAGTGGTCCAGACCAGACATAGCTTGTGCAGTGAGCATCTTAAGTCACTTTACTGCTACACCTACAAAGTTGCATTGGATGGGTGTGAAAAGAATTCTCAGGTATTTGAAGGGAACTGTGAATTTGGGTCTTCAAATACAGGTCACTGAAGAATTAAAATTGAAATGTTATGTTGATAGTGATTATGCAAATGATGTAAAAACCAGAAAGTCTAATTCTGGAATTGTAATAATGTTTGGAGGGGCTTTAATTGGTTGGAAGTCCAGAAAACAAACAACGGTTGCTATTTCAACTGCAGAAGCAGAGTTTATTGCATTGTCTGAGTTATGTTCTGAAGTAGTTTGGTATGTACAGTTGTTACAAGATTTAAATGTAAATGTAAATGAAGCTGTAACTGTTTATGAAGATAATGCTGCCTGTATAAAAATGGCAACAGGTGACAGAGTGAAGAACAGAAGTAAACATGTGGACATTAAGTATTGTAATGTCAGGGAAGCTGTAAAAGAAAAATTGATAAGTTTACATCATTGTTCTTCAGAGGATAATTTAGCAGACATGATGACCAAACCATTGGGTGGTGTCCATTATAGGAAATGTTTAAATCCAATAGGTCTGATGTCTCTCCCAGTAATGAAGGGAGGAGTGTTGGAATATTCATGACTGGGAGAGCCATGTGATTGAGTCAGCCAATCGGGCTGAAGTGTTAATTGAGCATGTCCAGAAACTTAGCAAGAAGAAGGGCGTGGTTTACTCTGTCCACCATTAAAGCTTGCTGTGAAAACATCTCAACATGTGATCTGAAACAAAGTGTGGTATTGTTAATGTTTTATTCTACTTATAAAGAAGTTATTTGAATCAGCAAAATGCAGTTATCTTTTGAAGCTTCTGATTTATTGCGTAACTCTGACAGGTTATGGGCCCAGGAATCGCTCAAGAAGTAAAGTTAAAAACTGCATTGTAATTTAAAGCTGATAAGAAGCTGTCTGTGTTGTTAAAGGAACAGGCAGAGAAGAATAATAAAGCAGGATGGCTGCTGCTATGGAATTTAAAGACAGTCCAATACCCAAATTGGGGAAGAAAAATTATTTAATTTGGGCTGCAAAAATGGAATGTTTTTTGAAAGCAAAAGAATTATGGGACATTGTAGCAGACCCCCCACAAGTGCTTGGAGCAGCAGATCAAAAGGCTCATGACAAAGCTATGGCTTATCTTCTTTTAAGTCTGGGGGATGATCAATTCTTAAATGTAGCTGAATTAAAGTCTGCAAAAGAAATATAGCAGAAATTGAAAGCAGTACATGTCAATGTTTCTGCGTGTAATGTGGTCCAACTTTCAAGAAAGCTTTTCAGAATGAGTTTGCAGACAGGAGATTCTATGGAAGATCATTTAATGAAAATGCAGTCTAATTTTCTAGAATTGGAGCAACGTGGAGTAAAGTTTCCAGAGTCCCAGAAAGTTTTATTAGTGTTAAATAGTTTGGATCAGAGCTGGGAGACTGTGTCAGCTATTTTTGAAAGTAAGCCAGAAGCAGATTTGAATTTGGAGGCTTTGAAATCGTGTTTATTGAATGAATATGAGAAAAGGCTTTTCAGCCATGCTGATGGAAAATTCCACAGGCGGGGGCCCAACAAGGAGTACAGTGGAAACTTACAGCAAGTCTCCAGCAAAATTTTCCACAAGCTGCCTATCTCTAGCAACAGCCGAGGTGTCTGCAGACAAGAGGAAAGCAGAGGCAGGAGAGATCAAGTTCCACAGCAACAATTCTTCAAGCAAGTTAAAAAAGCATGTTTCATTTGTGGAGAAACCAATCATCTGCAGAAAAGCTGTGCACAGAGAAGAAATGTGCAAGACAAGAGACATTATTTGCAAGGACAGATTGCAGTTGCAAAAGTTTGTTATAATAACAATAGAGACAAATGGTTGATTGACAGTGGGGCTAGTCAAACAATTGTTAATAATTCTGACTTATTTTCCAGATTTTTCCCAGGAAACCATGAAGAAGTGGCCTTAGCCAATGGTCAAAAGGCTAAAATCATTGGAAGAGGCGATGTGCAAATTCCATATTTGGACTCCAGGTTTACTGATGTGTTATGTGTACCTGAAATGGAACATAATTTGTTAAGTGTGTCTAGTTTAGACAAGCAAGGTTATGAAACCACATTTGTTAATGGGAAGTGTTTCATCCAAAGAAATGGGAATGTTTGTGCACAGGGCATAAAAGAGGATAATCTTTATGTATTGCAGGGACAAAAGGTGCCACATTGTTCCCAGATATTTAAAAATGTAGCAGAACACAATTCATGTGTTCATCTTCTGCACAGACGACTTGGTCATGCTAATTTTAAGGTTGTTCAACAAATGAAAGAATTTGCAGAAGGATTAGATTTGAAGGGATGTAAGGCATATTTGGATTGTGCAGTATGCAAAGCATCGAAATCCAAAGCATTCCCAGTGAGCAAGTTTAGCACAAGACAAACCACAAGAGCTCTAGAACTGGTGCATGCTGATTTAATTGGGCCTATGCAAGCCAGTTTGGGAGGAGCAAAGTATGCGCTGGTCATTGTGGATGACTACAGCAGGTTTGGGTTTTGCTACTTACTTAAGAGTAAAACAGAGGTGCTACAGCAATTTAAGCAATGGTTAAGTTTTGTAGAGAGAAGGTACAAACAACAGGTATGTCAGTTGCAAACTGACAGAGGTTCTGAATTTATGTCAACAAATTTTCAACAATGGTTGAGACAATTGGGAATAAGACACAGGCGCACAAATCCTTACACACCGGGAGAGAACGGAGTGGCTGAAAGGAGAAATGGTGTTTTGCAAACAATGAAAGACTCATTACTGGAGGATTCTGGTATGAGCAGGTCATATTGGGGCGAAGCCATACTGACTGCCAATTATTTAGTAAATAGGCTGTGGAGTTCATCCATTAATAATACTCCATATGCAATGCTATATGGGAAAAAGCCTTCTCTAGCACATTTAAAAATATTTGGAAGTACTGCATGGGTACATATTCCAAAGGCAATCAGAAGAAAGGGACAACAAAAGGCTAGAAAGCTCAGATTTGTGGGCTATGAGCCAGGCTCAAAAGGGTATCGCTTTAGCGATGGAAGTAAAAGGATAGTGATTTCAAGATCTGCTAGTTTTGCAGAACAAAATTGGAACAGAATTGATGCAAATTCTGAAAATGTCTCACTTAGTGACGGTGATCCACTTAGCGACGGTGATCCACTTAGTGACAATAACTCATGTAATGATGGTGAATCATTTACTGAAGGTGTCTATGTTCAGGGAGGAGAGTCTGAACAAGATATGAAGCCAGAAAAGCTTGAAACACAAGTACAGGCAATGCCACGTAGGTCAGAGCGTAGGAACAGAGGGGTTCCGCCAGACAGGTATTCTGCCAGTAAAGTTAAAGTGTGTAATGTGTGGTATGAGCCAAGAAACTATAAGGAAGTATTGGCATTACCAAAAGTTGAACAAGAAAAGTGGAAGGAAGCCATGGATAAAGAGATGAAATCCATGGGAGATCATGAAGTGTTCACATCTGTGACTTTGCCACAGGGTACCAAGGCTGTAGGATGTAAGTGGGTATATAAGAAAAAGGTATTACCCAATAGTGAAGTACAGTATAAGGCAAGGTTGGTGGCACAAGGTTTTTCTCAATTAAAGAATGTGCACTATGATGAGGTGTTCGCGCCAACTGTAAAAGCTGAGAGCATAAGACTAGCACTGGCATTAGCATCAGCATACAGGCATAGAATTTGGCATTTTGATATAACCACTGCATTTCTCAATGCTGAATTAGAGGAAGAAATTTATATGGTTCAAGCGCCAGGGTATGAAAATAAAAAGCCTAACATGGTGTATAAATTGAACAAGGCCATTTATGGGCTGAAGCAGTCAGCCAGAAATTGGAATATCTGTTTAGATACTGCATTGAAAGGTCTTGGGTTCAAGAGTTGCAAAGCTGATGGTTGCATATACACTGGAAAGTTACAAGGTGGGAATTGTCTACTATTAGCATTTGTGGATGATCTTTGTTTCATTGCAAAGGATGCATCACAAGTTAAAGAATTTGCTAATAAGTTAGAAAAGAAATTTGAATTAAAGAATTTGGGAGAAATAAAGAATTATCTCGGTGTAGAGATACAAAAAACTGAAAAGGGTTATATTCTCAGTCAAAGGAGAAAAATTGAACAATTATTAGAGAAGTATAACATGAAAGATTGTAATATTGCTCCTACACCTATGAGCACAGATTTTTACAATAGTTTGGGTGAGGACAAAAGTGAAGCCTGTGATCAGGAGATATATCACTCTGCAATAGGGAGTCTGTTATATCTGTCACAGTGGTCCAGACCAGACATAGCTTGTGCAGTGAGCATCTTAAGTCACTTTACTGCTACACCTACAAAGTTGCATTGGATGGGTGTGAAAAGAATTCTCAGGTATTTGAAGGGAACTGTGAATTTGGGTCTTCAAATACAGGTCACTGAAGAATTAAAATTGAAATGTTATGTTGATAGTGATTATGCAAATGATGTAAAAACCAGAAAGTCTAATTCTGGAATTGTAATAATGTTTGGAGGGGCTTTAATTGGTTGGAAGTCCAGAAAACAAACAACGGTTGCTATTTCAACTGCAGAAGCAGAGTTTATTGCATTGTCTGAGTTATGTTCTGAAGTAGTTTGGTATGTACAGTTGTTACAAGATTTAAATGTAAATGTAAATGAAGCTGTAACTGTTTATGAAGATAATGCTGCCTGTATAAAAATGGCAACAGGTGACAGAGTGAAGAACAGAAGTAAACATGTGGACATTAAGTATTGTAATGTCAGGGAAGCTGTAAAAGAAAAATTGATAAGTTTACATCATTGTTCTTCAGAGGATAATTTAGCAGACATGATGACCAAACCATTGGGTGGTGTCCATTATAGGAAATGTTTAAATCCAATAGGTCTGATGTCTCTCCCAGTAATGAAGGGAGGAGTGTTGGAATATTCATGACTGGGAGAGCCATGTGATTGAGTCAGCCAATCGGGCTGAAGTGTTAATTGAGCATGTCCAGAAACTTAGCAAGAAGAAGGGCGTGGTTTACTCTGTCCACCATTAAAGCTTGCTGTGAAAACATCTCAACATGTGATCTGAAACAAAGTGTGGTATTGTTAATGTTTTATTCTACTTATAAAGAAGTTATTTGAATCAGCAAAATGCAGTTATCTTTTGAAGCTTCTGATTTATTGCGTAACTCTGACAGGTTATGGGCCCAGGAATCGCTCAAGAAGTAAAGTTAAAAACTGCATTGTAATTTAAAGCTGATAAGAAGCTGTCTGTGTTGTTAAAGGAACAGGCAGAGAAGAATAATAAAGCAGGATGGCTGCTGCTATGGAATTTAAAGACAGTCCAATACCCAAATTGGGGAAGAAAAATTATTTAATTTGGGCTGCAAAAATGGAATGTTTTTTGAAAGCAAAAGAATTATGGGACATTGTAGCAGACCCCCCACAAGTGCTTGGAGCAGCAGATCAAAAGGCTCATGACAAAGCTATGGCTTATCTTCTTTTAAGTCTGGGGGATGATCAATTCTTAAATGTAGCTGAATTAAAGTCTGCAAAAGAAATATAGCAGAAATTGAAAGCAGTACATGTCAATGTTTCTGCGTGTAATGTGGTCCAACTTTCAAGAAAGCTTTTCAGAATGAGTTTGCAGACAGGAGATTCTATGGAAGATCATTTAATGAAAATGCAGTCTAATTTTCTAGAATTGGAGCAACGTGGAGTAAAGTTTCCAGAGTCCCAGAAAGTTTTATTAGTGTTAAATAGTTTGGATCAGAGCTGGGAGACTGTGTCAGCTATTTTTGAAAGTAAGCCAGAAGCAGATTTGAATTTGGAGGCTTTGAAATCGTGTTTATTGAATGAATATGAGAAAAGGCTTTTCAGCCATGCTGATGGAAAATTCCACAGGCGGGGGCCCAACAAGGAGTACAGTGGAAACTTACAGCAAGTCTCCAGCAAAATTTTCCACAAGCTGCCTATCTCTAGCAACAGCCGAGGTGTCTGCAGACAAGAGGAAAGCAGAGGCAGGAGAGATCAAGTTCCACAGCAACAATTCTTCAAGCAAGTTAAAAAAGCATGTTTCATTTGTGGAGAAACCAATCATCTGCAGAAAAGCTGTGCACAGAGAAGAAATGTGCAAGACAAGAGACATTATTTGCAAGGACAGATTGCAGTTGCAAAAGTTTGTTATAATAACAATAGAGACAAATGGTTGATTGACAGTGGGGCTAGTCAAACAATTGTTAATAATTCTGACTTATTTTCCAGATTTTTCCCAGGAAACCATGAAGAAGTGGCCTTAGCCAATGGTCAAAAGGCTAAAATCATTGGAAGAGGCGATGTGCAAATTCCATATTTGGACTCCAGGTTTACTGATGTGTTATGTGTACCTGAAATGGAACATAATTTGTTAAGTGTGTCTAGTTTAGACAAGCAAGGTTATGAAACCACATTTGTTAATGGGAAGTGTTTCATCCAAAGAAATGGGAATGTTTGTGCACAGGGCATAAAAGAGGATAATCTTTATGTATTGCAGGGACAAAAGGTGCCACATTGTTCCCAGATATTTAAAAATGTAGCAGAACACAATTCATGTGTTCATCTTCTGCACAGACGACTTGGTCATGCTAATTTTAAGGTTGTTCAACAAATGAAAGAATTTGCAGAAGGATTAGATTTGAAGGGATGTAAGGCATATTTGGATTGTGCAGTATGCAAAGCATCGAAATCCAAAGCATTCCCAGTGAGCAAGTTTAGCACAAGACAAACCACAAGAGCTCTAGAACTGGTGCATGCTGATTTAATTGGGCCTATGCAAGCCAGTTTGGGAGGAGCAAAGTATGCGCTGGTCATTGTGGATGACTACAGCAGGTTTGGGTTTTGCTACTTACTTAAGAGTAAAACAGAGGTGCTACAGCAATTTAAGCAATGGTTAAGTTTTGTAGAGAGAAGGTACAAACAACAGGTATGTCAGTTGCAAACTGACAGAGGTTCTGAATTTATGTCAACAAATTTTCAACAATGGTTGAGACAATTGGGAATAAGACACAGGCGCACAAATCCTTACACACCGGGAGAGAACGGAGTGGCTGAAAGGAGAAATGGTGTTTTGCAAACAATGAAAGACTCATTACTGGAGGATTCTGGTATGAGCAGGTCATATTGGGGCGAAGCCATACTGACTGCCAATTATTTAGTAAATAGGCTGTGGAGTTCATCCATTAATAATACTCCATATGCAATGCTATATGGGAAAAAGCCTTCTCTAGCACATTTAAAAATATTTGGAAGTACTGCATGGGTACATATTCCAAAGGCAATCAGAAGAAAGGGACAACAAAAGGCTAGAAAGCTCAGATTTGTGGGCTATGAGCCAGGCTCAAAAGGGTATCGCTTTAGCGATGGAAGTAAAAGGATAGTGATTTCAAGATCTGCTAGTTTTGCAGAACAAAATTGGAACAGAATTGATGCAAATTCTGAAAATGTCTCACTTAGTGACGGTGATCCACTTAGCGACGGTGATCCACTTAGTGACAATAACTCATGTAATGATGGTGAATCATTTACTGAAGGTGTCTATGTTCAGGGAGGAGAGTCTGAACAAGATATGAAGCCAGAAAAGCTTGAAACACAAGTACAGGCAATGCCACGTAGGTCAGAGCGTAGGAACAGAGGGGTTCCGCCAGACAGGTATTCTGCCAGTAAAGTTAAAGTGTGTAAAGTGTGGTATGAGCCAAGAAACTATAAGGAAGTATTGGCATTACCAAAAGTTGAACAAGAAAAGTGGAAGGAAGCCATGGATAAAGAGATGAAATCCATGGGAGATCATGAAGTGTTCACATCTGTGACTTTGCCACAGGGTACCAAGGCTGTAGGATGTAAGTGGGTATATAAGAAAAAGGTATTACCCAATAGTGAAGTACAGTATAAGGCAAGGTTGGTGGCACAAGGTTTTTCTCAATTAAAGAATGTGCACTATGATGAGGTGTTCGCGCCAACTGTAAAAGCTGAGAGCATAAGACTAGCACTGGCATTAGCATCAGCATACAGGCATAGAATTTGGCATTTTGATATAACCACTGCATTTCTCAATGCTGAATTAGAGGAAGAAATTTATATGGTTCAAGCGCCAGGGTATGAAAATAAAAAGCCTAACATGGTGTATAAATTGAACAAGGCCATTTATGGGCTGAAGCAGTCAGCCAGAAATTGGAATATCTGTTTAGATACTGCATTGAAAGGTCTTGGGTTCAAGAGTTGCAAAGCTGATGGTTGCATATACACTGGAAAGTTACAAGGTGGGAATTGTCTACTATTAGCATTTGTGGATGATCTTTGTTTCATTGCAAAGGATGCATCACAAGTTAAAGAATTTGCTAATAAGTTAGAAAAGAAATTTGAATTAAAGAATTTGGGAGAAATAAAGAATTATCTCGGTGTAGAGATACAAAAAACTGAAAAGGGTTATATTCTCAGTCAAAGGAGAAAAATTGAACAATTATTAGAGAAGTATAACATGAAAGATTGTAATATTGCTCCTACACCTATGAGCACAGATTTTTACAATAGTTTGGGTGAGGACAAAAGTGAAGCCTGTGATCAGGAGATATATCACTCTGCAATAGGGAGTCTGTTATATCTGTCACAGTGGTCCAGACCAGACATAGCTTGTGCAGTGAGCATCTTAAGTCACTTTACTGCTACACCTACAAAGTTGCATTGGATGGGTGTGAAAAGAATTCTCAGGTATTTGAAGGGAACTGTGAATTTGGGTCTTCAAATACAGGTCACTGAAGAATTAAAATTGAAATGTTATGTTGATAGTGATTATGCAAATGATGTAAAAACCAGAAAGTCTAATTCTGGAATTGTAATAATGTTTGGAGGGGCTTTAATTGGTTGGAAGTCCAGAAAACAAACAACGGTTGCTATTTCAACTGCAGAAGCAGAGTTTATTGCATTGTCTGAGTTATGTTCTGAAGTAGTTTGGTATGTACAGTTGTTACAAGATTTAAATGTAAATGTAAATGAAGCTGTAACTGTTTATGAAGATAATGCTGCCTGTATAAAAATGGCAACAGGTGACAGAGTGAAGAACAGAAGTAAACATGTGGACATTAAGTATTGTAATGTCAGGGAAGCTGTAAAAGAAAAATTGATAAGTTTACATCATTGTTCTTCAGAGGATAATTTAGCAGACATGATGACCAAACCATTGGGTGGTGTCCATTATAGGAAATGTTTAAATCCAATAGGTCTGATGTCTCTCCCAGTAATGAAGGGAGGAGTGTTGGAATATTCATGACTGGGAGAGCCATGTGATTGAGTCAGCCAATCGGGCTGAAGTGTTAATTGAGCATGTCCAGAAACTTAGCAAGAAGAAGGGCGTGGTTTACTCTGTCCACCATTAAAGCTTGCTGTGAAAACATCTCAACATGTGATCTGAAACAAAGTGTGGTATTGTTAATGTTTTATTCTACTTATAAAGAAGTTATTTGAATCAGCAAAATGCAGTTATCTTTTGAAGCTTCTGATTTATTGCGTAACTCTGACAGGTTATGGGCCCAGGAATCGCTCAAGAAGTAAAGTTAAAAACTGCATTGTAATTTAAAGCTGATAAGAAGCTGTCTGTGTTGTTAAAGGAACAGGCAGAGAAGAATAATAAAGCAGGATGGCTGCTGCTATGGAATTTAAAGACAGTCCAATACCCAAATTGGGGAAGAAAAATTATTTAATTTGGGCTGCAAAAATGGAATGTTTTTTGAAAGCAAAAGAATTATGGGACATTGTAGCAGACCCCCCACAAGTGCTTGGAGCAGCAGATCAAAAGGCTCATGACAAAGCTATGGCTTATCTTCTTTTAAGTCTGGGGGATGATCAATTCTTAAATGTAGCTGAATTAAAGTCTGCAAAAGAAATATAGCAGAAATTGAAAGCAGTACATGTCAATGTTTCTGCGTGTAATGTGGTCCAACTTTCAAGAAAGCTTTTCAGAATGAGTTTGCAGACAGGAGATTCTATGGAAGATCATTTAATGAAAATGCAGTCTAATTTTCTAGAATTGGAGCAACGTGGAGTAAAGTTTCCAGAGTCCCAGAAAGTTTTATTAGTGTTAAATAGTTTGGATCAGAGCTGGGAGACTGTGTCAGCTATTTTTGAAAGTAAGCCAGAAGCAGATTTGAATTTGGAGGCTTTGAAATCGTGTTTATTGAATGAATATGAGAAAAGGCTTTTCAGCCATGCTGATGGAAAATTCCACAGGCGGGGGCCCAACAAGGAGTACAGTGGAAACTTACAGCAAGTCTCCAGCAAAATTTTCCACAAGCTGCCTATCTCTAGCAACAGCCGAGGTGTCTGCAGACAAGAGGAAAGCAGAGGCAGGAGAGATCAAGTTCCACAGCAACAATTCTTCAAGCAAGTTAAAAAAGCATGTTTCATTTGTGGAGAAACCAATCATCTGCAGAAAAGCTGTGCACAGAGAAGAAATGTGCAAGACAAGAGACATTATTTGCAAGGACAGATTGCAGTTGCAAAAGTTTGTTATAATAACAATAGAGACAAATGGTTGATTGACAGTGGGGCTAGTCAAACAATTGTTAATAATTCTGACTTATTTTCCAGATTTTTCCCAGGAAACCATGAAGAAGTGGCCTTAGCCAATGGTCAAAAGGCTAAAATCATTGGAAGAGGCGATGTGCAAATTCCATATTTGGACTCCAGGTTTACTGATGTGTTATGTGTACCTGAAATGGAACATAATTTGTTAAGTGTGTCTAGTTTAGACAAGCAAGGTTATGAAACCACATTTGTTAATGGGAAGTGTTTCATCCAAAGAAATGGGAATGTTTGTGCACAGGGCATAAAAGAGGATAATCTTTATGTATTGCAGGGACAAAAGGTGCCACATTGTTCCCAGATATTTAAAAATGTAGCAGAACACAATTCATGTGTTCATCTTCTGCACAGACGACTTGGTCATGCTAATTTTAAGGTTGTTCAACAAATGAAAGAATTTGCAGAAGGATTAGATTTGAAGGGATGTAAGGCATATTTGGATTGTGCAGTATGCAAAGCATCGAAATCCAAAGCATTCCCAGTGAGCAAGTTTAGCACAAGACAAACCACAAGAGCTCTAGAACTGGTGCATGCTGATTTAATTGGGCCTATGCAAGCCAGTTTGGGAGGAGCAAAGTATGCGCTGGTCATTGTGGATGACTACAGCAGGTTTGGGTTTTGCTACTTACTTAAGAGTAAAACAGAGGTGCTACAGCAATTTAAGCAATGGTTAAGTTTTGTAGAGAGAAGGTACAAACAACAGGTATGTCAGTTGCAAACTGACAGAGGTTCTGAATTTATGTCAACAAATTTTCAACAATGGTTGAGACAATTGGGAATAAGACACAGGCGCACAAATCCTTACACACCGGGAGAGAACGGAGTGGCTGAAAGGAGAAATGGTGTTTTGCAAACAATGAAAGACTCATTACTGGAGGATTCTGGTATGAGCAGGTCATATTGGGGCGAAGCCATACTGACTGCCAATTATTTAGTAAATAGGCTGTGGAGTTCATCCATTAATAATACTCCATATGCAATGCTATATGGGAAAAAGCCTTCTCTAGCACATTTAAAAATATTTGGAAGTACTGCATGGGTACATATTCCAAAGGCAATCAGAAGAAAGGGACAACAAAAGGCTAGAAAGCTCAGATTTGTGGGCTATGAGCCAGGCTCAAAAGGGTATCGCTTTAGCGATGGAAGTAAAAGGATAGTGATTTCAAGATCTGCTAGTTTTGCAGAACAAAATTGGAACAGAATTGATGCAAATTCTGAAAATGTCTCACTTAGTGACGGTGATCCACTTAGCGACGGTGATCCACTTAGTGACAATAACTCATGTAATGATGGTGAATCATTTACTGAAGGTGTCTATGTTCAGGGAGGAGAGTCTGAACAAGATATGAAGCCAGAAAAGCTTGAAACACAAGTACAGGCAATGCCACGTAGGTCAGAGCGTAGGAACAGAGGGGTTCCGCCAGACAGGTATTCTGCCAGTAAAGTTAAAGTGTGTAATGTGTGGTATGAGCCAAGAAACTATAAGGAAGTATTGGCATTACCAAAAGTTGAACAAGAAAAGTGGAAGGAAGCCATGGATAAAGAGATGAAATCCATGGGAGATCATGAAGTGTTCACATCTGTGACTTTGCCACAGGGTACCAAGGCTGTAGGATGTAAGTGGGTATATAAGAAAAAGGTATTACCCAATAGTGAAGTACAGTATAAGGCAAGGTTGGTGGCACAAGGTTTTTCTCAATTAAAGAATGTGCACTATGATGAGGTGTTCGCGCCAACTGTAAAAGCTGAGAGCATAAGACTAGCACTGGCATTAGCATCAGCATACAGGCATAGAATTTGGCATTTTGATATAACCACTGCATTTCTCAATGCTGAATTAGAGGAAGAAATTTATATGGTTCAAGCGCCAGGGTATGAAAATAAAAAGCCTAACATGGTGTATAAATTGAACAAGGCCATTTATGGGCTGAAGCAGTCAGCCAGAAATTGGAATATCTGTTTAGATACTGCATTGAAAGGTCTTGGGTTCAAGAGTTGCAAAGCTGATGGTTGCATATACACTGGAAAGTTACAAGGTGGGAATTGTCTACTATTAGCATTTGTGGATGATCTTTGTTTCATTGCAAAGGATGCATCACAAGTTAAAGAATTTGCTAATAAGTTAGAAAAGAAATTTGAATTAAAGAATTTGGGAGAAATAAAGAATTATCTCGGTGTAGAGATACAAAAAACTGAAAAGGGTTATATTCTCAGTCAAAGGAGAAAAATTGAACAATTATTAGAGAAGTATAACATGAAAGATTGTAATATTGCTCCTACACCTATGAGCACAGATTTTTACAATAGTTTGGGTGAGGACAAAAGTGAAGCCTGTGATCAGGAGATATATCACTCTGCAATAGGGAGTCTGTTATATCTGTCACAGTGGTCCAGACCAGACATAGCTTGTGCAGTGAGCATCTTAAGTCACTTTACTGCTACACCTACAAAGTTGCATTGGATGGGTGTGAAAAGAATTCTCAGGTATTTGAAGGGAACTGTGAATTTGGGTCTTCAAATACAGGTCACTGAAGAATTAAAATTGAAATGTTATGTTGATAGTGATTATGCAAATGATGTAAAAACCAGAAAGTCTAATTCTGGAATTGTAATAATGTTTGGAGGGGCTTTAATTGGTTGGAAGTCCAGAAAACAAACAACGGTTGCTATTTCAACTGCAGAAGCAGAGTTTATTGCATTGTCTGAGTTATGTTCTGAAGTAGTTTGGTATGTACAGTTGTTACAAGATTTAAATGTAAATGTAAATGAAGCTGTAACTGTTTATGAAGATAATGCTGCCTGTATAAAAATGGCAACAGGTGACAGAGTGAAGAACAGAAGTAAACATGTGGACATTAAGTATTGTAATGTCAGGGAAGCTGTAAAAGAAAAATTGATAAGTTTACATCATTGTTCTTCAGAGGATAATTTAGCAGACATGATGACCAAACCATTGGGTGGTGTCCATTATAGGAAATGTTTAAATCCAATAGGTCTGATGTCTCTCCCAGTAATGAAGGGAGGAGTGTTGGAATATTCATGACTGGGAGAGCCATGTGATTGAGTCAGCCAATCGGGCTGAAGTGTTAATTGAGCATGTCCAGAAACTTAGCAAGAAGAAGGGCGTGGTTTACTCTGTCTACCATTAAAGCTTGCTGTGAAAACATCTCAACATGTGATCTGAAACAAAGTGTGGTATTGTTAATGTTTTATTCTACTTATAAAGAAGTTATTTGAATCAGCAAAATGCAGTTATCTTTTGAAGCTTCTGATTTATTGCGTAACTCTGACAGGTTATGGGCCCAGGAATCGCTCAAGAAGTAAAGTTAAAAACTGCATTGTAATTTAAAGCTGATAAGAAGCTGTCTGTGTTGTTAAAGGAACAGGCAGAGAAGAATAATAAAGCAGGATGGCTGCTGCTATGGAATTTAAAGACAGTCCAATACCCAAATTGGGGAAGAAAAATTATTTAATTTGGGCTGCAAAAATGGAATGTTTTTTTGAAAGCAAAAGAATTATGGGACATTGTAGCAGACCCCCCACAAGTGCTTGGAGCAGCAGATCAAAAGGCTCATGACAAAGCTATGGCTTATCTTCTTTTAAGTCTGGGGGATGATCAATTCTTAAATGTAGCTGAATTAAAGTCTGCAAAAGAAATATAGCAGAAATTGAAAGCAGTACATGTCAATGTTTCT
The DNA here is from genome assembly GCA_023053685.1 of Diadophis punctatus similis. Lineage (NCBI taxonomy): Eukaryota > Metazoa > Chordata > Lepidosauria > Squamata > Dipsadidae > Diadophis > Diadophis punctatus. Next base: position 20,203,851 of record JALIGW010000014.1, on the reverse strand, counting down.
GCGTGTAATGTGGTCCAACTTTCAAGAAAGCTTTTCAGAATGAGTTTGCAGACAGGAGATTCTATGGAAGATCATTTAATGAAAATGCAGTCTAATTTTCTAGAATTGGAGCAACGTGGAGTAAAGTTTCCAGAGTCCCAGAAAGTTTTATTAGTGTTAAATAGTTTGGATCAGAGCTGGGAGACTGTGTCAGCTATTTTTGAAAGTAAGCCAGAAGCAGATTTGAATTTGGAGGCTTTGAAATCGTGTTTATTGAATGAATATGAGAAAAGGCTTTTCAGCCATGCTGATGGAAAATTCCACAGGCGGGGGCCCAACAAGGAGTACAGTGGAAACTTACAGCAAGTCTCCAGCAAAATTTTCCACAAGCTGCCTATCTCTAGCAACAGCCGAGGTGTCTGCAGACAAGAGGAAAGCAGAGGCAGGAGAGATCAAGTTCCACAGCAACAATTCTTCAAGCAAGTTAAAAAAGCATGTTTCATTTGTGGAGAAACCAATCATCTGCAGAAAAGCTGTGCACAGAGAAGAAATGTGCAAGACAAGAGACATTATTTGCAAGGACAGATTGCAGTTGCAAAAGTTTGTTATAATAACAATAGAGACAAATGGTTGATTGACAGTGGGGCTAGTCAAACAATTGTTAATAATTCTGACTTATTTTCCAGATTTTTCCCAGGAAACCATGAAGAAGTGGCCTTAGCCAATGGTCAAAAGGCTAAAATCATTGGAAGAGGCGATGTGCAAATTCCATATTTGGACTCCAGGTTTACTGATGTGTTATGTGTACCTGAAATGGAACATAATTTGTTAAGTGTGTCTAGTTTAGACAAGCAAGGTTATGAAACCACATTTGTTAATGGGAAGTGTTTCATCCAAAGAAATGGGAATGTTTGTGCACAGGGCATAAAAGAGGATAATCTTTATGTATTGCAGGGACAAAAGGTGCCACATTGTTCCCAGATATTTAAAAATGTAGCAGAACACAATTCATGTGTTCATCTTCTGCACAGACGACTTGGTCATGCTAATTTTAAGGTTGTTCAACAAATGAAAGAATTTGCAGAAGGATTAGATTTGAAGGGATGTAAGGCATATTTGGATTGTGCAGTATGCAAAGCATCGAAATCCAAAGCATTCCCAGTGAGCAAGTTTAGCACAAGACAAACCACAAGAGCTCTAGAACTGGTGCATGCTGATTTAATTGGGCCTATGCAAGCCAGTTTGGGAGGAGCAAAGTATGCGCTGGTCATTGTGGATGACTACAGCAGGTTTGGGTTTTGCTACTTACTTAAGAGTAAAACAGAGGTGCTACAGCAATTTAAGCAATGGTTAAGTTTTGTAGAGAGAAGGTACAAACAACAGGTATGTCAGTTGCAAACTGACAGAGGTTCTGAATTTATGTCAACAAATTTTCAACAATGGTTGAGACAATTGGGAATAAGACACAGGCGCACAAATCCTTACACACCGGGAGAGAACGGAGTGGCTGAAAGGAGAAATGGTGTTTTGCAAACAATGAAAGACTCATTACTGGAGGATTCTGGTATGAGCAGGTCATATTGGGGCGAAGCCATACTGACTGCCAATTATTTAGTAAATAGGCTGTGGAGTTCATCCATTAATAATACTCCATATGCAATGCTATATGGGAAAAAGCCTTCTCTAGCACATTTAAAAATATTTGGAAGTACTGCATGGGTACATATTCCAAAGGCAATCAGAAGAAAGGGACAACAAAAGGCTAGAAAGCTCAGATTTGTGGGCTATGAGCCAGGCTCAAAAGGGTATCGCTTTAGCGATGGAAGTAAAAGGATAGTGATTTCAAGATCTGCTAGTTTTGCAGAACAAAATTGGAACAGAATTGATGCAAATTCTGAAAATGTCTCACTTAGTGACGGTGATCCACTTAGCGACGGTGATCCACTTAGTGACAATAACTCATGTAATGATGGTGAATCATTTACTGAAGGTGTCTATGTTCAGGGAGGAGAGTCTGAACAAGATATGAAGCCAGAAAAGCTTGAAACACAAGTACAGGCAATGCCACGTAGGTCAGAGCGTAGGAACAGAGGGGTTCCGCCAGACAGGTATTCTGCCAGTAAAGTTAAAGTGTGTAAAGTGTGGTATGAGCCAAGAAACTATAAGGAAGTATTGGCATTACCAAAAGTTGAACAAGAAAAGTGGAAGGAAGCCATGGATAAAGAGATGAAATCCATGGGAGATCATGAAGTGTTCACATCTGTGACTTTGCCACAGGGTACCAAGGCTGTAGGATGTAAGTGGGTATATAAGAAAAAGGTATTACCCAATAGTGAAGTACAGTATAAGGCAAGGTTGGTGGCACAAGGTTTTTCTCAATTAAAGAATGTGCACTATGATGAGGTGTTCGCGCCAACTGTAAAAGCTGAGAGCATAAGACTAGCACTGGCATTAGCATCAGCATACAGGCATAGAATTTGGCATTTTGATATAACCACTGCATTTCTCAATGCTGAATTAGAGGAAGAAATTTATATGGTTCAAGCGCCAGGGTATGAAAATAAAAAGCCTAACATGGTGTATAAATTGAACAAGGCCATTTATGGGCTGAAGCAGTCAGCCAGAAATTGGAATATCTGTTTAGATACTGCATTGAAAGGTCTTGGGTTCAAGAGTTGCAAAGCTGATGGTTGCATATACACTGGAAAGTTACAAGGTGGGAATTGTCTACTATTAGCATTTGTGGATGATCTTTGTTTCATTGCAAAGGATGCATCACAAGTTAAAGAATTTGCTAATAAGTTAGAAAAGAAATTTGAATTAAAGAATTTGGGAGAAATAAAGAATTATCTCGGTGTAGAGATACAAAAAACTGAAAAGGGTTATATTCTCAGTCAAAGGAGAAAAATTGAACAATTATTAGAGAAGTATAACATGAAAGATTGTAATATTGCTCCTACACCTATGAGCACAGATTTTTACAATAGTTTGGGTGAGGACAAAAGTGAAGCCTGTGATCAGGAGATATATCACTCTGCAATAGGGAGTCTGTTATATCTGTCACAGTGGTCCAGACCAGACATAGCTTGTGCAGTGAGCATCTTAAGTCACTTTACTGCTACACCTACAAAGTTGCATTGGATGGGTGTGAAAAGAATTCTCAGGTATTTGAAGGGAACTGTGAATTTGGGTCTTCAAATACAGGTCACTGAAGAATTAAAATTGAAATGTTATGTTGATAGTGATTATGCAAATGATGTAAAAACCAGAAAGTCTAATTCTGGAATTGTAATAATGTTTGGAGGGGCTTTAATTGGTTGGAAGTCCAGAAAACAAACAACGGTTGCTATTTCAACTGCAGAAGCAGAGTTTATTGCATTGTCTGAGTTATGTTCTGAAGTAGTTTGGTATGTACAGTTGTTACAAGATTTAAATGTAAATGTAAATGAAGCTGTAACTGTTTATGAAGATAATGCTGCCTGTATAAAAATGGCAACAGGTGACAGAGTGAAGAACAGAAGTAAACATGTGGACATTAAGTATTGTAATGTCAGGGAAGCTGTAAAAGAAAAATTGATAAGTTTACATCATTGTTCTTCAGAGGATAATTTAGCAGACATGATGACCAAACCATTGGGTGGTGTCCATTATAGGAAATGTTTAAATCCAATAGGTCTGATGTCTCTCCCAGTAATGAAGGGAGGAGTGTTGGAATATTCATGACTGGGAGAGCCATGTGATTGAGTCAGCCAATCGGGCTGAAGTGTTAATTGAGCATGTCCAGAAACTTAGCAAGAAGAAGGGCGTGGTTTACTCTGTCCACCATTAAAGCTTGCTGTGAAAACATCTCAACATGTGATCTGAAACAAAGTGTGGTATTGTTAATGTTTTATTCTACTTATAAAGAAGTTATTTGAATCAGCAAAATGCAGTTATCTTTTGAAGCTTCTGATTTATTGCGTAACTCTGACAGGTTATGGGCCCAGGAATCGCTCAAGAAGTAAAGTTAAAAACTGCATTGTAATTTAAAGCTGATAAGAAGCTGTCTGTGTTGTTAAAGGAACAGGCAGAGAAGAATAATAAAGCAGGATGGCTGCTGCTATGGAATTTAAAGACAGTCCAATACCCAAATTGGGGAAGAAAAATTATTTAATTTGGGCTGCAAAAATGGAATGTTTTTTGAAAGCAAAAGAATTATGGGACATTGTAGCAGACCCCCCACAAGTGCTTGGAGCAGCAGATCAAAAGGCTCATGACAAAGCTATGGCTTATCTTCTTTTAAGTCTGGGGGATGATCAATTCTTAAATGTAGCTGAATTAAAGTCTGCAAAAGAAATATAGCAGAAATTGAAAGCAGTACATGTCAATGTTTCTGCGTGTAATGTGGTCCAACTTTCAAGAAAGCTTTTCAGAATGAGTTTGCAGACAGGAGATTCTATGGAAGATCATTTAATGAAAATGCAGTCTAATTTTCTAGAATTGGAGCAACGTGGAGTAAAGTTTCCAGAGTCCCAGAAAGTTTTATTAGTGTTAAATAGTTTGGATCAGAGCTGGGAGACTGTGTCAGCTATTTTTGAAAGTAAGCCAGAAGCAGATTTGAATTTGGAGGCTTTGAAATCGTGTTTATTGAATGAATATGAGAAAAGGCTTTTCAGCCATGCTGATGGAAAATTCCACAGGCGGGGGCCCAACAAGGAGTACAGTGGAAACTTACAGCAAGTCTCCAGCAAAATTTTCCACAAGCTGCCTATCTCTAGCAACAGCCGAGGTGTCTGCAGACAAGAGGAAAGCAGAGGCAGGAGAGATCAAGTTCCACAGCAACAATTCTTCAAGCAAGTTAAAAAAGCATGTTTCATTTGTGGAGAAACCAATCATCTGCAGAAAAGCTGTGCACAGAGAAGAAATGTGCAAGACAAGAGACATTATTTGCAAGGACAGATTGCAGTTGCAAAAGTTTGTTATAATAACAATAGAGACAAATGGTTGATTGACAGTGGGGCTAGTCAAACAATTGTTAATAATTCTGACTTATTTTCCAGATTTTTCCCAGGAAACCATGAAGAAGTGGCCTTAGCCAATGGTCAAAAGGCTAAAATCATTGGAAGAGGCGATGTGCAAATTCCATATTTGGACTCCAGGTTTACTGATGTGTTATGTGTACCTGAAATGGAACATAATTTGTTAAGTGTGTCTAGTTTAGACAAGCAAGGTTATGAAACCACATTTGTTAATGGGAAGTGTTTCATCCAAAGAAATGGGAATGTTTGTGCACAGGGCATAAAAGAGGATAATCTTTATGTATTGCAGGGACAAAAGGTGCCACATTGTTCCCAGATATTTAAAAATGTAGCAGAACACAATTCATGTGTTCATCTTCTGCACAGACGACTTGGTCATGCTAATTTTAAGGTTGTTCAACAAATGAAAGAATTTGCAGAAGGATTAGATTTGAAGGGATGTAAGGCATATTTGGATTGTGCAGTATGCAAAGCATCGAAATCCAAAGCATTCCCAGTGAGCAAGTTTAGCACAAGACAAACCACAAGAGCTCTAGAACTGGTGCATGCTGATTTAATTGGGCCTATGCAAGCCAGTTTGGGAGGAGCAAAGTATGCGCTGGTCATTGTGGATGACTACAGCAGGTTTGGGTTTTGCTACTTACTTAAGAGTAAAACAGAGGTGCTACAGCAATTTAAGCAATGGTTAAGTTTTGTAGAGAGAAGGTACAAACAACAGGTATGTCAGTTGCAAACTGACAGAGGTTCTGAATTTATGTCAACAAATTTTCAACAATGGTTGAGACAATTGGGAATAAGACACAGGCGCACAAATCCTTACACACCGGGAGAGAACGGAGTGGCTGAAAGGAGAAATGGTGTTTTGCAAACAATGAAAGACTCATTACTGGAGGATTCTGGTATGAGCAGGTCATATTGGGGCGAAGCCATACTGACTGCCAATTATTTAGTAAATAGGCTGTGGAGTTCATCCATTAATAATACTCCATATGCAATGCTATATGGGAAAAAGCCTTCTCTAGCACATTTAAAAATATTTGGAAGTACTGCATGGGTACATATTCCAAAGGCAATCAGAAGAAAGGGACAACAAAAGGCTAGAAAGCTCAGATTTGTGGGCTATGAGCCAGGCTCAAAAGGGTATCGCTTTAGCGATGGAAGTAAAAGGATAGTGATTTCAAGATCTGCTAGTTTTGCAGAACAAAATTGGAACAGAATTGATGCAAATTCTGAAAATGTCTCACTTAGTGACGGTGATCCACTTAGCGACGGTGATCCACTTAGTGACAATAACTCATGTAATGATGGTGAATCATTTACTGAAGGTGTCTATGTTCAGGGAGGAGAGTCTGAACAAGATATGAAGCCAGAAAAGCTTGAAACACAAGTACAGGCAATGCCACGTAGGTCAGAGCGTAGGAACAGAGGGGTTCCGCCAGACAGGTATTCTGCCAGTAAAGTTAAAGTGTGTAATGTGTGGTATGAGCCAAGAAACTATAAGGAAGTATTGGCATTACCAAAAGTTGAACAAGAAAAGTGGAAGGAAGCCATGGATAAAGAGATGAAATCCATGGGAGATCATGAAGTGTTCACATCTGTGACTTTGCCACAGGGTACCAAGGCTGTAGGATGTAAGTGGGTATATAAGAAAAAGGTATTACCCAATAGTGAAGTACAGTATAAGGCAAGGTTGGTGGCACAAGGTTTTTCTCAATTAAAGAATGTGCACTATGATGAGGTGTTCGCGCCAACTGTAAAAGCTGAGAGCATAAGACTAGCACTGGCATTAGCATCAGCATACAGGCATAGAATTTGGCATTTTGATATAACCACTGCATTTCTCAATGCTGAATTAGAGGAAGAAATTTATATGGTTCAAGCGCCAGGGTATGAAAATAAAAAGCCTAACATGGTGTATAAATTGAACAAGGCCATTTATGGGCTGAAGCAGTCAGCCAGAAATTGGAATATCTGTTTAGATACTGCATTGAAAGGTCTTGGGTTCAAGAGTTGCAAAGCTGATGGTTGCATATACACTGGAAAGTTACAAGGTGGGAATTGTCTACTATTAGCATTTGTGGATGATCTTTGTTTCATTGCAAAGGATGCATCACAAGTTAAAGAATTTGCTAATAAGTTAGAAAAGAAATTTGAATTAAAGAATTTGGGAGAAATAAAGAATTATCTCGGTGTAGAGATACAAAAAACTGAAAAGGGTTATATTCTCAGTCAAAGGAGAAAAATTGAACAATTATTAGAGAAGTATAACATGAAAGATTGTAATATTGCTCCTACACCTATGAGCACAGATTTTTACAATAGTTTGGGTGAGGACAAAAGTGAAGCCTGTGATCAGGAGATATATCACTCTGCAATAGGGAGTCTGTTATATCTGTCACAGTGGTCCAGACCAGACATAGCTTGTGCAGTGAGCATCTTAAGTCACTTTACTGCTACACCTACAAAGTTGCATTGGATGGGTGTGAAAAGAATTCTCAGGTATTTGAAGGGAACTGTGAATTTGGGTCTTCAAATACAGGTCACTGAAGAATTAAAATTGAAATGTTATGTTGATAGTGATTATGCAAATGATGTAAAAACCAGAAAGTCTAATTCTGGAATTGTAATAATGTTTGGAGGGGCTTTAATTGGTTGGAAGTCCAGAAAACAAATAACGGTTGCTATTTCAACTGCAGAAGCAGAGTTTATTGCATTGTCTGAGTTATGTTCTGAAGTAGTTTGGTATGTACAGTTGTTACAAGATTTAAATGTAAATGTAAATGAAGCTGTAACTGTTTATGAAGATAATGCTGCCTGTATAAAAATGGCAACAGGTGACAGAGTGAAGAACAGAAGTAAACATGTGGACATTAAGTATTGTAATGTCAGGGAAGCTGTAAAAGAAAAATTGATAAGTTTACATCATTGTTCTTCAGAGGATAATTTAGCAGACATGATGACCAAACCATTGGGTGGTGTCCATTATAGGAAATGTTTAAATCCAATAGGTCTGATGTCTCTCCCAGTAATGAAGGGAGGAGTGTTGGAATATTCATGACTGGGAGAGCCATGTGATTGAGTCAGCCAATCGGGCTGAAGTGTTAATTGAGCATGTCCAGAAACTTAGCAAGAAGAAGGGCGTGGTTTACTCTGTCCACCATTAAAGCTTGCTGTGAAAACATCTCAACATGTGATCTGAAACAAAGTGTGGTATTGTTAATGTTTTATTCTACTTATAAAGAAGTTATTTGAATCAGCAAAATGGTTATCTTTTGAAGCTTCTGATTTATTGCGTAACTCTGACATATTAATCTGACCATTCTTGGCCTTTAGCAATACAATAAGATACTTTAAAAACCAAACCTAAAACTTCCACCCAGCTTCGTTGCTGTACCAAAGACTCAAATGTTTGTTTGTGTTAACAGCTAAACTCATGCGGCATGCTTAATCTGGTTAACCCATGCTCTAAATTAAGAGAATCCATTCATGACTAGTGCTGGCCTTGAGCAACACTATAAGATATTCAAATAAGCCAAACCTAAAACTCACCCAGCTTCTCATTGCTATACAAATGAGTGCTATGTACTTCACTAAGGTGAACAAGGATGAGCACAATCAGTGTGTGCTTGCAAAAAGGACTCAGGTGCAGAAAAGAACATTGTAAGAGGCAAGTGTGACACAAGGATTTGCATATTAACACATTTTTAAAGAAGAGGTAAAAATAAGTCTCTCTCAGCTCAAGTTTTTGTGTCCTTACAGCTTTATGGTTTTCTTGAGAATTGTATGGATTGTGACTGTTTCCTCCATTCCCCCCCCCCCCAATGTGTTACTCTCAGTTTCATTGCTGTCTCTCCACAGTGTTTTAAACTACCCACACACTAGTATTATTTAGGTACCATTTCCTACTATGGATTTCTTTACAGTATTTAGCCCAGTCTCTCTGAACCTTAGCTACTTTAAGAAGTGTGGACTTCAACTCCCAAAACTCCTCAGCCAGCACAACCTGACTGAGGAATTCTGGGAACTGAAGTTCACCATCTCATCCTTCTTCCAGACTCAAAATCCAAATAGTTCCTCAGCTGAGAGATGGACACCATCCTCTTACATGGATCCTCAGGTGAGGTCGTTCCTGCTCCTTGGTCCTTCGTCTCTTCCATTACCCTTGAACAGCTTGTCTGGTCTAGGCGATCCTTTGGGGATGAACAGCAGTAGGATGTACTGCAGGTGCCACAGCAAAATATATCAGTCGGATGATTGGGTTCAGTAGGGCTTCGGAAAGTCTCAATGGGAGTCACCTGTCCCTGAATCCATATGTGACACTGCTCAGCTTGCACCGGAACAAGGCCCGCGTCTAAGATTAAAAATGTATACCGTATATTTATTTATTTATTTTATTTATTTTGTTATTCTTATATGCCGCCCAACTCCCGAAGGACTCAGGGCGGCGTACAACAGGGAAAAATACAAGAATAATCAAAATACACATAATTAAAAAAAACGAGTACAAATTTTTAAAAACAGTATTAAAACAACAACATCCATTCAACATCATATATACTTGGGGGGTGATCTCAGGTGGATTAAGCTGTCCCCCCTACCTGCAGGAAAAGCCATGTTTTAACGGCTTTTCGGAAGGCCAGCAGAGTGGGGATGGTCTCTGGGGGTAGTTGGTTCCAGAGCACGGGGCCGGCCACAGAGAAGGCCCTCCCCCTAGGGCCCGCCAGCCGGCATTGCTTGGCCGACGGGACCTGGAGGAGGCCAACTCTGTGGGCCCTAGCCGGTCGGAGGGAACAGTATAACAGAGCATCCATGCTGCAACACACATTTACAGAGCCGGCTGTCCTTTTAGGATCAGTTAAGCAATGGTCAATAGCTCAGCGCAGCGATGGAAGAGGAGCCTTACTCGGCAGGGAGCCCTTAAGAGGAAAGTAATCACCGATGTCACGCAGGCTCCGGATAGTTTCTTCCTCCCGGTGTGCCCCAAACCTTCTAGGAGGCCCGGTGATGGTGAGCTGGGTCCCATCACTCGCGCTCTTCACTTAACGCAGGGGGAAGGAGCAGAGGATAGCGCAGCAAGGAGATAGAAAGGGCCGGTTGCTCAATCCTATTACTCATTCCCTCCCCTCCCCAAGTACTTTAGGGCATAGCCTTTCTTACCCTTCGACCCTTTCGTGGGGGATCGGCTTATCTCTCCCGCTGAGACGCCGCTAAGCAGAGCCCAGGGACGGCTGATGTCTTTCGCAGCCGGGTCGTCAGCGCCTGCCGTCCCTGGGTCCAGAGGGGAGGTTTCGGCTCGGTGTAAGGAAGACTCCCTGGAGGCGTCCGAGCGTCCCGGGCATTGCTTGGGGTCGTCCAGCGGCGGCATTCCGTAGGGGTCAAGGCGACATATGTCCCTCCTACCCTCCCCGGCCGTGCAGCCTAGGAAGAAGAGCAAGAGGAGGGCGCGCGGAAGAGGCCTCTCCATGCTGCAGAAGTGCCCTAAACCGTGATTTCCCCACCCCCGTTCCTACGTTCTTCTTTCCAACCTGCCAGCCTGAAGAATAGCTTTTTCACCCTCGAGCGTGGGGGCTAAAACTGGCCTCACCTGGCCAGGTTAATATGCACCTGCTCCACCCATTCACACCTGCCTCGGAGGTGCAGAGAACTGATCCCTTGGAAGTAAGCGTGGGGCTCAGTTTACTCCAAGTTAGGACTGTTGCTTTGGATTATATGGCTTGGTTAGCCAAGGTTCCTGGTTCCTATTGGTTTGAAAAATGAAGCTATGTTGAAGGAGCGATTTGGTGAAATTCTAAGGTAAAATATCAAGATTTAGGCTTCAGAGTTGGGCAAAGTTTTATCTTGGTTAAAAATGGAATTATTGTCATTTCTTCATAAGAGACTTAGGCTGCTCCAGGACAGTGCCCATCATTAGGTTCCAACATCATCTTAGTGCAGGATCTAAAAAGGTTAAATCATGGCAGCTGGACCAACGTTGGTTAGAGTAGGATAAACTCAGAGGTTGTTGTTGTTCAGGATCAATTGTTATTTTAGCAGGTTCTGTGAATCGGTGTTTCACATTAAGCCATAATAGGCTTTGTTTGATATGTAATAAGATTATTGCAGTTCTGTTAATCCGGGTGATGATAGTGGGAATACGACTGTTGCATTTAATGTGTTGCATTTAATGCAGACAAATGTGTTTAATGGATCTCAGCCTTTGGAAATTTATAGAAATGTCTTAATTCAGACAGTGGACTATAATCCTGTTCAGTGGGTTTTTCAGCTTGAACCAAGCTCTAATTACATGGGGATTAGTTTAGTGCATGAACACACTCCCTTATTCAAGAAATGGCTACATCAAATCACACCCAACCTAGCTAGATGTGTGAATCCAGCCACAGACCAAATTTATGAGTGGGTTTGTTGGATCAAACAGCATTCACGAACACACCACATGAGCACCACATAGCTGCACTGGGACACCAGATTAAACCTGGTTTTCTATACATGCCTACATTAAACACTTTGGTTGGGTTGGAGAAGTGGCTATGTAGCCCAGAACCCCCTATGAATATCAAAGTGGCTGAGGTCACATTTTGCCAAAACCAAATAGATCTCATGGGTGACCAATCTCTCTGAAAGAGCAACATCTTTTAAAGAAAAGAGCACATCTGCCAGACATGTAATGAAAGAAAAATTTGCATCTGATGCTTACTTCCCTCTGCATCCTTTGATGCTTTTAGAAGGATTCATGGCAGGACCAAAAAAATGCCAAGTAATGAGTGGAGCCTCTTCAGAGATTCAAGAATGCATCGGAAACCAGGACTAAAACATCACACAGCCACATATTCTTTATTGATGATTGTTACATTCAGAGAGATACAATAAAAACTTTGTACAATAAAAAATGCTTTCACAGTTGCATTTAAAAGGCATTTCAAACCCCTTGCCTGTCTACTCCACTTCAAGGCTAAAACACAGCAAAAATCACACAACCCTTCCTGCTTAGAAAGGCAGGCTCTTTGTCTTATCAATAGTGGCTAAATCAAATGAGAAAAGTGAAACAAAAGACCGTTGTTTAAATGGCCACTTACTCTCTTTGTTATGTCTCCACAAGCATTTGAGCACTCAAGTCATGAAAAGGTGTGTGTTGTGGGAGGGGAAGAGAACAGGGGTTTCTCTACCTGAGCTGAAAGTTAGAAGTGTCTCATCCAACCTGTCGCTCTGATCAGGCAGACCCCAAATGCCTCCTCTTTCTAGAGAATTGTTCTCATGCTTTCCTTGATTAAAAGTACATTTTATGGCTCCATGTTGTTGATTTTGTTATTTATCAGATGGTTTTTAGTCGGCTATCCATCTGCTTTTATGTCTGGAGTTCTTCAAGAGGTTTTTTTCTAGTTGTGTATGCCAGCGAGTGTCTATTGGAATTGGGCAGACAATAAATTGAAATAAAACAATTGTCTGACTCTGTAATGATATGGTGAAAATATCCTGGTTGAATGCACACCAGACTCAAACCTTGGTTTGAGAATCAGTAGTTACATTCATGCAGCATGCTTAATCTGGTTACCCATACTCAGTTAATTGCTGGCTGTGTGCAACAAGATCATGCAAATATAATCTAACCAGGCTCCTCATTCCTGTGCAAATGAGTCTGCTTAATATTTATCCAGGATGAACAAGAGTGAGCATAACCAGCAAATGGGACTGACATGCAGCAAAGAAGGAAGAATTTGCCAGCCAACTATTAGACAAGAATTTGCATATTAACACATTCTTGAGCCCTGGTGGCACAGTGGTCAGAATGCAGTATTGCAGGCTGACTCTGCCCACAGTCTGGAGTTCGAATCTCACCAGGCTCAAGGTGACTCCGCCTTCCCTCCTTCTGAGGTCGGTAAAATGAGGACCCAGATTGTTGAGGGCAAGATGCTGACTCTGTAAACCGCTTAGAGATGACTGTAAAACACTGTGAAGCGGTATATCAGTCTAAGTACTATTGCTATTGCAATTTCAGAAAGGGGAAAATAAGTCTCTTTTGACTCAAATTCCTGCATTCCCATGAACACACCTGTATGGTTTTCTTGGGAACAGTGGATTATAACGTTCTTCTTTTTTCTTCCCAGGTTGATAGCCTCAAAATTCCTAACTGTGTCTCATCCAAGCTGGTTAGCTTTTAGGTAATTACCCCATCTTATTTTGGTAGTGCTATAGATTTCTTTACAGGATTTAGCCCACTGTGTCTGAATTTGGGCATTTTAAGAGGTGTGGACTTAAACTTCCAGAACTGCCCAGCCAGCACAGTTCAAATCTACCCATCTCAAAGCTGCCAAGTTTGAGACTCTCTGGTTTTTTTCTCCTTCTTCCAAAGTCAAAATCCTAATGGTGCCACAACGGAGCTATGGATGTCATCCCCTTACATGGCTTCTCAGCTGGGATCAAAACAGTCTTTCCTGTTCCTTGGTCTTCCATCTTCCCAATGACCCTGGAATAGCTTCTCTGGTCTAGGCGGTCTTTTGGGGATGAACAGCAGTAGGATGCCATAGAGGTGTCACAGTAAAAAATATTAGCAGGGTGATTCTGTTGGGTGGGGCCTCAGAAGGTGTCAACTGTAGTCACCTGTTCCTGAACCCATTTATGACACTCACGTTTCAGCTGACCAGTCCCAACATTTAAGGTTTAAAAAGAAAACAGGCTTCCAAAGTAGTCCTGCTGCACACACACACATATTTGCAGAGCTGGCTCTACCGTTAAACAATGGCCAGTTGCAGAGACAGGCAAGGATTTCATCTTATAAATTTGATTAGATACTGAGAGAAACATGGTAAAAATCAATACAGGACGGTAAACGATGACTAGCTACATCATTCTTGGGGGGGGGGGGAATAAAGGGCTAACCTGAACAAGGGTCAAATCTGAGACAGGTTCCCAAGGATTATAAAAGGTATGTTTTTAACATGGCTTTACAAAGGAAAGTTCAAGAGTAAAACCAAAAAGCTAAATAACACGTCTAAAGGACATCTTGTCTCCCAGTCAGGGGTATGACAATCGAAAGTCACCCTTTCTTATTGTTAGATCAGCACCAGGAGGGAAGAGATTTAGATTTAGATTTATTATTAGAGTTGGAAGGGACCTTGTAGGTCATCTAGTCCAACCCCCTGCTCAAGCAGGAGTTCCTACACCATTTGAGACAGATGGCAGTCCAGTCTCTCCTTGAAGGTCGCAAGTGTTGGGGCTCTCACGACATCTGCTGGCAAGCTGTTCCACTGGTTGATCGCTCTCACCGTCAGAAAGTTTCTCCTCACTTCCAGGTTGAATCTCTCCTTGGTCAGCTTCCATCCGTTATTCCTTGTTTGGCTTTCTGGTGCCATAGAGAACAGCCTGACCCCCTCCTCTCTGTGGCATCCCCTCAAGTATTGGAACACTGCTATCATGTCACCCCTGGTCCTTCTCTTCGCCAGACTGGCCAAGCTCAGTTCCTGCAACCGCTCTTTGTATGTTTTATTTTCCAGACCCTTTATCATCCTGGTTGCTCTCTTCTGCACTTTCTCTAGGGTTTCAATGTCTTTTTTGTAGTGTGGTGACCAAAATTGGATGCAGTACTCTAGGTGTGGTCTGACCAAGGCTTTATAGAGTGGTACTAGTACCTCTCTGGTCCTTGATTGTATCCCTCTATTTATGCAACTCAGGATTGCGTTGGCCTTTTTGGCTGCTGCTGCACACTGCTGGCTCATATTTAGCTGGCTGTCTACCAAGACTCCGAGATCCCTCTCGCAATCGCTGCTATTGAGTGTGGTTTCGCCCAGTTTGTATGTATATTTGTTTGTATATTTTTGATTCTTCTTGCCTAGGTGCAGAATTTTCCTTTTCTCCGTAATGTAAATATGTTAATTATATCAGTAACAATATCTCAATTTAAATTGTAATTATTGTTAATCTTTCAATGTAAATATACCCCAGCTTCCTTCAACACCGCTTAGATGACACCCTTCCAAATCCACTTTATTTTTCACTGTTCTCTTCTTTTCTTTAAGCTCAGTTTTTCCACCTTTTTAAAGACAACGAGTCAATGGGGCTTTCCCCCCCCCCTCTACGCTCCACAGTCAGGCTATTATTGCAGGGTCCCTTTAAATTTTGTTCTCCTCCGTCCTTCTTTCCGGAAGTGCTGCTTTTCCCCCTTCCTCCAAGATGTCGCTCATTCAAAACTGCTTCGTTACTGTAAGTTCTTTCTGTCCTTTATTTCCCTCCACCGTCCAAGTATCGTTCTTTTCTTACCACCGCTTCAAAAGGATTCTTTTATCGATCCACCTCCTGTTATCTCCGATCTCTCCTTTGCTCTGATCACACCGTTCTTTCTATGGGAATCCTCTCAGCCGCGTTTACAATGCCTCCTTCTCCTCGATCGTCTCTTTCTTTCTTTCCTCCCTCTTGTCTCCAACACCAACACACCTCGCTTTTGTCCGCAATCCACTTTCCATTTAGATTCCCCTGTCACGCATATCTCTCTCTTCTCTCACCAAGGAAGAGAAGTTGCTGAAGTTTTGGAGGGACACTTTAAGGGAAGCAGACTTTCTTCCTCACGGTGTGTCTCAAAACCTCCAGGAGATACTCTCCGTCTCCACTCACCCTGTGGTGGAGAACTGGGTCCCCATCACTTCAGCTCTTTAAAAAATGAAACTCTTGGAAACTGAACAAGGAGAGATTCCACCTGGAAATAAGGAGAAATTTTCTGACAGTGAGAGCAATCAACCAATGGAATAGCTTGCCTTCAGAAGTTGTGAGAGCTTCCATCATTGGAAACTTTCAAGAAGAGACTGGATTGCCATCTGTCAGAAATGGTGTAGGCAGGGTCTCCTGCTTGGGCGGGAGGGGGGAGTTGGACTAAATGACCTACAAGGTCCCTTTCAAATTGTACAGCTCGAAAGCAGCACATTAAAAACATCTGGGGGCCGCCTGCAGATGCCCCATTAGTCAATGCCCCCCTCCCCAGCCCCCCCCTAGACCACAGTTGTCCTTACCCGGTGGGTCGGTGGGTGATCGGCGCTAACCTCTTCTGCTGAGGCACCGCTGGTCTCTTTCGCAGGTGGGCCGCCAGCCCGTGTCTTCACCGGGACCGTAGGGGAGGATGGAGTCGTCGAGCAGCCACGATCCATAAGGGCTAAGGTGACACATGTCGTCGTTCTCGGTTTCCCCGGCTGCACGTCCTAGAAGTAAAAGCAATTGGAGGATGAGGGGAAAGAGGCTCTTCATAGTGTAAAAGTACCCTGGGCCTTGTGTCCCTTTGTCTTTTTTCCTGTCCCTCACTCGGAAGAATAGTTTTATCGCCCTCCAAAGCGCCCTCCAATAGTCTTAAATGGCCCTCCAATAGTCTTAAATGGCCAGGAACCTGTTCCACACATTCACACCAGCCCAGGAGGTGCAGAAAACCGAGTCCTTGGAGACTCGGCTTACTCGAAAACAGGACTGTTGCTTTGACTTGGATAGTCAAGGTTGGTTTGAAAAATTAAGCTAAGTTGAAGGGTTTGTGGAATATTCTTGGCTAAAATGTCAACACTTGGAGTTTATAGTGGGGTGCTCTTTCTTCCTGAGAAGCCCCGGCTGCCCCAGGACAGTGCCCGTTTTTATGTTTCCATAACATGACAGACTAGGGTCAAGTTAAAAAAGCTTGTTTGTAGTTCAGGCTCAGTTATCTTAGCAGGCTGTTATGTGAATCAGGCTTTTATGTTAAGCCGTAATGGGGCTTATTTGTCGGGTCGGTGTGTTATAGGAATACTACAGTTATGTTCTGTTAATGCCATGAAATGAAACAGCCACATTGGGTTAGCAAATGTGTTAAAGTTTAGCCTCTTAATGTTTATCTAAAAAGTGTCAATTCAACCTAATTAAGGTGGCTAATAAAGTTTCCAGCTTTCAGTCTGTGATCTGAACCACAGACTGGTTCCTGAAAGTAACCAGAAGTTTCTAGAAGGGTTGTCCACAAAGGATCCAATTTTTCCATTTATATAAGAGCTTTTGCATATGAGAAACTGATAGCCATAGCCATATTCATATCGTGCAAATGGTACTTGTGCAGTTCTTAAAATGAAGAAAGATCTTTGGATAGCTGAGTTGAAAATATTGTTTTAGGTTGCATAGGGCCCTTACTCCTTTCTACCGGTAGTTGCATGGTGCAGAAAAGCAAATTCCCCAAGATCTCTAAGTCTATACCCATCCAAGATCCAAGAAGCAATTTACGTTCCATAATGGAAAAACCTTTATGAATATCAGTCGCTCTCCGTGGTGCTGAAAATGAGTACGGAGCACTTAAAAATCAGTTCCAAGAATTAGAAAGTGTTTCTGACCACAGGAGAACGTGATCATCTGTAGTTCTTTAGAGCAACTGCCTCTTTACCCAGGATCACCCCGGCTGTCTTCCTTGCCCCCATCATCCTGGGAAATGGTGTAGCTGCTTTAAAAAGGGGGCAAACCTGGCTACCTTCATGACTCCATGTGCTCAAAACGACCAACCTGGGATCAAGTCCAAAAGGCACAACGGCTCTAGGCTGGTTAATATTTATGGAAGTAGCTAAAACCTAGAAAGATGACCCAATCTGATCGATGGTAGAAGATGCATTCAAGATCATGAACAAAACGCCATGCTGAATTTCTGGTGAATCTAAGAGCCAACCATTTCTTGGCTCTTAGCAATGTCAAGAATTGCTAGACCACCTAATACAATAGGAAGGATTCAATGTCCACAGACCATATTTTGGCAGCCAATATGCTTAACTAAGCTGGGATAGCTCATTTTTAATAGTGGTGCATAGGTGATTGACAGCAGCTGCTGCTTTCTATAAAAGCTGCACCAGTTCTACTTACATTCTCACTCCTGCCCCAGTCTGAGTTCCTAGGCAAAAAAACACTCGACTCAATTTGAAGTGAAAAGGTACTTTGCTGATGCTGATTGCAGGAAAATCAAACTGAATCTAAAATTCCTGCTTGGTATTACAGAACTAAATCCCTGGTTTCTCCGAGCCCCCACCCCCCCACCCCCGCGGTCCATCCGTGCATAACCAATCCACCATCGAGATATTATGAGAAACTCTGGGCTGCTGAAATTCCACGTTCGGGGCAAACAGTCTTGAAGATGCCAATGCGCCCGCACGAACCGGATTCCAAACGGCCCTGTTCTTCCTCAACTGTCCATTCCCTCCTCCCAATTTCCCGCCATAAAGGTATACAGCAAATTGCCCATTTGTTCCCCTCTCCCTTTGATTACAGAACGCCTACGAGGTGCCAAGCCAAAGCGGGTGGTTCTGACACAAGCGCTGTATATGTAGCTCCACCCACTCTATTAAAGGACAGATATATTCGCTGCATTCTTTTAGAGGAATTAATCTGTCTTTGACAAGTTCTGACCCCATGTTAAACCAGAAATTACTCTTAATTGTTGTGTCATTTAATTCATTCACATATTATGCTAAAAGCCAAATTGCTTTTGGCTTAGCAAAAGGGTCCCAGCCAATGTGGCTTGTAAATTATGGGCTTACCTTAGCTTAGTTTATAGCCATGGTTATTTCATATCCATGGATAAATAAACCATAGCTTTGCAGATTGTGTGAACTGGATTATTGGGGGCACTATACCTGCACAGCAGTGCTTTTTCTCTTGTGTGTTCATTAGAATTAATCCTCCTGGCTTCGTTGATATTTAAAGGAGTCAAGACCACTCTTCCAAAAGGCCAGTTTCTGAAAACTAGACATTTTTATTGCTGAGTTGGTGCAAACACGTACAACCTTGCATTTGAGAAATGTCCATGCTTTTTTAAAAAAACCAGCCTCTTCCACCATAGAATTTCATTCCAGAGGCACACATAATTGTTTTATCCCTTCAGGTTTATTACATAGAAATGGCCATACAAATCTACACCTTTAAAAGAGCTACATGCTGTGCTGTGTGTCATAAAACCTCCATAGGAATTGTAAAAAGGGGGGCTTGGATTCTGTTGGTACAGTCGCAGCCATTCATTTGCATCAGCTGAGAACAGTCAGATAAGGGAGTTAATGTAGTTTCTAAATTTACACACTTTGTGAAATAGAAAGACAATCATTTCTAGGAGGTTGAATATTACATTCAAAGGTTTTCAATAACAGGGGTGAGCAGGGTAGTAACCCCAGTACCTATTAGCCCCAGCCATCACCTATGTAGCAACAGTCTGGGGCAAGTGTGGCCCAAAACACATCAAAGGCTCCAGGTTACCTGCTTTGATTTCACAGTAACGATGGTCTGAGGAGCAATGGATGCAACTAGTTATCAGCATTGTATCACACCAGTCTCTTATTTAAGACAGGGCAATTTGGAGAAACAGCTCCTACATTTAAAAGTAGTCCATTAAGTGCACTTATGATTTTAAAAGCTTCACAATATCTTCGCGCATTAAGTAAACTGTACCTTATTCCATTTATCTCCAGCTAGCAACGCCAATGAACTGAGGATGGGAAGCAAAATCCAATTTATCTCTTGCAGAGCGTGATTGATTGTCTCTCGGCTCGGATCCTACGAGACTTCCTCAGCTTGGAGTCCTTCCGCCGGGTAGAATAGCTTCCTCGTGAGGAGCAACATCTTCTCCACTGCTTAGAGCTCATCTTCCATTTCTAAAATCGTCTCCGAGGTGGGTCCACAACCAGCTCCACTTCCAGGAGTTGCTGCAAACAAGGAAGCTGACCCAACCTTGGGGACGCTTGGCCTTCGGAAATGCACAAATGCCTCTCTGTGCAGCGCACAGGGGACAAACCGGACGTTGCAGCTGCTCTCAGCAACAGGAAAGCTTTGTGGAGTTCTGGATGCAAAAGCCCCATAGCGTTGCAGAGAGTTGACGAAGGAGGTCCTGGGAAGAGGTCTACGATTGTCCGTCCAGCCTGGCCAAGTCGGGTGAAGACATGAGAGAATCCAGAGATGGCACTTCCGGTGGAAGCAGCAATAGATTATTAAAACAAAGGCAGCCACAGAGAGGGCAATGAGGACGAGAATGGAATCCCAGTCAGCTAGGGGAAAAATAGGGCTTGCAATTAAAGGAACCTGTTTTCTGCCCATCCCCTCTTTCTACTTCGAGGTCATTCCCCAAGCAGAGCCCAACAGCTGCAGCCAGCCTGGAGGCAGCAGACCGCCCCCCCAAGAAGGGCCTCCCCCCAAGGTCTGCGCCAGAGAAGTCAGACCACCTGGCAGATTGCAAGAAACAGCCAGGGACCAGCAGTCCTGTTAAACAAGTTCAACCTTTCAGAGGAAGCAACTACACTAAACCAGGAGCAGAAAGAGCAGATATTCTCCTTTAACCACCCTCAACTCAGGTCTTACATTGGTGGTCCCAAAGGTGTCCCCCCCCCCCAAAAAAAAGACAACTGGATTTTCTTGGTGTTTTCTTTGAAAACGTTTCGCTTCTCATTTAAGAAGCTTCTTCAGTTCTAATTTAGAACAGTTCTAATTTAGAACGGAAGCTTCTTGGATAAGAAGCGAAACGTTTTCAAAGAAAACACCAAGAAAGTCCAATTGGCAAAAGAGCGCGAGAGGGCTGGAGAGGGAGAGAGGGAGAGAGGGAGAGAGGGAGAGAGGGAGAGAGAGAGAGAGAGAGAGAGAGAGAGAGAGAGAGAGAGAGAGAGAGAGAGAGAGAGAGAGAGAGAGAGAGAGAGAGAGAGAGAGAGAGAGAGAGAGAGAGCCGGATGATTGAGAATCCCCAAAGGCTCTTACCTTGGTTATCAGCCGGGGAAGGCGAGCTCCCTTTCCTCCATGCGGCCTGGCTGATGTTCACCTTCAGATCGCTGGCGGAGAGTGGGGGACCGGGTTGGGCTCCACCTTCTACGCAGCTCCGGGCCTGGCTGGGGAGATCTCTGACTTGCGTCCCCGTCGGCAAATCCCCGGCGCGACCCAAACCCCGGGGCGGCGCGGCGCCGGGAGTCCAGAGCCAGCTTAGGAGGCATAAAATCACTAGATCCATGGACAGAGGCGTCGCCGGCCGAGCAAGTCTCCCGTGGAATTCGCGTTCTCCTCCGGCTAAGAACCTTTCAACTTAGCATCCGCGGCGCCCACCGACTTTTATCGCCTCCCCAGAGCTTCTCCTCTTTTCTGGATCCGGAGATGCAACTGAGCTCAGCTGGCTTGGATCCCCGCCCTCCCAAGGCTTAGCCCAGCCCCTCCCGCGGACGCTGCAATGAGTTTTGTGTCTTATCAGCCATGAAGGCCAGGAATGGCTAATCTACCAGCAAGGAAGTTGATGTTCTCCAGATGTTTTTAGGGTCACAACGCCCATCAGCTACAACCGCAGTATTGAATGGGTGTCCCAAACACCTGGAGGGCACTGCTTTCCATAGTCCTACTCAGGGTCGGTAATTTGAGGCAACTCATAGGTTGAAAACAAGCTTTACAAACTATCATGGTTGGAAGCATCTCATGGGCCAAGTAAAAAGAGAAACCACACTGGTTGTGTTTGTTTGATTCCCTCACTCAAGCTGATCCCCCCCTTTTTTGCTTCATGCGTTGGATGAGCCCAACCTGTTGGTTAGTATGTGGTATGGTACATGCAACATATAAAACAAGGGTAGAAGGACTTCATTATATTATTTTATTATTTATTGTATTGATACTCTGAAAGACCACGTTAGTGATAGATTATAATGGAGAAAACTAGGAGCTGAAAACAAATTGATGGACATATATCAATCAATCGGTTTGCCTTGTGGTGGTAGCTAAGCATGTTCTCGCTGTTGGTCCTTTCATTAAACCATTATTAACCCATACATATAAAACATGAAATATGATTTTTTTAGTTCAGAGTGTTAGAGTTAGCCTGCTAAATGTGAGCCCCTAAAATTGGGTTGAGTAAATCCTAGAAATGTTACTCTAATACTTAAATTACATTTAAAATCATTTTAAAGTGAGCAGAGTTATTACAGCTTAGCACAATTATCTCCTTGGTACTTCTCAGTAAGCCATTTAAACATGGTTTACCATGGTTTATTGAATATATCACAGTTACTGGCTTTCCCCCACCAAAGCCATAGACTGGGAATTGCACTTCTAAATTGCTGGCGTTATGCAACACTGAAACCTAAGAGGTGGTTTGTCTTTGCCTGTTGGGCGAAGGCAACCTCTGAGTTCAATGGCTCTCTTACGTTTTGGTCTCTGCAGCTCAGGCACAGTCTACAAAGCGGCCAACTCTTAGTATTGTTTGGGGCTGAGAAGGGGCGACTTCACATTGTACTAATGGTGCCCTTGTCTTCACTGCAAAAATGGAAGTGCTATTGCCATCTCAAAACAATAAAAATAACCCTGCAGCGTTTAGAATAAAACCTGCTGCAAAAGGAAGAGCAATGATTTTAGTTCTCTAAACCAGTGGTTTTCAACCACAAAACCTTTTTAAGAAGTATGGACCTCAACTCCCACAAATCTCTAGCCAGCATTCTGACTGGTGAAGTCTGAAAGTTAAAACCCAAACATCTTCAAGTTCCTGAGGCTGAACTCAGTGACATCTTTCTTAGTTTTTGCCTGATTTGAATGGTTGGGGCAATCTGGCATGCTCTAGACATCTTGCATTAAGCCAGGTCACCTTGGGAGACCTAGGAAGGTCTTCTCCACTTGGCCCCTGGAACATCCCACCTGCATCCCAAAATGACATTCCCACTGTTATGGCTCTAATAATGCAAATGATGGTACTTAGCACTGTGTGGTGTCATGTCACAGCTGGTACCAGATGCCTAAGCAACCTAGACTTCATGTGGGGCTGATTTAAAAGCCAACATGTGATTCTGGCTTATTGCATTGCCTAAAGTAAACCCACTGTAAAAGCAATCAAGAGGACAGAACAAGAAATAACAGATGGAAGCTTGTTAAAAAGAGATCCAACCTAGAAGTCAGGATAAATTTTCTGACAGCGTGATCAATCAATGGAACAGCTTGCCTCCTGGCATTGTGGGTATCTATTTCAAGAATAGACAACCATTTGACCAGAATGGAATAAGGTCTCTTGCCTTGAGCAAGGGGTTGGACTAGACAACCTCCAAGGTCCCTTCCAGCCCTATGATTATATGTTCTATGTTCCAACCTAGTTCTCATATCAAACCATACTCAATTTTAATTTAAAAGCCTTGGTTTGTGGATTACTGTTCTTCAAACTCAGCTAGTGTATTGTGTATTGTGGCTTTTGCTTGGAGTTGAGATGGCCATTTTATTGAATAAACTACAGGACATTCATACACCATGCTAAGTTCAAATAAAAGGCAATGTTAGTGTGCAACTACATAAAACATGAGGTCGAAACTTTGAAAATATCACCAAAGACCTTTTACCCTCTCTCTATCTGTGTAAAAAGGGGAGAGATTTCCTTTCAGCATTTGCTTTAGATCCCCATGTGGATTCTAGCAAGGTTACCCTTGGCTTATTCAGAAGCAAATTCCATTTTAGCTCAACTATGTGGGTTTCTTCTAGGAACAACCCTATATATACTTCATTAATCGAGATTAGAAAAGCCTACATTAAGGTGGTTGAACTCTGATTTACCAAGCATCTCAGCATTGGCTAGGTACACACCCAAACACCAAGCAACATCTAAGACAAGGGTATCCAACTCTGGCAACTTTAAGACTTGTGGACTTCAACTCTCCGAATTCCCCAACCAGCATTCTGGGACTTCTGGAAGTTGAAGTCCACAATCTTAAACTTGCCAAGGTTGGCCATCCCTGATCTAAGGATACAGCAAACATTGTGTT
This sequence comes from Diadophis punctatus similis, assembly GCA_023053685.1. Lineage (NCBI taxonomy): Eukaryota > Metazoa > Chordata > Lepidosauria > Squamata > Dipsadidae > Diadophis > Diadophis punctatus. The sequence goes on along the minus strand of JALIGW010000014.1, from coordinate 20,180,141 downwards.
ACTTTGGCCAAAGTAACCATGAAGTTTCAATTATCTTATACCTAGCAGGGCATCCTTTCCTGCTAATGGAGAGGGATGGGGGGGGGACCTTTAGTGTAGTCCACAAAGAAAAGTCAAACCACCATTTAAAGACCACACAATACAAGTTTTTATTGGCATTTTGGTACAATTTGAAGGAAAAAGTTGATTTAACAAACATGTTAAAAACAGTTGCTTTCTCCCATTCAGGAGGCAGCGTGGCTGTTTTTCCTAATACAATGATAAAGCTAAAAGATTGAGTCATACAGGCAACTTTTAAAAACCTTCTGGGCAGGTCGGTCCCCTTTGGCTATGTCCCACCTAGAATTGTAGATGTTGGCAAAAGTACAGAAAACAGTTGCATGGCAGACCATTCATAGATAAGCTGATCCAAGGTAGATAATTCTTTATGAGGAAAGAAATCAAGGCATTATCTAACCAAACATTTCAGGTGGTTACAATGCTAGCTTGTCAAATCTTCATCAAGAGCATTTAATACATTTGCTTCAGAGTCGGCTTCCCCGCCCTTCTCAGCGGACTTTGCTTTTCCCTATTAACCTGGAGCTAGTTGTACACATTAACAAAAATACAATGACTAAGCAACACTTCCGAAAGTAAACAGCTCTTAACTCCAACTCTTAGCAACTTTCTGGATACAACCCAAATTACCCCTTATAGATGGACATTTCTTTCATAGGCAAAGCTAGTTCACAACTGCATATCAGTTCTAACCATTTGTTACAAAGGAGGGTAATCCACAATCCCGGTCCAATGTTAATCTGGAATGCAAGCCCGGCTGGTTTGTTCACTCTCTGCAGAGAGGAAGGGGGGCAGGAGGAGAGGAAGATCTTGGTCCAAGCAAAAAGAATCACCCTTCCCACTGCTGGCATGAGTTGGGACACGGTAACCACTTGGAAGGGATCTTCAATGGCTTGGTGGCAAAAAGGTGATGGACATTAAGCAAGTACATGGTTAAAAGCATCAATTAAGGCTAATCAATACAATTAAAATCATAATCCTGAGGGTCATTCGTTTCTTGATTTTAAAAACAAGGGATTTAGTGTGGTGCTTTGCTTGGGAAGCACAAGGGCTCCCTTTGAAGCAGAACCCAGCTACATTGCAAAGGCTCCCCCTTCAGCCCCGGAGGGCTCGGCTGGGACCTCTCCTTCTGCTGTTCCGGGGGGCTCGGCTGGGACCCCTCCTTCTGCTCCAGAGGGTTCGGCTGGGGCTCCCCCCACAGCCCCGGCGGGCTCGGCTGGGGCTCCCCCCACAGCCCCGGCGGGCTCGGCTGGGGCTCCCCCCACAGCCCCGGCGGGCTCGGCTGGGGCTCCCCCCACAGCCCCGGCGGGCTCGGCTGGGGCCCTCAGCTCAGACCCGGAGGCCTTAGCTCGGCGCTTCCGACGCGGTGCTCTGGCCACAGGCGGCGGCAAACTCGGGGCGGCAAAAGGATCGATGACACTGTATGGCGGTGGGTCATCCGGATAAGGTGGAGGTGGGTCTCCCCACTCGGCCTCACGGAACATGGCCGGGGCTCCCCCTTCGGCCTCACCGAACCTGGCCGGGATTCCCCACTCGGCCCCACGGAGCCGGCTACGGGCTCCGCCCTCGGCCCCACGGAACCTGGGCGGGGATCCACCGTCGGCCCCACGGAACCTGGGCGGGGATCCGCCCTCGGCCCCACGGAGCTGGGCCGGAGTTGCCCCCTCGGTTGGGCCCATCCCAAGTGGTACATTGGTCACAGAAACCGGCACAGAGGGGAAGTTATCGATAGCACTGTACGGTGGTGGGTAATCATCAATATAGCGTGGAGGAGAAGGTGGAGGTAGGAGAATGGGGGGAGGCGGAACGGGAAAGCGGCGTTCTTCCATCGCGACCTCTTCTTCCTCCTCCTCTTCTTCTTCGTGGTCGAAACAGAATCTCGGACACTCCAAACGCCTGCAATTGCGGCAAAGGGCCCACACGACGAAGGTGCCAACCACGATCCCAATCAAACACCAAAGGACGTTCATCCGGCCTGGAAAGAGATGAAAAGATCCCCCCCTCGTTGGAAACCCATCCTCTGCCCCTCCAGCAGTCCCACAACACGCTCCTCATCCGTGAAGGGTGGGGACCAGCTGAACAGGCAAAGGTGGAGGAGCACCCACAGCCCACGAGTAGCCAGGGGAAGTGGGAACTGGGCATGTCCCGAACACAGTTCCCCACGAACAAGGGGGCAGAAAACAAGTTTAGACTTTCCACTCCGAGATGGGTTCTGCGTTTCTTAACCTGGACTCTCAGAATTCCCTAGCCAGCATGGCTGCCTGGGGAATTCTGGTAGTTGAAGTCCACCCGTCTTCAAGTAGCCCAGGTTACAAAATAGCGGATGGATTAAAGAATGAAAACGGGAGATTTTGGACAATTGGCCCTCAAACGATGGATGGGTTTTAGGGCCAGCTTTTTTGGATGGAGGAAGGCACTCTAGCATAAAATCAACGGGGCCAAAGGCTAGGAGACCCCGGAGGGAAAATAAAGACCCAAACCCCTCCAGTATCCATTGTTACAGGTGGAAGAAACCTTCCTTAAGAAAACTAACTCCTGCTGCTTTTTTTATTCCTGGCATTTCCTGGTGGTCTCCTGTTCATGAGATAAACCAGCCCAAGCTGGCCGCGTTTCAGAGAAGGTCGGCCAGGGAGCGGGTACCTTCTAAAACCTGGGAAAGGGGGACGAAATGAGGCAGAGGAGGAACAGCTGAAGCTGAGGGGAGGGGTGCCACATTTTCAACGTCCAAGATGTTTTCTAGCCCAGAGAAGACGCTCCTTACCATCCTCTCCAGGCGCGGTTGTGTTCGAACTGGTCACCTCGGGAACCGGGTTGAAAGCTGGACAGCGAGTCGGATCCAAGCTGTTCTTTTGCAAGGGGCAGCAGAAGGGCTCGCTGCAGGTTCCGCAGCAATACCGGGCGTTGGCATGGTCCCGAAACCCCGGGCAGTAGTAAGCTACCAGGTGGGTCCCGGGACTCCTCGTCGGGCGGTAGCACAAGTCGCCCAGCAGCTGCCCGCTCCCTCCCCTGGAAGCCATCAGGAAGAAAAAGATGCGCAAAAGGGGCCCCTCCATGGCGAACCCACCCTCGGCCCCCCACCCCGGTAAAAACAAATGAGCCCCCCAAAAGGCGAGCAGACCAACCCCGCGGAGCTGGCTTTATATCCTGGAGGAAATTCATGAGGTCGGGTGCTTAACCTGTCTCAGCTGACCCGGCTGAGGCTCACCCCCTCCGCCCTGTGGCTAATTAGGGGCCGGGAGACGCCCTGATGGAGACACCTTACTCGCAAGAAAGACACCAGTATTTCATGGAATATGCTCCTTTTAAAAAAATCGATAAGCAAGATAAAGCGACTGCCAACAACAGTATTGATGGCCTAACATGATATCAACATAATAACCAATAACCATAATAACTACAATTGTTACTAGTTAGCCTCCCTATAAAGGGGTTATTCTTTTCCAAAATGTCTTTATATTCTAAAAATACAAAGGCGGCATGATATGTTTCTAGGGGGGGTCTAGCTTTTAATGTTTCAGTTAATTTTGCATTAAAATCACCTATATCTTTTATTGCAAACTTACTGCTAAGATCAGAGCTTTGGCAGTTTATTGAGAGGGGCCCAGATCCTATACAAGTTTATGCAAGGGTTGATTCTGCACCATATTCTGAACCAAGCCAGCTAGAGCACTGTTGACACTTTATGCTAAACTGGGTTAGCTTTAAACTTAGCTAGTATTTGCTCCATTTGATCCATGCGTGTTTCAAAAATTATATGTTCTTATATTTGAGGGGACCCTGGTGTTCTCTTATGATGTTCGCTGGGTGGACTAATGATGTTACCTAGTTGGGTAATGAAATGTCTGCAAGAAAACCACCAAGCTCAGAGAGCACCAAGGACCCCTCATTTCAATCCTGAATTACAAATTCCCAAATAGTCTCCTCTGTGAGTTATAAGAACCAATTTCATATCCAGGTCTAGAAGTCAAAAAACTGAGTTCTAGTCCTGCATTAGGCATCAGAGTCAGCTGGGTGACTTTGGACCAATCACCAGGAGACTATGAGTTCTAGTCCTGCCTTGGCATGAAAGGTAGCTGGGTGCCTTTAGGCCAGTCACTTTTTTTCAGCCCAACACACCTCACAGGGTTGTTGCTGTGGGGAAAATAGGAGGAAGGAAGGAAGGAGTATTGTGTGTGTTTGTGCTCAATGTTCCCTCTAAGCTGAGCCACTGTGCGGCCGCGTGGCCATGCACGTAACGAGAGAACGGCGCGCGGCAGTTTCCAACTGCCGTGCGCTGTTTTCTAATATCAGAGGTTGCGTGACTGCACACCCACGCACATGACTAGAGAACGGCGCACAGCAGTTTCCAATTGCCGCGTGCCGTTTTCTAACTTTAGAGGGACCATTGTTTGTGCCATGACTTATTTATTTAAAAATGATAAAAGTAGGATATAAATAAATGTATATGCCATTTTTAAGGACCCTGGAAATGTGCCTTCTCTATCACAATCCTGTTCTTTGGAATGAGGTTTGCCTGAGATGCCATCACACCCCTTTGTTGGTATTTAGAAGGGTCCTGAAAAGGTGATTCCTCACCCAGGCCTCTGGTGAACATGATTAATCATGTTCCCTTCTTCCCATCAGGGTTTGTTTTTGTTGTCATCTTGGTTTTTTCATGTGTTTTTTTGAATTGTTTTTAAAAGTTTTTAGCAATTTGTAAGCCACCCAGGGAGTTACATCATTACGGTTTTTTACATAGTCAGCCAGATATTCAGACTGGATTTGGTATTTTTGTCTGCCTATCCAGTCCTTCCCAAAGACTTGGGATAGTCAGATGTGGATGTTTGAGGGTCTTAAAGGTACTGTTGCAGGATGTAAGTTGTTCCCAGTAAAGCTGCTTTTTGCAATTGACTGAGGATGATTTTGTCAATGCCCAATAGTGTTTTGGGATTGCAGCCAAGGTAACTATTGATACTGTGTTTTCTTTTGCCGCAGTCATTCTACTTCTATTTGCATTATTAGTATTAATATCTGCATTTACATTGGATTCTATACTTAAATGGCAATTAATTAAGCCATGTTCTCCACAGTGCATTGAACCAAATTGGCTGGGCTTGTAAAAAAAATGCAAAGGCCACTGAAAAAGTTTAATATTGACAAAAACAGCCTATTGCACTTTAAATCATGGCTTTTAATTGACTTGGTTTAGCATGTTTTGTGAACACAGCCATAACACTGTGGAATCATTTTCTGAGCCTTCAGCAAGTCATAATGTTTTTGCTGGTGGAAAGTCATGTAAAGAATGCAACATTTTTATATGACTTTACATGAATAAAACAAGCCACAATAAAACAAGGTATGCCTGTATTCTAATTTCTCAACTTCAGCACTTGAGGATGTGTGTACTTCAATTTCCAGAGAGTTTAGTTCATGCCTCTTTAAATTGCTGAATTTGAGAAATAATCAGTCAGAACTGAAGAAGCTTCTTGGATGAGAAGCAAAACATCTTCAAGGAAAAAGCAAGAAAGTCCAGTTGCCTCTTTAAAAAGCACCTTTAGGACAACCATGACCTGGATGAATGAGAATCTCCATAGACAAATTTGAGAAACACAGATCAAACCCAAATACAGGTTAAAACTAGCCATCTTTGTACAATGTGCAAATGAAGATACCAGCTCTTTCAGTGACTTGGTTGAGTCTTTCCATTTCAACTTTCCACATTGTCTTAAGAACAGGCTTGTCACTAATGGAGTGAAAAATGAAAGTGGACAACAATAGGTAGAAAGCAAATATTGGCTTATGTCTGACAATACATTAAACTAAAATAGTTGGTGGTTTATGATTCTGCATGTTATAGAAATCCAGCTGTCATCTTAGTGGATTTACAATGTAAAGTGTATTGAGTGTATCAATACACTTTACTCATGCTGTTGCTGTTGAATGCCAGGTCCATTGTCAACAAAGCCCCCCCCCCCCGTGTGAGATTTAATCTTGGGGGACGGGGCTGACCTGGCTTGCATAACTGAGACCTGGCTGGGCCAGGAGGGGGGGTTCCCCTCTCTAAGATATGCCCAGACGGGTTCTTAGTTCTGCATCAGCCGCGACCCCAGGGAAGGGGTGGAAGAGTGGCTATTATAGCGCGCCATAATCTTTGTCCTTGTAGGATCCCTGCCCCAGATATTGTTGGGTGTGAGACACTCCTTCTGAAGTTGGACTTAGGGGTTCAGGTGGGCCTTTAGCTGACGTACCTGCCTCCTAGCTGCGTTGAAATGGCCCTGCCTGTGCTGCTCGAGGCAGTAGCGGGGCTAGCGGTGGAGTTCCCCAGGCTTATGGTGCTGGGGGACTTTAACCTGCCTTTGCCTGGCGAATCCTCGGATGCAGCCCAGGAGTTCATGGCTTCCATGACAACCATGGACCTGACCCAAGTAGTTCAGGGTCCGACTCATGAGGGAGGTCACACGTTTGACCTAGTGTTTCTCTCAGGGCAGTGGAGGGATGATCTGAAGTTGAGGGGTTTAGTCATCTCCCCGTTGTCGTGGTCAGATCATTTCCTACTGAGGTTAGATTTCATGGCACCACTCCTCCATCGCAGGGAGGCGGAACCGATTAGGTGGTTCCGCCCCAGGCACCTAATGGAACCAGAAGGTTTCCAGAGGGAACTTGGGGAGATACCTGAATCCTTGGTACACAATTCGTCTGAGTCTCTGTTAGCTGCCTGGAACAAGGCGGCATCAGGGGCGTTAGATCGGATTGCGCCTTTGCAACCTCTCCGTGGTAGCGGATCCAGGAGGATTCCTTGGTTTACTGAGGAGCTCCAGGAGATGAAATGCCACAAGAGATGTCTAGAGTGACGGTGGAGAGCCAGTAAAGCTGAATCTGACCGAACACTACTAAAAACTTTTATTAAGACTTATTTAGTGGCGATACAGGTGGCAAAATGTTCACATTTTTCTGCTCTTATTGCATCTGCCGATTCACGCCCAGCCGCCCTGTTTAGAGTGACTCGCTCCCTCCTTGTTAAGGGGGGAATTGAGGAGCCCTTACAGGGCAGAGCTGAGGAATTTGCTCAGTTTTTGGCAGATAAAGTCACTCAGATTCGGACAGACCTGGACTCCGATTGGACAGAGCAAGCTGAGACGACAAGGGCAGGTCTTAGTCCTGTTATATGGGATGAATTTGAGCCTATCACTCCTGATGATGTTGACAAGGCCATAGGAGCGATGAGTTCCTCCACTTGTTTACTGGACCTGTGCCCCTCCTGGCTGGTTTCGGCCAGCAGGGAGGTGTCACGCGGCTGGCTCCAGGTGGTTGTGATCACTTCTCTGAGAGAGGGATCCATCCCACAGCCCTTAAAAGCTGCAGTGGTGAGGCCCCTCCTCAAGAAGACTTCCCTGGACCCAGCGGATTTAAAGAACTTCCATCCAGTCTCCAGCCTACCCTTTGTGAGTAAGGTTGTAGAGAAAGTGGTGGCGCTTCAACTCCTGTGGTTATTGGAAGACACTGATTATCTTGATCCCTTTCAATCGGGTTTCAGGTGTGGCTACAGCACGGAAACTGCTTTGGTCACCCTCATGGATGATCATTGGCGATGTTGTGTAATTCCTCCATCCTGGTGCTACTCTCAGCGGCTTTCGATACCATTGTATCGAAAGCCATGTACCATGGTATCCTTCTGCGCCGACTTGGCGAGTTGGGAGTGGGAGGCATTGTTTATGGTGGTTCCCCTCCTACCTCTCTGATAGGATGCAGTCGGTGTTGACAGGGGGTCAGAGGTCGGCCTTTAGACCCCTGATTTGCGGGGTTTCTCAGGGCTAGGTCCTCTTGCCTATCCTGTTTAACATCTACATGAAAACGCTGGGTGAGATCATCCGACGACACGGTGTGAGGTACCAGCAATATGCTGACGATACCCAGTTGTACATCTCCACCCCGTCTCAGTTCAGGGAAGAATTCGCTATACAATATTCTATCCAGCATCTCTACATGTAGTCCTTGACTTACAGCAATTCATTTAGTGACCGTTCGAAGTTACAACTGCATTAAAATGTGTCTTTTGACTGTTTTTCACACTTACGACCATTGCCGCATCCCCATGGTTATGTGATCAAAATTCGGATGCTTGGCAATTGACTCATATTTATGACAGTTGCAGTGTCCTGGGGTCACGTGATCCCCTTTTGCGACCTTCTGACAGGCAATGGGGAAGCCAGATTCACTTAACAACCCGGTTACTAAATTAACAACTCCATTGATTCACTTAACAATCATGACAAGAAAAGTCATAAAATGGGGCTAAATAATTCACATAACAAATGTCTCACTTAGCAACAGAAATGTTGGGCTCAAATGTGGTCGTAAGTCGAGGACTACCTGTATCCCATCAATCCACTTTTTCAGGATAGTCCATCTCTTTCTGGCACAATATCAGGATAGGGCAAGTCCAGTGTTTGGGGAGGGGAGAACATTCCGCAGGATCAGATGGACCATGAGAAATGTCTGCCTTGACTCCTCAAAGGAGGGAATCAAAAAAAGGTGAATGCACAAGGAAGGCAGATCCTCCTCAGGCAGATGGTTTCATAGATAATGAGGACTGAACTATAAAAGATTCTGCAGGTAATAATAAAATTGTGTCCAGAGACATAGAATATAGAATCATAGGGAATCTTGGGAGTCTTGTAGTCCAACTCCCTGCCCAAGGCGAGAGAGACTATACCATCCTGGTCAAATGGTTGTCCAGTCTCTTCTTGAAAACCTCCAGTGATGGAGCACTCACAACTTCTGGAGGCAAGTTATTTCCTTGATTAATTGTTCTGTTAAAAATTTTTTCCTTACAATGAGACAATTTCATATAAGGACAAGGAAATAATTATATTAAAACAAGTCCCCCGTAGAATCAGAGATAATAGGAAACAATATCATTTCCTAACTAAAAGATTAATAAAGGATAATATAATGTATAGATGGCTGATGCCGGAGGGGCTCTTGATAACATGGCAGGAGAAGAAGATCAGAATCAATTCAGTAGAACAAGCACGAAATTTTGGTGAACAAAGCGGCCTAATAGAAGAAGAACAACTCAGCAGAGAAAGTAGGGAAAGCAGAGAAGATTTAGAAGATAGAAGCCAAGAAGAAGAAGATCTAGTAGAAGAAAGGAAGAAACAAAAGGAGGTCATTAAGAAACAGAGACAGCAAGAGAAAACGCAAAGCAGAGTGCTAAGAGAGACGAAGCATACTAAAAGATATTATAAATAATAATGTCCGAAGAAATAAAAATAACATTCAGCAAAATAAATGGACTTAATAACCGGAAGTAAAAAACTCAAACATTTTTTAAACAAAAAAAAAAGGGAAAAACGTGACATCAATGTAATTGCTCTCCAAGAAGTACATATCAAAAAAGAGAATTTAAGACTACTTGCTATACTCACAACACACTATGCCTCAAATGATAATTTGAATCTTATAAAAAATTACACGATAAATTTACAGAACTAGGAATAGAGAATTTAATTACTATTGGGGATGCTAATGCCTTAGTTAACAGTAAGATAGAGTAAAAAAAAGTATAAAGGTGTATTTCCATGTAATCTTGTAAAGGTTTTAGAAGATAATCGTATTTTTTGGAGTATAAGACGCACCGGAGTATAAGACGCACCTAGATTTTAGAGGAGGAAAACAAGAAAAAAAGTATTCTGAACCAAATGGTGTAGTAATATATTATTTAATAAAATACCAGTGTAGCAGAATACTTTTTACAACCATGTACACTTTTTACAACCATGTACACTTTTTACAACCATGTACACTTTTTACAACCATATACACTTTTTACAAACTTCAAACTTGACAGCTTTAAGACTTGTGGACTTCAACTCCCAGAATTCCTCCTCCAGTCATGCTAGCTCAGGAATGGGAGTTAAAGTCCACAAGTCTTAAAGTTGCCAAGTTTGAAGAGCCCTGGGTTAGGGGTGGCAAGGGTCTTCAAACTTGGCAAGTTGAAGACTTGTGGACTTCAACTCCCAGAATTCCTCCTCCAGTCATTCCTGAGCTAGCATGACTGGAGGAAGAATTCTGGGAGTTGAAGTCCACAAGCCCCACAGCAAACCTGGAAGTTGGTCTTCAAAGCTGTCAGGTGGCTCGCTTTGGGCAGCAGCAGCAGTGGCGGCAGCTCCGTAGCTGCCTCGGGAACAGGCTTCGGACAACAACGGCGGCAGTGGCTTTCCCGTGGCCTGGCAGTGGCGGTGGTGACGGCCAGCAGCAGCGACTTTGTTTGGGGCGGTGGTGGCGGCTAGCAGCAGCGGAAGTGGCTTGTTTGGGGTGGCCGCGGCGGCTTTTTTATGGTCTGCCGCCGGTAGCTTTTCCGTAGTCCAGCGGTGGTCGCGGCTAGTGGCAGCGACAACGACTTTGTTATGGTCTGCCACCCCAAACAAAGCCGCTTCCACTGCTGCTAGCCGCCACCACCACTGGACTACGGGAAAGCCGGTGGCGGCAGACCATAAAAAAGCCGCCGGCGGCCGCCCCAAACAAAGCCGCTTCCGCTGCTGCTAACCACCACCACCGCCCCAAACAAAGTCGTTGCTGCTGGCTGTCATCGCCGCCACTGCCAGGGCGGCCGCGGCGGCTTTTTATGGTCTGCCGGCGGCGGCTTTCCCGTAGTCCGGTGGTGGTGGCGGCTAGCAGCAGCGGAAGTGGCTTTGCTGTGGGGCAGCCGCGGCGGCTTTTCTATGGTCCGCCACCGCTGGCTTTCCCGTGGTCCAGTGGTGACGGCCGCGGCCGTGGCCAGCGGCAGCGGCTTTGTTGTGGTCCGGCGGAGGCAGCGGCGGCAGCTTTCCCGTGGTCCGGCAGTGGCCTAATGCAACATCCGGAGTATAGGACGCACCCAGTTTTTGACCCTCTTTTTTGGGGTAAAAAGGTGCGCCCTATACTCCGAAAAATACGGTATATTGTACAATAGGATAGGTAATGTGAGAGTAATATGAATATTAAATGAAATACTGTATAAAATGTAATCATCCGACAACAATTTTTGATGGAAAGGGGGCTACAAATGCCCCACCTGTTTGTTACATGTTTTGTTTTGTCTTGTTTTGTGTGTTCAATAAAAAAACAATTAAAAAATTAAAAAAAAAATCTCCTTACTTCAAGGTTGGATCTCTCTTCCACCCATTATTTCTTGTCCTGTCCTCAGATGCCCTAGAGCAGTGATGGCGAACCTGTGGCACGTGGAGCCATATCTGAGGCCACGCGAGGTGTTGCCCTATGTCAGCTCCAGCGCGCATGCGCGTGCTGGCCAGCTTATTTTTGGCCTTCTTTTCAGCCATTTTCGCTCTCCCCAGATTTCAGGAAAGCCTCCTGAAGCCTGGGACAGTGAAAACAGGCCAATGGGCCAACCGGAAGTTCACTTGTGTGCGTCACCCCCAGCCCCCTTTTCGCTGTCAGAGGTCTTCAGGAACTTCTTTGGCTTTGGACAGTTGCAGCCAGGCCTCCCACACCTCGGCCCATTTCTTCTGCAGCTGGCAAGGCTTTCCTGAAGGCCTCTGCAGCCGATAACAGAGCTCCAGATCGATCCAGAGGTCTGTTATCGGCTACAGAGGCCTTCAGGAAAGCCTTGCCGGCTGCAGAAGAAATGGGCCGAGGTGTGCGAGGCCTGGTTGCAACTATCTGAAGGTAAGTAGTAGGGCAGCTCCACTTCCGTTTCATTTCCGAACTTCCGGTTGGCCTGTTCAGCCATTTTTCGCCATCCCCAGGCTTCAGGAGGCTTTCCTGAACTCTGGGGAGAGTGAAAAACAGCCCAACAGACCTACTAGAAGTCCGGAGGCTTCAGTGAGGCCTGTCCGCATGCACGTGGGGGGGGGAGCATGGGGGTTGTGTGCATGCACGGGCGGAGGGCATTGCATTATGGGTGTGGGCATGCGCACGCACGCTATTGCACACACGCACACCCTTTTGGCACTCGAGCCGAAAAAGGTTCGCCATCACTGCCCTAGAGAATAAGTCAATCCTCTTTTCTCTGTGACTGTCCCTCAAGTACTGGAAGACATGTTCCCCCCTAGTCCTTCTCTCAACCTAGTCCTCCCCCTTCCTGGCTCCCTCAACCATAGCCTCCAGTCCCCTAATCATCATTGTTGGTGTTCTCTGCATTCTTGCTAGGGTCTCCCCATCTTTTTTATATCATGGGATACAAAACGGTCCAAGAGGATATGATGATTCATGATATCAACCTCATCTGTTCATCTCTAGACAAAACTAGAACTGAAAAATGTTGGATATAAACCTGGAATAAGCCAAACTGTTAGATTCGCATAACAAAAGAATCGGAGTCGCCATAACTGTTCAGCACTTTTGTTGAACCTCAGTTGAAGCGAATGCAGAATGCCAGCCAGCTCCAGGCAAGCTGCTTTTAATGACTTGCATGGAGGCGGCCGGCTACTGACAGCGATTCATAATCTCCTGCTTGCGTCTTAACCAATCAGCGAACTGCATGCAAATTTGGGAATGTACCTCCATAAGTAACACCCCTCCCCCCTCGGTTTCCAGATCATCCAATCACTACATTGATCTTCGTGACGTAGTCACGCAAGTACAATGGCCGCCTGACAACCCTACTGGACCTGCGCAGTTCAGTTCCTCCGGAGTCCCTGAGCTGCGCGGACATGCCTGCTGCAGCTCCTCTTTCATCTGACGGAAAAATCTGAAACCAGCTTCCAGGCGTGGCGGCTGAAGACTCCTCCCTGGTGTCGTCGTCGTCTGCGAGGTCCCCGGTAGCTCTGGGAAGTCCCGGTAGGTGTGTGCGGTAACTCTCTCGGTCTCTGTTGTGGTTCTCTGCTGTCATCTCGGTCGGGTCTGGATTGTTTAATTCAGTAGCAGTCTCTGTGTGATTGTATTGTCCTTGGGGCAGAGACCGACTGCACCCATTTTCTCGTTTGGTTCAGCCTCCAGCTGGCTGAGCCAGGAGGTCCCTGTTCTCTGTCTCAACTGATCTATATGTATTCACCACTCTTGGCCATCCTCTAATCTAACTTTATACTATTTGGGACCGGTAACTTCAGTTACAGTGGCTTTCATCCATTTAGCCTCGCCTGTATAATTCTGGGCGAACACTAGTTCTCCTGTCTTTAATATTCTCTCTAGGACTGGGGTTTATGCTGGCAGTTCTGTAGAGTAATTTGGGTTTCGTCTGTCTAAAGTTGACCTTAGTTTCCTGCCCATCAACAACTCTGCTGGGCTTCTGTTTGTCGCAGCACAAGGCGTTATGTGTTGAGCGAGTAGGAACTGGTCTACTCGCTCCTGCCAGTCTCCGTGACCCATCCTTGCGAGAGTCTCTTTGGTCAGTCTGACCATTCGTTCAGCTTGTCAATTGCTCACTGGACTGAAGGGAGAGACTAGTGCATGTCGTATGCCCAGGTTGGTGAGGAAAAGTTCCATCTGTCTGGCAGTTAGCTGTGGCCCATTGTCCAAGACTAGGACGTCCGGTAACCCATGAGTCGCAAATAACTTTCTGAGTGCCCGGATGGTGGCGCTTGTTGTTGTTGGCTATCATGGGGACTATCTCTAGCCATTTGGAGTAGGCATCTAATACTATTAGGAATGATTGCCTGGCTATTTGACCCACAAAGTCTATATGCACCCTTGACCAAGGCCCCCTTAGGGTTTCCGATTCACATGGTGTGGTTTTGGGTGGTCTGGTCTTGATTCTTGGCATGGGTAACACGTGGCCACCCATTCCATGATGTCCTGATCTAGTTGTGGCCACCATAAATAACTCCTAGCCAGGGCTTTCATCCAGACGATGCCTGGGTGACCCTCATGCAGTGTTCTAATGACTCATATCACTGATATCTCTTGTTGCTTAGTTTTAAAAGTTCGGAATTTTTCCTCTCCTATGTCCTGTGGCCACCCCCTCAACACCCAGTTCTTAACTTCACTCAGTACCTGGTCTTTGTTGGTGTGTTCTGCGATGTCTTTGGCGGTCACTGGGCTGGTGTGTTCAATGTCTATTAGCAGGATGTTAGCCACAGGAGCTGGGTCTGTGACAAATTCCAGATCTGGGCAGCGACTTAAAGCATCTGCATGCGAGATGTCCTTTCCTGACTTGTGGTAGAGCGTGTAATTGTAGCCTGCCAGGAAGATTTATTTATTTATTTATTGTTCAATCTTATAGGCCGTCCAACTCCCGCGGGACTCTGGGCGGCGTACAACATGAGAAATTATCAATTAAAACAATATTAAGAAAAGTTAAAAATACATATTGGATGGACCATCGGATCAATTGAGGGGACATGTATTGTGTAGTTTGTCTGTCCCCTGCCAGCAATCCAAGTAAAGGCTTGTGGTCGGTAACCAGTTCAAATGTCCGGCCATATAGGTAGTCATGGAATCTTTTGATGCCCGCTACTGCTGCTAGAGCCTCTTTGTCTAATTGGCTGTAGTTTCGCTCAGCGGGAGAGAGAGTCTTTGAATAGAAGGCAATTGGTGCTTCCAAGCCATTTGGGAATGTATGGCTGAGGACTGCCATACTAGTTGATGTAATGTGCTGCTGCCTGGACGATGTGAGGGTCTGGATGGGAGTGAATAGACTCAAACTCAACCCTGACAAGACTGAGTGGCTATGGATATTGCCCCCCAGAGATTATGTCGACTGCCCCTCCTTGGTTTTTGGGGGAGAAAAATTGACTCCCTCAGAACGGGTTCGCAATTTGGGTGTTCTCCTAGACCCACAGCTAAAATTGGAGCAACATCTTTCAGCTGTGGCTAGGGGGACCTTTGCACAGGTTTGTCTTGTGCACCAGTTGCGACCCTACTTGGAGAGGGAGGCTTTGCTCACAGTCACTCATGCCCTTGTCTCCTCACGGCTGGACTACTGTAACGTACTCTACATGGGGCTACCCTCAAAGAGCATCCGGAGACTGCAATTGGTACAGAATGCAGCTGCGTGAGCTGTGGTGGGTGTGCCGAGATACACCCACGTAACACCCATTCTCCGCCAGCTGCATTGGTTACCTATTAGTCTCCGGTCGCAATTTAAGGTGTTGGTTTTGACCTTTAAAGCCCTACATGGCTCAGGGCCAGGTTACCTCCGGGACCGCATCCTACCACATTCCTCCCTACGACCGGTCAGGTCCCACAGAGTTGGCCTCCTCCAGGTCCCATCAGCCAAACAATGTCGGCTGGCGGGCCCGCGGGGGAGAGCCTTCTCTGTGGGAGCCCCATCTCTCTGGAACCAACTCCCACCAGAGATCCAGACTATCCCCATTCTTCTGGCCTACCGCAAAGCTGTGAAGACATGGCGCTTCCGGCAGGCGGGGTGAAGAAGCAGAAGATCGGATTCCCCCTGAATGAATGTTGTTGTGTTTTATATTGTCATGTCTTTTTTACTGTATTGTTCCAACGGCTTTGGTCACCCTGATGGATGACCTCTGGCGAGCCCGGGATGGTGGTTATACCTCCATCCTGGTGCTACTTGACCTCTCAGCGGCTTTCGATACCATTGACCATGGTATCCTTCTGCGTCATCTCGGCGAGGTGGGAGTGGGCGGCACTGTGCTACAGTGGTTCTCCTCCTACCTCTCTGATAGGACGCAGTTGGTGTTGACAGGGGGGCAGATGTCGAGCCCTAGGCCCCTACTTTGTGGGGTGCCGCAGGGCTCGGTCCTCTCGCCCATCCTGTTTAACATCTACATGAAACCACTGGGTGAGATCATCCGACAACACGGGGTGAGGTATCAGCAGTATGCTGATGATACCCAGTTGTACATCTCCACCCCATCTCAATTCAGGGAAACCGTCGACGTAATGTGCCGCTGCCTGGATGATGTTAGGGTCTGGATGGGGAAGAACCGGCTAAAGCTCAACCCTGACAAGACCGAGTGGCTATGGATATTGCCTCCCAAGGATTCTGTCAATTGTCCCTCCTTGGTTCTTGGGGGAGAGAAATTAACTCCCTCTTAATGGGTTCGCAATTTGGGTGTCCTCCTAGACCCACAGCTAAAATTGGAGCAACATCTTTCAGCTGTGGCTAGGGGGACCTTTGCACAGGTTCGCCTAGTGCACCAATTGCGACCCTTCTTGGAGAGGGAGGCGCTACTCACAGTCACCCACGCCCTTATCACCTCCCGGCTGGATTACTGCAATGCGCTCTACATGGGGCTACCCTTGAAGAGTATCTGGAGACTGCAATTGGTGCAAAATGCAGCTGCGCGAGCCGTGGTGGGTGTGCCCAGGTACACCCACGTAAGACCTGTCCTCCGCCTGCTGCATTGGCTGCCCATTAGTCTCCGGATCCAATTTAAGGTGTTGGTTTTGACCTTTAAAGCCCTACATGGCTCAGGGCCAGGCTACCTTTGGGACCGCATCCTGCCACATACCTCCCTACGACCGGTTAGGTCCCACAGAGTTGGTCTCCTCCAGGTCCCATCGACCAAACAATGTTGGTTGGTGGGGCCTAGGGGGAGAGCCTTCTCTGTGGGAGCTCCCTCCCTGTGGAACCAACTCCCTCCGGAGATCAGGGCCATCCCCACCCTGCTGGCCTTCCGTAAAGCAATAAAAACTTGGCTCTTCCGGCAGGCGGGGTGAAAGTGAGACCGAGTAGATTATTCCGGGTTCTCCCCCCTTTAGTTATGAATGTTGGAGATCTTCTTTTAATTTTTATATCTTTTTAATTGTTATATGTTTTTTACTGTAATGGATTTGACATGCTGTGAGCCGCCCAGAGTCCCCCGGGAGTTGGGCGGCATACAAATCTATTAAATTAAATTAAAATTAAATTAAATTAAATTATTCCCACTGTACGCTGCCCTGAGTCCTACGGGATTGGGTGGCCTATAAGAACTTTTAATAAAGAAATAAATAAATTAATAAACTGCCCCTCTCCAAAAGGGGAGGCGTCACACGTGAGTCTTAGAGGTAATGTGGTATTGTATTGGATGAGGATGCTATTTGATGATAGTAGATTCTTCACAGCCATGAAAGCGTTGGCCTCTCTTTGTCCCCAAGTCCACGTGGTCGCCTTTCCCAAAAGCCTATGGAGGAGTTCAGCAACGGTAGCTTTCTGTTGCAAAAAAATGGCATAGAAGTTTAACAACCCTAAGAAAGCTTACAGTTCAGCTTTATTCTTGGGTGTTGGGGCTTCCTTTATTGCCTTAATCTTTGCTTCAGTGGGGTGAATTCCAGACTCATCAATAAGGAACCCTAGAAATTCCACGCTGGGTACCCCTGTCTGGCATTTATCTCATCTTTCTTTTAGTCCTTTTTCCTGGAACCTTTTGAGGACTTCCCTTATTCTGTCCATTAGTTGTCCTTTAGATGCCCCTGAGATAAGGACATCATCAAAATATGGCACAACCCCGGGGATGCTGTGAAGTAGCTGTTCCATCATGCTTTGGAATAGCCCCGGGACTACGCTCACCCCAAATTGCAGTCTAGTGCATCTAAAAGCGCCCCTATGGGTCACGATGGTTTGAGCCTCTGCAGTTTTCTCATCCACAGGCAACTGCTGGTATGCCTGGGCTAGATCTAATTTGGCAAATATTTTCCTTTGCCCCAGTGAATGTAATAGGTGTTGCACCACTGGCACAGGGTATGCGTTGGGTTGTAGGGCTTTATTAATGGTTGCCCTGTAATCCGCACAGATCTCTATTGACCCTTCCTGCTTGATGGGGGTGACAATGGGAGTTTCCCATGTGGCATGGTCGACTGGTTCCAGAACCCCTTGTGCTATCAGTTTATCTAATTGTTCATTGACCTTTGGGAGAAGTGGCAGGGGAACTCTGCGCGGCTTGAGCCTTATGGGGGTTACATTTGGATCTAAGTTAAAGGAGATAGGCTTTCCTTTATATTTACCCAGTCCATTGGAGAAAACGTCCTGGAATTCCGGTGTCAGGTCGTCCCCCAGGTCATTTTGCAAATGGTTGAGTCCAGTCACTTTGATGCCTAAGGGTTTCAGCCATTTTACCCACAGGAGGGTTTGTCTCTGTCCTTCGACAACCGTTAGTGTGAGGTTGCCCTTGAATGCTTTGAATTTTACTGGTACCGTTGCTGTGCCCAATACTGTGATCTGGTTTCCTTGGAAGTCTTCCAGTCTGATGTCGCTGGCCCTTAAGTCTTGTCTGCCAATGTGTGGCATACATTGCTTTAACTTGTTCCATGGTAGGATGGTGAATGTGGAGCCCGTATCCACCTCCATCCTGCAGGGTTGGCCATTGATGTCCACTGTAATAAAGAATTTCTCATCTGCGTCCATTTCTGAGTGTCCCACTGTGTGGTAATTCCCTCTCTGGTTGAAATGGCTCCCATCTTTCCTGCGTCTGCCCCTCTGAATTCCTGGACGGCTTTGGTGTTGTTTCCAGGTTCCCATGTTTGCTCTGGGTTGGAATGGGGTCTTTTGGTAGAAGGCTGGTTGAGATGCCCTGCAAGCCTCAGCGATGTGGCCTCTTTTCTGGCAGCGGCGGCAGACCGCATCTTTGAAGTTGCAGTTTGCTCTGGAGTGATTCCCCAGGCACCCGTGGCAATGAAGATTCCTTTGTTCACCCCCTCTCTGGCTTCCTTTGTGGTCCTGGATTTGGCGGCAGCTTTCTTCCTCCTCTTCTTCTGCGTCCCCCTCAGCCTCTGGAACCTCTGTTGTCCAGTCTGGCTGGTGGTGAGTGTGGTGGACTGTGGAGCTTGTCTTCTGTACGTCTGCTGCAGATGTTTCAGAAGCTTCGGCTGCTCTTGCTGCTTCTACAACATCCTTGAACATGGCTCCCCCTTTTACTAGCAGTTTCTTTTGGAGCGTTAAATCTCTCATGCCAAGGATGATGCGGTCTTTCATCATGTCCTCTGGATTATCAAATTCACACTTCGTTGCAATTTGTCTTAGGCTTGCCACAAAGTCATTTATAGTTTCCCCCTCCCTTTGTCACCGATGGTAGAATTCGTTTCTGCTGACCATCGGTGGGGCTGAGGGTTGATAGTGCTCTGCTAATTTATTTTGGAGCGTGGACCAGGAGATCGATTCAATGTCACCGGTGCTACCAGTGCCTGAGCCATGTTGTCCACAGTAGGTGAGGAAGAGAGCCCTCTTCCTGTTGTCTGGTAGGTCATGGAAATTGTTCACCTCCAGGAACATTCGGAATCTGGACATATATGTCTTCCATGTCTCTTTTTTGGAGTCGAAGAGTGCTGGAGCTGGAGATGTCTGCCGTGTTGTCATCCTTTATTGTTGGCCGGGTAAATTTTTTTGAATTTGCGCTAAGATGGCCGCTGGATTCCACGAGGTGCCTTTGTTGTGGTCATCTTCCTACTTTGTCGCCAGTGTTAGATTCGCATAACAAAGAATCGGAGTCGCCATAACTGTTCAGCACTTTTATTGAACCTCAGCTGAAGCGAATGCAGAATGCCAGCCAGCTCCAGGCAAGCTGCTTTTAATGACTTGCATGGAGGCGGCCGGCTACTGACAGTGATTCATAATCTCCTGCTCCCGTCTTAACCAATCAGCAAACTG
This sequence comes from Diadophis punctatus similis, assembly GCA_023053685.1. Taxonomy (NCBI): domain Eukaryota; kingdom Metazoa; phylum Chordata; class Lepidosauria; order Squamata; family Dipsadidae; genus Diadophis; species Diadophis punctatus. The sequence goes on along the minus strand of JALIGW010000014.1, from coordinate 20,160,628 downwards.
CATGCAAATTTGGGAATGTACCTCCGTAAGCAACACCCCTCCCCCCTGGGTTTCCAGATCATCCAATCACTGCATTGATGTTCGTGACGTAGTCACGCAAGTACAATGGCTGCCTGACAAATTTGGGAACGTACCTCTGTACATAACACAAACCATTTCCCAAGGACTCTCTGCTCCAAATTCACCCATCTAAACTGACAACAGCAGGATTGTTTTGGACTTAATAGTTCACTGAAAAAAGATGTATCAACGTCAATAAGCTTAGAGGTTGGATGCTCTCTGACACACATCAGTAGATGGCAGGGGCAAAAGTTCAGCTAGAACAAAAGGAAGGTGAACAGTGAAGTATTCAGATACCTCCACTGCTTGCTTAAAAGGATTAAGAATTAGAAAGGTTCAATCTTTAGCCAAAGCTCAATCTTTAATCAGAGTTCATTCAAAGATGCCACCAGCTCTTAGTAATCGCTAATCTCCATGTCTCAGTGTTCAGCTGCTAACAATGTGTTCCACAGCCTTTTATAATTTGCAAGTTTTTACTATAGTGATTAAAGAAAACCAAATCCTCCTGTTCTTTGTTGTTAACATCTGTTCATACTCCTCCTTATCCAGACCAGTCCAAACATTTTCTTTTCATCAATAACAAATTGTAGTTTATTTAGATTCTCTCAACTTTCTCTCAGCTTTCAAAAAAGGTTTTTTTCTTCATTCAAGGTCAGGACAGCTGTCCAAACATCCATGAAGGTATTCTACCATAACAGTAATTTTCCAACCACCAGATGGCATTCTCCAGTCAAATTCTCATCTCTACATTTCCTGTTTTGATTTTTCCATTTTTAATAAATTCCAATTTACAGATTATTTCCTCCAAATTTATTTTCCAAATACTTCTTCACCTTTATTAAATGTTTAAATCAAAAATCCAAATCTTTAAAAGATGGGCTTTAGTTATAAGTCCCATTAATTTTGTTGCACTATTGTATCCACCTATTATCAGCCACTCCTTAATTTCCGGTCCTTTTGTTCCCGTTTAAAATATTAGAATATTTCTTTTAACATTTCTTTTGACAATGTAACTCACCAGCCTCCACCTTCTTCAACTTCTCCAGCACTTCACTTTATTTTTCTTTCCCAGATGACTCCAAGCTCAAAATTTCAATCCTTTCAGATATGAACTGCCGCAGCTAGAGATGACAGTTTGAATGGTCGTCGTCCGTACACCACCGGTCGAGGAGACTGAGCCGGCTCCCTGGGGGGTTTGCTGCCCCCCCAGTCTGCCAGCAGTCTCTCCTCTTCTTCACCACCCCTCTGGGTGGTTTCGACCCGGTCCTGACCGGACTGGGTGACGCAGGTTTGGGCTTTCCCACAGGAAATGGGGAAAGCTCTGTGGCGCGGCACTGGCCATGCCTTCTCTCTTGGGATTTAAGAGCTGAGAACTGAGACTGTAAAGATATGGAGAGAATTGACTATGAAGAATTGGCTGGGTTTTTGAAGGATCTTTTTGAAGACTTTAGAAGACAAATGGAAAAAATGGACAACAATAATAGATGAAGAAAAGAAGATTGAAAATATTATAAATGATGATGAAAAGGGAAAGAATATTGAAAATGCAATGCTGATTAATGATTATGTTAATGATAATGATTCCACTGGATTTAACAGTGATAATAGAGAGAAAGATAACAGTGATAATAGAGATAAAGATATCAAAAACAATTATATTCAGATTGATAAGGATTTTGAGATACATAAAATGAAAAAAGATCGGAGAAAATTAGATATACAGAGAAAGTAAACTTAAGAGGAAGGGAAAGAGCGTGGGGAAAGAGAATCTATTGGCATAAAATTAAAAGAAAGAGGAAAAAGAAGTCAAGGAGATGGGGATGGAGGAAATATATATACAAAAATGAAATAGTCGAGAAATTAAAAGGAAATGGATGATGGCATTGAAAATTTTGGAAATGTTTTTTCTTTTTCTTTTTATTCAGTATTATTTCATTAAGAGTTATGAATTCTTTTTCTGTTCTTTTTATATAAATATTGTTTAATGAATTAAAAGATTTGACATTCTAGATAAAACAATGTTAATTAATATGAGAAGTATGAATGATAAACAGGAATATTAGAGCTAAAAAGATATATTATGATTGTGGGTTTTTTTTATATATGAAATTTGTTTAAATGAAAATTTTAAAAGGGAAAAAATGTATTATTTTAGGAGTTTAATATTTAATTGAATAATTCAGAAAGAATTTTGATGATTAGTATGTGAAAAGGTATATTATGATTGTGTATTATATATATATATATATATATATATATATATATATATATATATATATATATATATATATATATATATATATATATATATATATATATATATATATATATATATATATATATATATATATATATATATATATATATATATATATATATGCTTTCTGAGGTTTTCGCGGGTGTTTGTATGTAGGTCTTTGGGTATTCGGGTTTTCTCCCGCGTGAAATTGGAAGTGTCTTGGCGACGTTTCGATGAAGTCTCATTCATCATCTTCAGGCTGGTGTCTTCTGCTTCCTGCTAACCCCCCAGCCAATCAGAGCACAGCCAAGCCCCCAACCAATCAGAACACACCTCCAACCAATCAGAACACAGCCAAGCTCCCATCCTATCAGTTCAAACCTCCACTGGCAGTTAAAAGGAAGAAACAGCAGCAATCTCACATTCTTCTTCAAGGAAGCAGAAGACACCAGCTTGAAGATGATGAATGAGACTTCATCAAAACGTCGCCAAGACACTTCCAATTTCACGCGGGAGAAAACCCGAATACCCAAAGACCTACATATATATACATATACATATGAGATCTGTTTAAATGTTAAATTTAAAAATTATTTATTTCAAGAGTTAAACATTTAATAGAATGCAAATAACCTAGGAAGAACTTTGATGATTAATATAAGAAATTGGAATGTATAATTGGGCATTTAGTTTTTTGTGATAGAATAAGGATAAAAAACATAAACGATGAATAAAGTGACACAAAAGTGGAGGAAGCAATATGGCTGAAAATTAAGAAGCAGGAGAAATAGTAATTATCTTGGAAATTAAATTAATAGCGGATAATTTGGAAGGTGAACTTAAAAATTAATTGGTGATTATCCCAGATGACAAAATTAGACTTTTTTTTCTTTTTCTTTTTTGGGAGGTAAGATGAAGTCAGCAGCATATACCTAGAATAAAGTATTATATATAAAGAAATGATATAACAACAATAATAAAAAATTCTTTTTTCTTAGAAGAGATATGATGAGTCCAAATTTGAGATTGTATCATCAGCCTGTCAAATACAGTACGGAAACGGCTTTGGTCACCCTGATGGATGATCTCTGGCGAGCCCGGGATAGGGGTCACTCCTCTATCCTGGTGCTACTTGACCTCTCAGCGGCCTTCGATACCATTGACCATGGTATCCTTCTGCGTCGTCTCGGAGAGGTGGGGGTGGGCGGCACTGTTCTGCAGTGGTTCTCCTCCTTCCTCTCTGACAGGACGCAGTCGGTGTTGACAGGGGGGCAGAGGTCGAGCCCTAGGCCCCTACTATGTGGGGTGCCGCAGGGTTCGGTCCTCTCGCCCATCCTGTTTAACATCTACATGAAGCCACTGGGTGAGATCATCCGACGACACGGGGTGAGGTATCAGCAATATGCTGATGATACCCAGTTGTACATCTCCACCCCGTCTCAATTTGGGGAAGCCGTAGACGTAATGGGCCGCTGCCTGGCCGATGTTAGGGTCTGGATGGGGAAGAACCGGCTAAAACTTAACCCTGACAAGACTGAGTGGCTGTGGATATTGCCTCCTAAGGACTTGGCCAATTGTCCCTCCTTGGTTCTTGGGGGGGAGAAATTAGCTCCCTCAGAACGGGTCCGCAATTTGGGTGTCCTCCTAGACCCACAGCTAAAATTGGAGCAACATCTTTCAGCTGTGGCTAGGGGGACCTTTGCACAAGTTCGTCTTGTGCACCAATTGCGACCCTACTTGGAGAAGGAGGCACTTCTCACAGTCGCTCATGCCCTTATCACCTCACAGCTAGATTTCTGCAATGCGCTCTACATGGGGCTACCCTTGAAGAGTGTCCGGCGACTGCAATTGGTGCAAAATGCAGCTGCGCGAGCTGTGGTGGGTGTACCTAGATGCACCCACGTAACACCAATTCTCCGCCAGCTGCATTGGCTGCCCATTAGTCTCCGGATCCAATTCAAGGTGTTGGTCGTTACCTTTAAAGCCCTACATGGCTCAGGGGCAGGTTACCTTCGGGACCGCATCCTGCCGCATACCTCCCTACGACCGGTTAGGTCCCACAGAGCGGGTCTCCTCCAGGTCCCATCGACCAAGCAATGCCGGCTGACGGGGCCGAAGGGGAGAGCCTTCTCTGTGGGAGCCCCCTCCCTTTGGAACCAGCTCCCTCCAGAGATCAGGACTATCCCCACCCTGCTGGCCTTCCGTAAAGCAATAAAAACTTGGCTCTTCCGGCAGGCAGGGTATGAATGAAAGTTATTTTTAAATCTGGATAGTATTTTAATATGGCTTTTTAACAAAATTGTTTTTTACTTGTTATGTTTTCTATACATGCTGTGAGCCGCCCAGAGTCCCTCGGGAGTTGGGCGGCATAGAAATTTAAATAAATAAATAAATAAATAAATAAATAAATAAATAAATAAATAAATAAATAAATAAATAAGAGAATTTAGTACAAAAGAGTACTCAGGTGAAGGTAAAGAGAGTGTAAGAGGAAGTAGAAGGGGAGGAAGAGAAGAGGAGAGAGAGTAGAGGAGTGAAGGAGTAAGAAAGGAGGAGAAGATGATGGAGATAGAGAGAGGGGAGTGCAATGGGAAATAAAAGCATAACAGACTGATGATCGATGATGTAAGCGTTTGTATAAGATATTGACTTTTGAATGATGGATTATAAATGTAAAATTGTGTATTTTATTGTAACATTTTAAGGTATATGTCTATTGAATTGTAAAAGTGGTGGAGGAAAAAATTAAAAAAAATTGAAAAAAAAGGATTAAGAATTGAAGTTGAAACACATAGGATAGACCTATTTATGATTACAATGGTACCTATAGATATGGGGCAAAAATCTTGATAGCCAGAGTCAGACATAAATGGGGCTGGGGGAAATGAGGACTGCATTGGATTTAAGGATACTAGAAAGTGGACATGATGTATGTTGTGCATCTAGACCAGTGTTTCCCAACCTTGCCAGCTTGAAGATGTTGACTTCAGTTCCCAGCTCACCTGCTGGCTGGGGAATTCTGGGAGTTGAAGTCCACATATCTTCAAGCTGCCAAGGTTGGGAAACACTAGTCTAGACTAAACCATCATTGTTATATTAACCCAGTTTCTAACATCACATGACATGCTCAGCCCCAAGGTTTACTTCATACTAAACGTAGTGGAATGGATTGTGGTTTACATAATTACGCCATGCAGGAACAGGAACAAAGTCTCTGGTACTATTCTAGATTAGGACAAAGGAACTTTGGGGAGGTTCATTTCCTTTCTTAACTCAGGGCTGAGTTTTTGTGAGTTTTACACCTTAGTATAAACTTTTGTCAATGTGATAGAGGAAGGGGACTATCTCAACAGACACATGTCTAAATGATGAGACTTCTGAGAAGCAGCTGCCGCCTTTAGTCAGAGAAGAATACAAAGGAACCCAAGGAGAAGTTGACCATCCCATTGCAAGAGGTTAGAATCAAAATTCTATAGCAACGTTTATTAATAATACAGTAATACATTGGACACACAGCATTACTTCCAAAATAATTCGGCAAGAATTCCCTTGCCTTGTATCTATAAGTACAGATGCAGAACTAAGTATACAATTAGCACTTTCTATAAATGGAAGAATCTTCTCAGCAGGTAAGTGTTCTTTCAAAGGAGATTTCCATCTGTCATCAATCATAAGGTACCAAAAGTGAAGTGTAGCAGGTAATGGTCCAATTCAGATAAACTATAGAGAAGACAGGGATGGTCCCCTTACATTTTTCACAGATCAACTATTATAATGTAAGTATTTATGCACACAGGGATATACTCCACCACAAATGTAGGAGGAAACCACCTCAAGCAAAAAAGAGGCCCTTCAGAAATGTTGGCCTTGCTGTCTCAGGAATTTTGGAGTTGAAATGTAACACATCTGACCAGTTCTAAACTGAGAAGATTCCTACTCAATGCCAAGGGAAGAGAGAGAGATATAGCTGAAAAAGGAGAGCCAAGGTCTTCACCTCTGTGCAGTCACATCCTTCTTCAAGGCGGCAGCCTCTGCAGATGTTGGATACAGCTCCCATCAAGCTCAAGATGAGCTAGTTTGTGATCTTGATCCAAGAATTCAGTCATTTTAGACATGGCTTGTGGTCCTTGTAGCCTAGTTTTTCTTCTCTTCCTCCCCCCAAATGAAGGATAAGACAGGCCAAAGAGAAAAATAGTACCTTAAAAAAATTAGTCCACCTAACAAATATTAAAGATAAGCACAATTATGATTATCCAGGATTCATTTTCTTTGGTCTGTAAGGTAAGATCATGCCTATTTGAGAGTCATCTGTCACAGCTTTACCAAGATCCCCAAATCCATTTTAAAATACCATTCATTAGACTAGCGTTTCTCAATCTTAGGAACTTTAAGACATATGGACTTCAACTCCCAGAACTCCCTAGTAAGCAGGATTGGCTGAGAAATTCTGGATGTTGAAGTCCAAATAGCTTAAAGTTGCTAAGGTTGAGAAACCCCGAGTTAATCCAAAAAATCTGATTCTGGAGTTGGTGGAGGATTAGAGGGAACCTGAGGAAGTTCAGTCATCTCAATATCCAAGTTCCTATCAACACAAGTCCGCCTGTGGGCAGACCGGAGACCAACAGTGGAGCAAGGGGTGGGAGGTGGCTCAACATCTTCAGGAAGTCCATTCGAACTGCTCATCTCAGACACGGCTTCTCTCTCTGACTCATTGGTCTGTTCATCCAGACCTAGCAGCCGATGCCGACATTTCTTACAGGAAAAGCAGATAGTCAGACCAAGGAAGCAAAGCATAATCACAACGATGTAAAACCAGGAGGCATTGGAGATTGCTGAAAAAGAAAAAGAAAAACTTGGTTGCTTGCACCATTCATGGTTCTTCTATACATTTATGCCCCCTGCACTGAAATCCTTATTTTCTCCTCATTCTCTTCTTCCTTTTGGGTTTCAAAAGACTTGTTCCAAATCTGTTCATTACCCCACAGTAATTAGCACTCCCATTCATGCCAGCTACATTCCCACACTTAAACTGCTTTCCAAATTAAACCATTTTCCAGGTTTGTGCACTCCTAGACTACAGCTAGGCTTTGACTTACAATTCATTTAGTGACTGTGCAAAGTTATAGTACTGAAAAAAGTAACATGAGTTTTTCACACTTGTGACCATTGCAGCATCCCCAGGGTCACATGCTCAAAATTTAGATGCTTGGCAACTGATTCATATTTATGACAGTTGTGAGGTCCTGGGGTCACGTGATCAGCTTTTGCAATCTTCTGACAAGCAATGTCAATGGGGAAGCCAGATTCACTTAACAGCTATGTTTCTAACTTAACAATTCTAGTGATTCACTTAACAACTGGGTTACTGATTTAACAACTGCAGTGATTCACTGAACATCTGTGCCAAGAAAAGTCATAAAATGGGGCAGAATGTTTCACTTAGCAACATAAATTTTGGGCTCAATTGTGGGTGTAACTGGATGACTATCTGTACAAGCCATCATGGTCAGCTAAGTTGTATATAGTTTATCACCCTAGATGACCTCAGTCAGGCAAATTGGTTTGGCTGAGTTCACACAACACACTAACCAGGGGCGGGTTCCTGATTTTTTTACTGCCACTCTGTGGGCGTGGCTTATTTTGTGGGTGTGACCGGGTGGGCATGGGCCTCGGGAGCTTGGCAGCGTCCGGAGAAGCGGGGGGCATTGCCCACCCACAACACAGCCCCCCGCAGCGGGAGCAGCAAGACCGTGGCAGCGGTTCTTCTAGGAGGCTCCGTCCGGCCTGAATGCTTCTCCCCATTCGATGATCCTAGGCTCCTGCCGCCCGTTCCCCCCCCCCCCCCCTTCAGCAGCTCGAGAAGCCTCGAACGTGCGAAAATGCCTGGGATCATCACCGCGCGTTCGTGGCTTCTCGGACTGCTGAAGGGAGGGGAACTGAGATAGATCCTGCCGCCCGTTCTTTCAGCGTCTCACACGCTCCCTCAGCCATCCTCCCCTGCTTGGACTCACTGTGGGGTAGGAAGGCAGCGCATGCGCAGTGCCGGAAGCTCGGCTTCTGGGCATGCGCAGAAAATTTAAAAAAAAAATGTAAAAAAAATTTTTTTAATAGCGGTGCCCAGGCACCAGCAACCAACCGCACTGGTACTGTGACATCACCAGTGGCCCGCTACCAGTGCTATAGAGTGGACCGCACTGGTAGGAACCCACCACTGACACTAACCCCATAAATTACACATAGCAAACCAGACCGGCTGTGTTCACATACCATATTAAGCCAAAATAAGCCCAGTGACCTTGACTGTTTTTAACACACATGCCAGGAGTTTTCAAACTTAGTAATGTTAAACTGATGAGGAATAAAATCAAATACAAACCAAACACATAGATGTTTAGCTGATTGTTTAATTAGATAACTGGAACTAGGAGTGTAACTTTCTCCTAAAACTCACTCTGGGTTGTGCCCACTTTAAGCCTGTCTGGGGAAAGTTGAAATAAGATTTCACAGGCAAGGTATTCCTCTTTCCTTACACAATGCAAAGCTGGGTGGTTGGTAAGTTTGTTGACCCACAAATCAGAAAGCCCAGGATATCATGCACCTCCAGCCCATGAAGTTGGTTTTTGGGTTAGCTTGCTGTGCCCAACCACAAATGATAGTCACTTTGGCTCTGTCCTAAAGTTTGGGATCTGTAAGCTTTAAGGGACCAGCCTCTCTTGGCCCTTGCTGAGAAAAAGCTCGGCTGAGATGCCACCTGTAATGCTTGGGTATCTCTACAAACATCTAATGAGGATAGAGCAGAAAAGAGTCCAAACCACCTAAGGGCAGGAGAAGAAGCAATGGATGGAAGCTACTCAGGGAGAGAAGCAATCTTAGAACTAAGGAGAAATTTCCTGACAATAAGAACAGTTAATCAATGGAACAGCTTCCCTCCAGAAGTTGTGGGTGCTCCATCACTGGAGGTTTTTAAGAAAAGACTGGACAGCCACTTGTCTTGAATGGTCTAGGCTAGGGTTTCCTGCCTGAACAGGGGATTGGACTAGAAAACCTCCAAGTTCCCTTCCAACTCTATTCTGATTAAGAGCCTCTTCCGCAACAGCCCAGCTTTCCCCCTCGAGGCGAACAAAGGCCCTTACCGAATTCCCCATGGAGGTTCGACGTCGCCGCTTCCACTCGGCCGCCGGAGTGCTTTAGCCCTTCCATCGTCTAATCGCGACCCAGATCCAGGAGCTTCTGCCGGAACGCGCAGCAGTTGAAGGAGTCGCGAATGCCGAAGCGAAACCGGCCCGGAAAGGTCTAGCTAAAGGCTGCGCCCCGATAATTTAGCCTGCCCTGCCCAGGATGTCCCCGCTGATCCCCAGCTTGACCAGCGCGTCGAGCAGAAACTTGGACCCTGCGTGTATCGCTCCAAGAAATAAAGGATCTGCTCTGTTCTCGCGCAGGCAGCCTGCAGGACGCTCCGACTTGCCCCGTTTAGCAGCAGAAGCGCGCAGCTGGGGCGGATCTTTGCTCCTCGCCTTCATCAAGCGCTCCAACTCAGCTCAGCTGGGATGGCGCATCTCCCGAGGCCCCAGAATTGATCCTGGCCTGAATCGGAAGCAGATGCGCTCCCGGGCTTGATTGGGGTTTAGTCCTAGGTTCTGGGTTCATGCAGTGTGGTTTGGCTGGTTGTGGATTAACAATGGCCAGAATCACCTTATCCAGGAGATAGGAAGGAAAAGGATGCCAGCTATTGGGCTTGGTAACTAAGGGCACATGGTGTAGGGCATTGTATAAATCAAACATTCATGGTCTCTTCAGCTACCCATGGTTTATCATAACCAGTGGCCAGGCTCTTTAAGGAAGTGCTCTCCAATCAATTTAGACTGCAACTTTTCCGATCCTTTGCCAAAGGCTGATGGCCATTAAACTCCAAAAAACTATGAACCAGATCAGGGAACCTGTTTTGACTTCAAATCGCAGCACCCTTGATTTTCTAAGAAAATCAACTAAGGAATTCTGCAACAGATTTCTTTGCATAGTTCCACTACAGCATATTGAATATCTCTAGAGAACACCTGAATGAGTGACAGACTTCAGCCTCCTCACCCCAATGGATAGGTGAGGCTGGACTACTAAAAGTTGGTCTTTAGAGCAGGGATACCAAATCTTGGCAACTTTAAGATTTGTGGACTTCAAGTTCCAGAATTCCCCAGCTACCATGCAAATACAGAGATAAAACTTCCAATGCCCTCTCTAGGTAACCATGTTTAATGAGGTGGTCATCTCCATCCCTTTCTGCATATTTGACAGTGAGAATAATTTTGTGTTTAATACAGAGTCAGTGGCAATTAAAGACAAGGTGACAAGCCGCCCAAGGTTCTTCCATCTGCTGGTAGATCTGTTTGTATATGCAAGACTTTCCCCAAGGGCATCTAGTACATGTGGTGTTGATTCATTCCTTGATTGTTTCTCATCTATCTCAGGACCTTCTGCAATCCTACAAACTCAGAACATACAACACAATAATCCCCCAAAGTCTCCCCTTTCATGTTTTGAATTCATGGGAATGCAAAACAGCTGGGAAGATCAAGTTGATTGGATAGGATGTTTCAGTCTGAAGAAATAAATCAGAGTCAATTGATTAGACCTAAATCAGATCAATTTGAACACATCCAATTTTATTAGTTTGATCGGGTTCAGAAAGTCAAGACAGTGGAGAGCTTTTACTGAATCACCTTTTAATCAAATCCCTGAAATGAATCTTCACACAGTCTTTTGGGGAATACCATTGATATCCCTTTGCTTAGTCTGTGGGCAATGCAGTAACAAACCTAGATGGTTTGACTTGCTTTGTCAGGGAACAAACACAAATTAAGCCAGGCAGGACCCACAATCTGGTAGACTTAAACTGTGGTGGGCTCATTTGTGGTTTAATGAATTGTCCCAACATAACTAGTGGGCTTAACATGCTGGGATCATTGACCAGAAGGTTGGCAGTTCGAGACCCAGGCACTGCAGGATGGAGTGAGCTCCTGTTCCTTTTTTTTTTCAAAAAGTTGTTTATTTTTTCTCCATAACTCCATACATAAATCAATATACCTTAAAATATTACAAGATTACAATAAAATGCATAGTTATACATTTTAATCAATCATTCATAAATTCTTTATATATAACACTTTATTCCAGGTATATTTTACTAAAATAATACTGCTTCTTAAAAAAAATAATCTAATTTTGTCTTCTGGGATTTCCCCAATTATTTTCAAAAAAAAATTTCCCCCCAAATTGATCGCTATACGCTTAATTTAACAAGATAGTTATTTCTCTTGCCTCTTAATTTTAAGCCATATTGCTTCCTCACCTTTCTTAATCTCTTTATTCATCATTTGTTTTTCTTGTCCCCTATTTTATCATAACTAAATGTCCCATGACTTCACTTGTATAGTTTTTCTTAAGCTCTCACAATCATGTTCATCATTCATACTTCTCATTTTAATCACCATTGTTTTATCTATACTATTCCAAATCATTTAATTCTTCAAATCTCAGCATAATGGATTTTTCAAATACATTTAAACCGATCTCGTATATAAAGTAATAAACAATCATAATACACCTTTTTTTTTCACCATTTGGTCTATTTCCACTCTCTCTAATTCTTTGTTTTCCACATCTATACAGATAGTTACCGTATTTTTTGGAATATGACGCACCTTTTTACCCCCCAAAAGAGAATGAAAACTTGGGTGCATCTTATACACCGAATGTAGCCCCCCACTCCCCACCCCCCACACCCACACCCACCCTTTGGCCTCTGTCTTCCAGCAAAGAGGGAAGAGCCTGTAAAGCCAAGCAAGTCATTAGCAGCTTCCCGACCTACAGCTGATTTGCCACATGCTAAAATGAAAGGGAAACTAGCTGCAAAGAGGCAAATAGCTAGGAGAGATGCAGATTTTTATTTTCTGCTGAACTGGATGCAAGGGGGTAAGTGAATAACTATAAATGTCTGTAGAATGTTCAAATTTGATGGGATAGGAATTTATTCCTATCAGAGGCGATATAGATCTTGCTTCCTTGAAGTCATTCTTACTTAGAAAATAAAACCGAGATTTAATTCTAATTAACAAAATATTTATTTCAGTATAAAAGTAACAAAATATAAACCTTGATAAACTACATTTTCTCAGCTAAGAATTCACGTCTGCCTCGGGCAAGGCTCACAGGAAAAGAAGGAAGGAGGAGACTCCTGGAATACACACATGCGCAGTAGTACATGTCACATGTCTGCTTGATTAGAAAATACAGTAAACCTAGAAAAATAGTAGAGATGGCTCAACTGGCAATATTCACATTGTGACAAAATTATTAGACTTATTTTTTAAAGACTGCTTTATTATTGTTCTAGAGCCAGGGGTCTCCAACCTTGGCAATTTTAAGATTTGTGGACTTCAGCTCCCAGAATTCCACAGCCAGCTTTGTTAGCTTTGCTGGCTGTGGAATTCTGGGAGTTGAAGTCCACAAGTCTTAAAGTTGCCAAGGTTGGAGACCCCTGTAATCTAGACAACTTAACAAAATAAAGAAGCTTTTTAAAATAAATGCTTGCTCTGAAGAGGCCTAGTGCTATTGTATCTTCTTTTAAATAATAGAGAATAATGTATACTTTCAGAAATTTTAATTAATTTTAACAGCTCTGTACAAGTATAGGCTAAAATGTAACAGTGTCCTGTTTAGTAGTAGAGTTAAATCCTGACTTACCTTGGAGTAGATCTATTTAAATAATTGGGAGGAATTAGTGTGATTACTTTTAAGAAAACTTTCTGGCATAATGTACATTTCTCCAATTCTTTGCTATTTCTATGGGTCAGGCACACATGCACAGAAATACACAGCAAACAGTGTATATCATCTGTGCTGTTCGCTGTTTGGCAAATTGCTTGGAGGCAGAGGCCTTTTTTCCTTGTTTTCCTCCCCCAAAACTAAGGTGCGTCTTATACTCTGAAAAATATGGTAATTATATTGAATCAAGAAATTAATCTATTACAATTATCTATTCATCAATCTAATATACAATATTAACCTATATAAAAAGATCTAGAAACTCTTAACTCTTAATAAAATAATTACATTGATTATATATATCAAATTCTAAACAATTAACATTCTTATCACAATTAAATCTAATATAGTAATTTTAGTAAAGGAAAAAGAAAAAAAACCATTTCTATAGCATTTCACCACTAATCATCCATTTCCTTTTAATTTCTCAACTACTTCCTTTTTGTATATATATATCTTCTCCATCCCTATTTCCTTAATTTCTTCCCTTTCTTTCTTTTACCTTTATACCAATAAGTTCTCTCTCCCCACACTCTTTTTTTCCTTCTTAAATCTGTTATCTGTATATCTGTAGTTATTCCCATTCCTTTTTTAACCTTATGCATATCAAAATCATCATCATCAATCCGAACATGGTCATTTTAATATCTTTTTCTCTTTTATCACTGTAAACCCCAGTGGAATCATTATAAGTTTCAATATATTCATCAACATAATCATTGATCAGTACTTCATTTTCAGTATTCTTTCCCTTTTCATCATCATTTGTAATATTTTCATCACTCTTCTTTTCTTCTTCTGTTATCTTTTTCATTTCTTTTTCCACTTGTGTCTCATTCTTTCCTTTCTCAAGTATTTCAATTCCAAGAGATCTTCTGAGATCTTTGAAAATATCTTTCAAAAATCCAGCCAATTCTTCATAATCAATTTCCTCCATGTCTTTAAAATCACAATTCACAAATCCAAAGATTAGGCAGGCTCAATCTGTCATCAAAAGTCATTCAGAGGTGCCACCAATCCTTAATAATCACTTATCACATGTCTCAAAGTCACAAATCCCTAATTTTCACAATCTATCCAGCTGCTAACAAAGATGTATTCCACAGCCTTTTATGATTTGCAAGTTTTCCTTTTAGTAGTTGAAAGTCCAAGCCCTTCTGTTCCTTTTTGGTTAGCATTTATTCAAGTTCATTTTTATCCAAGTCAGTCCAAACACTTTTTTTCAAACAATAACAAATTTGCACTCTGTTCTAAATTCCTCAGCTTTCAAAAAGGTTTTTCTTGTTCAAGGTCAGCAGCTGTCCAAATATCTATAAAGATGTTCCACCATTGCAATAATTCCTCCAGCCATCAGATGGCATTCTCCATTCCAATCTCCCAGCTCTGCCTTTCCTGTTTTAATTTTCAGTTTTTTAAATCAGTTCCAATTTTCAAATTATTTCCTCCAAATTTATCTTCCAAATTTCTTACACCTCCACCAAGTATTTTAAAGCGAAAATCCAAATCTTTAGTAATTGGGCTTTAGTTGCAGATCCCTTTAATTTTATTACTCCATTGTGTCCACATACTAAGCAGCCGCTCCTTAATTTCCGGTCTTTTTGTTCCCCTTTTAGCATTAGAATGCTCTTTTTAACATTTTCTTTTGGTGATATCAATCACCAGCCTCTCTTTTCTTCACTCTCTCCAGCACTTCACTTTAGCTTTCTCTTCCCAGATGACTCCAATCTCACAAATTCAATCCTGTCAATGTGACCACCGCAGCTAGGATGACATTTTAAAAGTCGTCTTCCGATCGCCGAGGGGACTAAGCCAGCCCCCTGAGGGGTTTGCCACACACCCCCAGCCTACCGGCAGGTGTCACTCTTCTTCCCCACCCCTTCAGGGTGGATCTGACCTGATTCTAAACGAACCAGGTCTCCAAATGGTGTGGATATCAGAGTTCCCATACAGAACGAGGGGAAACTCCATGGCGCCGCACCTTGGCCACGCCTTATTTTTTTCCTGTGAGCTCCTGTTCCTGCTCCAGCTCCTGCCAAATTAGCACTTTGAAAGCATGCAAATGTGAGTAGATAAACAGGTACCACTTTGGTGAGAAGGTAACAGTGTTCTGTGCTCCTTGGTAAAAGTCATGCTGGCCACATGACCACAGAAGCATCTTTGGACAATACTGGCTCCCTCAGCTAAGAAACAGAGATGAGCATTGTCCCTTAGAATCAGACACAACTGGATAGGGGAAACCTTTACCTTTATGTTGTACAAACTGACTGGTCTCTTTTTTTCCCCCCTAGAAAACTTTGCTTCTCATTCAAGAAGCTTCTTGGATGAGAAGCAAATAATTTTCAGGGAAAAGAAAAGACCAAGAAAGTCCAGTTGCCTTTTAAAAAGCACATTCAGGACAACCATGACCTAGATCAGGTGTGTCAAACTCGCAGCCCATGGGCCGGATGTGTCACGTGCTGGCCACACCCACCCCTGGTTTAGCAAAGGGGGGGAAGTCGCGATGCCATGAGTTTAACACCCCTGACCTAGACGATTGAAAATCACCATAGATATTGGTTTCTTCCAGTAGAACATATTTCAGGGCAGTGTGGATGTGAACTGTATAATCTGAAGTGCGATTCTGGTACAACACAGGCCAACCAATACCTAGAATACAGAGCTTTTACATGAGCACTGTTTTTTTTTTAAATATCCTTTTTGTTCAATAATCGGTGTATGCAATCTAAAATTGGAATGTTATCATCCAGTCCTACATATTTTGAGACAAATACACTTTGCACTATTACATAGAAAAATACTATGTGTAAGCAGGTTCATACGATATAACCCAATTAAATTAAAATCGTAGAGTTTTACCATGTTGCGTGAACACATCAATCACTTTTCGTTAATCGGGGATGATGATTTAGGTTGTTGTACAAATCCTGCCACTGTATCAGAGGTGGGTTCGACTTACCTTCCCCACCTGTCCGCATTGCGACGGAAGTGCACGTTTTGCACGCACGTGCGTCACTTCCCGGAAATTACTCTCTGCGCATGCACAGAAGCTTTTGCGCATACGCAGAGGGGTTTTTTGCAATCCGCGGCGACTGGAGGACCGGTTCGGGAGCGTGGACTGCCGGTCATTGCTGCCGGTTCAGCAAGCTGCGCCAAATTTCCACTACCGGTCCTAAAGAACCGTTCTGAACCGCCAGCAACCCACCACTGCACTGTATGCTGCGCATAAAAAACTTCATTGAACAAAAGATGACAGACTCTAATGATAGGCTCAAATGTTTAAAATCTAGCATGCTTCACTGCTCCTTAATTTGTATAGTTAATAGAATAGAATAGAATAGAATAGAATAGAATTCTTTATTGGCCAAGTGTGATTGGACACACAAGGAATTTGTCTTTGGTGTGTATGCTCTCAGTGTACATAAAAGAAAAGATACATTTGTCAAGAATGGTTGTCATAGGGTTCAAGTAAGCAATCAGGAAACAATCAATATGAATATAAATCATAAGGATATAAGCAACAAGTTACAGTCATACAGTCATAAGTGGGAGGAGATGGGTGATAGGAACGATGAGAAAAACTAATAGTAATAGTAATGCAGCCTAGTGAATAGTTTGACAGTGGTGAGGGAATTATTTGTTTAGCAGAGTGATGGCGTTCGGGAAAAAACTGTTCTTGTGTCTAGTTGTCTTGGTGTGCAGTGCTCTGTAGCGACGTTTTGAGGGTAGGAGTTGAAGCAATTTATGTCCAGGATGTGAGGGGTCAGTAAATATTTTCACGGCCCTCTTTTTGACTCGTGCAGTATACAGGTCCTCAATGGAAGGCAGGTTGGCAGTAATTGTTTTTTCTGCAGTTCTGATTATTCTCTGAAGTCTGTGTCTGTCTTGTTGGGTTGCAGAACCAAACCAGACAGTTATAGAGGTGCAGATGACAGACTCAATAATTCCTCTGTAGAACTGTATCAGCAGCTCCTTGGGAAGTTTGAGCTTCCTGAGTTGGCGCAGAAAGAACATTCTTTGTTGTGCTTTTTTGATGACGTTTTTGATGTTAGATGACCATTTTAGGTCTTGAGATATGATGGAACCTAGAAAGGTCTCTACTGTTGATACTGTGTTGTCTAGTATTGTAAGAGGTGGTAGGATGGGAGGGTTTCTCCTAAAGTCTACCACCATTTCTACAGTTTTGAGTGTGTTCAGTTCCAGATTGTTCTGGTCGCACCACAAGGCTAGTTGTTCAACCTCCCGTCTGTATGCGGTTTCATCGTTGTCTCGAATGAGGCCAATCACTGTTGTATCATCTGCAAACTTCAGTAGTTTAACAGATGAATCATTTGAGATGCAGTCATTGGTATATAGAGAGAAGAGAAGTGGTGAGAGTACACAGCCTTGGGGGGGCCCTGTGCTAATTGTACAGGTATCTGATGTGATTTTGCCTAGCTTCACCTGCTGCTTCCTTTCTGTTAGGAAGCTTGTGATCCACTTACAAGTGTGTTCAGGTACCGCTAGCTGATTTAGTTTAGTTAGAAGAATGTCCGGTATGATGGTGTTGAATGCTGAACTAAAGTCTACAAAGAGGACCCCCATTGTTAAGCAAACAGCAGTGCATTTTGTGGGCATCAGCAATTTTGCTCAATTTTGATCAGTAATCCTCTGGTACTTTGGCAAAGTCCTGAAAATCACCACTACCCCACTCCAACCAAGGATGAAACTACCAGGAACTGAAACTAGCACCTGAGCTTTCTTATACTTATAGGGCATCTTCAAATGCCAAACAACATAGGGAAGTCACCCCATGGATCCAAATCACCCCAATTTCAGGTAATCCTCAACTTACAATGGCTTATTTAGTGACTGTTCGTTGCAACAGCAGTGAAAAAAGCGAGAGTCAGATCTCCAACATGGTTTTCTGAAGCTTGCTTGTTCTTGGCTGCCATAGAAACAGGCAGGGGGGCATGAGCATTTGAGTTGGGGAAGCGAGCTGGTATGTAGTAGTCCCATGAGAACTGGGAGGTTTGCGCTCATGAATTATGGCACTGCTGAGTGGAGTTGTTTATACTCCATCGAGGCCAACCCTCCTGACACTCTAGATGCGAGAAATACCTGCAGAGGAGCTTTCCCATAACATCATACCACATGTTGATTGGACTCTCAGTGCTGGATCCTGGGGGGAGGGATTTTTGATGACTTTCAATGTGTAACTTTCACATGCTTTGGTTCAGATCTTGCCTTGCTTTTGCTGCTATCATTTCAAACTTAGTAAAAGTATCTCTCCTCGAAACCAATGGAGTTGGGGATTTTCTTTAAGTTTTGAACGGAGGTAGGCCTGATGATTATGACCATTTTTCACACTTACCACCACTGCAGTATCTCTATGGTCATGTGATCAAAATTCAGATGCTTGGCAACTGACTCATATTTATGATGGTTGCAGTGTCTTGGGATCATGTGGTCACCTTTTGTGACCTTTTGACAAGCAAAGTCAATGGGGAAGCCAGAATCACTTAACACCCATGTTACCAACTTAACAACTGTGGCAAGACAGGTGATAAAATGAGGCAAAATTGGCTTAACAAATGTGTGACAGAAATTTTGGGCTCAATTGTGGTCATAAATCAAGGACTACCTGTACTTCCTACGTTTAATTGAATAAATCATGGCAAATACGCTAAATCTCAGCCCCCAATGCTTGTTTTTATTGAATAAAAAAACACATCAATAAACATAAATCTAACAAGTATGCTAAAAGAAACAGCTTGTATGCCAAAGCATTGAGCTGGCATGCACTTTTGCCAGCTTCCTTTTGTCACAATTAATATACCAAAGGTGTCACACAATTGTCACAGTTTAAAAAGCTCTGCAGTCAGCAAAGAACCTTAAAGGTAACGCGGCAGGTATTCTTCTGGCTTACCACCACCATGGCTCCAATTCCAGGGAGAACCATCACAAGGAGGAAAGAGTCACCCTGGAACTTGTCCTAGAGCAGTCTTCACTAACCTGATGCCAACCAGAAATGTGGGGACTTTAATACCCAGATGCCTGACAAACAGCCACACTGGCCATGGATTCTTGAACTTGAAGTCCATCTTCATGAGAGCAGCTCTGAGTCAAGGTGGGTTCCTTTCCTGGATCCTAAAAGCTAACCATCACCATAAGAAAGAGATTCTACTTCAACCACCTTAGGAGGAGATGGTCTTCTGGGTTGTGGGTTCCTCGTCTGCTCAAGCATCTGCTTCCAAGGTCGAAATAGAAGAATAGCCAGACACATTTCGGTGCACCAGCAGTCCCACATCAGCCTCACCGCCTGAGCTTCCGCTACTCAGGCCTGGGGATGATGGTGGAGGGGGTTGGTCCCAGTTGCCCAGAGGATCTTCAACACTATAAGGTGGTGGGTCATCATTGTAGGGAGGTGGGGGAAGTGGAATAGTGGGGGGCATTGGGTCGTAGGGAGGTGGAGGGCCCAGAAAGCCAGGAGACTCATGGTCATAGAAAGGAGGGGAAATCAGAAAGGTGGGTACATCATCATCATCATAGGGGGGTGGGGAGGCATCACAGCCAGGTTGCTCATGATCATAGGGAGGGGGGTGACTCAGAAAGCTGGGTGAAGGAGATGGAAGAGAATTCAAAGGAAACAAGGCTTGGTTCTCGTAGTCTGGCATGGAAGGATGCAAAGAGAAAGTCCCCCTTTGCCAGAAGCGGCCCTTGCAGTAGCAAGATGCCACCAAAAGCAGCAGGAAGACAATGAACAAGATGACAAATGTCACTCTAGGCTTCCAGTCTCCAGCTGCAAAAAGAAGAAAAAGCATCAGTTATCAAGGAAATCTTTCCTTCGTCCTCAGTTTCTTCTCCACTTCCTTTATTAACAACTTCCCATCCTCACGTTTCCCCCAGGAAGGTGCAAAAGGACATGGGTCCACAAGAGGGCAGCAGAGAGTGGGGTATATGCCTTGTCAATATCTACTTGTATATAGGTATAAGTATAGGGCAATACTTAGGTTCAGACCAGGTACAGACCTATACTTATATCCAGGTATAGACCTGGGGTTCTATCTTGTCTCTACCTACGAAGATCAGAATCATGGAAGCCATGATGTTCCCTTGGAAACACTCCATGGAAGTGAAAGTTGGACTTTAAAGCAGCATGACAGTGACAATTGACCCCTTTCAAGTTTGGTGTTGGAGAAGATTCTGCCGAATACCATGGGCAGCTAAGAAAACCAGTACATAGATCATTGAATAGATCAACTCGCTGGAGACATAAATGACCAGGTTTACGTTATCCTACTTTGGACACATTACATGAAGACTCAGCTCTCTGGAAAAGGCATTAATGCTGGGAAAGGTGGAAAGAAAGAGAAGAGGGCAATGAGAAGAAATTCATATTTAGAGGAAAATATTTATAGCTCAGGATTGAAATGAGTCCTTGGTGCTCCCTGAGCTTGGCTGTTTTCTTGCAGACGTTTTGTTACCTAAACTAGGTATCATCAGTGCATCAGCAAGAAAACAACCAAGCTCAGAGAACACAAAGGACCTCATAATCCACTTCTGCTGCCATTTAGTGGTTAAATGGACTTGGGCAGTTCAGCTATGGAGTAGTAGGGCAACCCAATGAGTTGGGATCAAGTAGGATCTCCCTACTGCAAGTCGGATTCATCACTGTGTTATGCTGAAAAGTCTACACACCTGGAACATGCCCATTTGGAGGAAGATTGCATTAAATAATCGTTCAATAAACCACAAAGGCCTGGGTTTTCAGGCAAAATGCTGACCAACAAAACGATCTTCTTGCGACTTCCAGCCAATGGGAGCCAAGCCCTCAATGTAAACAAAGCTTTTAGCCATGTGATAATTGGGGGGGGGTGGACTTGCTAGCAAGGCAGCCACCTATAACTGTGCAACTTTCTATGAGGCACCTTGTGCGAATCCTACCACTCCTGCTTTGATCAACAAACCAGGTTAAGCCCCTAATCCGGATGACACTTGGCTTCAGCTGCGGAAGGTGCAGCCAAACCAACGGAAACCAACCCCCAAGGCCGGCTGGCTCCCGACCTGCCCGTGAGAAGGGTAGCTGGTGGTCTTACACTTGCCGGGCTCGTCCTGAATCGGGGGGGCGCGCGGTCTGGGCCTCCCGCGGGCACCGCCGCCCCTCCAGCTGAGCAGTTCCGGCCGGGCAGCAGGAAAACAGGCGCCAGGCGCCGCAACACAACTGGGCGTCCGCGGCCTCGCGCAGCTGCGGGCAGCGAAGGGCGCCTTCTTGGGGACACAGCTCGCCCTCCGGGCCCGTCGAAACGCCTCTTCCAGCCAACAGCAGTGGGAGCAGCAGCAGAGCGCCCAGCGCGGGGCCGGCCATGGTGCAGCGTCTTCAGCCGGGCAGGGGTGTCGTCGGGGCGGTCAAGCTCCCTCGGCGCCTCTCCCTCGGTCCGCCAACGCTGCGCCTCCGCGGAGACGCGTCCTTAATAGCCCCGCCAGACCCTCCGGGGGACCAGCCTGCGTGGCCCCGACCCCGCCCCACCAATAAGGACCCAGCGGCTTTCGGTACCCACGACGAGGGTCCCACTGAAAGGCAACCTTCGCTCCCTTCTGGCCTGGTTCGGTTCCCGGGAAAGGAAAACGTGAAGTTGAACCGGGTTTCAAATGTTCCTCTCTGCGTGAAGGAGGGTGGGTGGGTTCGTGTTGGAACCTATTCTTTTACGTTCTTTCAGAGAAAGAATTGTCCCGAGTTGTCCATAGGAAGAAAAGAGATTCCAAATCGGATTCAAAATGTGATGGAACCTGATCCCAGATGTTTCTTTCTTGCAGAAAGTCTAAGGACTGAACCAGTTAAAATAGAACTGCAGGAAAAATGTCAATGTACGGGGCTCCATAAGGTGGTTCCTTTCCGTGGCCCACTTACTTCAATTTTCCAATGATTTAAGAAGAAATGGAAAGCAATCACTTGACAGAGAAGGCAGTGAACGGGCAAGGGGCTCTTCTTGAGGAAGGCATCTATATAATTGTGCACAAAAACAAATATTTTATGCTTAGTGAAGAGACCTAGCAGGTGGGGAAAAGAGTAATGGTTCCACTGGATAAGAAAATACAGGGGTTTTATCAGTCACAGCATTGTGATACCTGCTACATGCCCAATGCTTTTTTCTCTAGCATCACAGGGTCTATGCAACACAAGCCATGATTGGAGAATTAAGCCATTTTTGGAATCACACGATGTTTTGGTCCATAAATGTTGATTTGGGCTGGTGAAATAAAGAAGCCAAGATTCACCATGCTCTCCAAAGATACAAAATAAAGCAGGGGTATCCAACCTTGGCAACTTGCAAGATCTGGGCATGGCTAATCTTGTGAAGAGAAGGACCATGGGAGACATGAGAGCAGTGTTCCTATATTTGAGGGGCTGTCAGAGAGAGGGGAGGTGGTCAACCTATTTTCTAAAGCACCTGAACACCAGATGAGGAACAATGGATGGAAACTGATCAAAAATAAATTCAACCTAGAAGCGAGAATTTTTTTCTATCAGTGAGAAAAATCAACTAGTGGAACAGCTTGCCTTCAGAAGTTTTGAGTGCTTCATCACTGGAAGCTTTCAAGAAGAGAGTGGACAGGCACTTGTCAGAAATAGTTATAGGGTCTCCTGCTTGAGCAGGGGGTTGGACTAGATGACTTACAAGGTCCCTTCCAACTCTCTTATTCTGTATTCTATGGGAGTTGAAGTCCACAGGTCTTAAAAGTTGCCAAGGATGGACACCTTTATAATAAAACTCAATTGAATAACCAAACTTTCTATCTTGTAAAATGCAACCACAAAGTGCTTAACAGATCTATAGCTCTTACCCTTGATTAGGTTAACCACCACCATATGCTCAATTCCCCTCCTTTTTGGGGCTACTGAACCATGAACTAACCTGGATTTGCTTTGCACTAGGATGGAGTGGTGATCTGGATTTAGAGATTGCAGCACACCTGTGTCCCCAAGGTATGGTCCCAAAAGTCAAGATTGTGGCTACAACTAAGCTCCTCCCATTTTTTCATGTGCATCACAACACATAAAAACAGTGACATTTTAATTGTATCATCGTAGCCATAGCTTTTGGAAATATTCACGGTGGATTCTCCTGCTCCGGCATCTGTGATTCAAATACTGGGAAAGCACAGCAGTCAAATACTTACAGTACAACATTAGGAGAAGAGGGTTGAGCCAATGAAAAGACATAGCTTTATTTAAAAATGGTGCGCCTTGATTAACTATCTGCACTTGAGGCCTGGTCTTAGAATTGGAGATCTTAGAATTCAACTAGAGAAATCAACGACATACTGTATTTGTATTTGTATTTGTTTATTTGTCAAGCATAAATGATTATAAGCAAAGTATAAACAGTAAAACATGATTGAATATATATGTAATAGTACAAGCATGAATAAGAGTAAAAGAGGTAAGTATATGTGTACATTAGGACAGGAATGGTAGGCACGATTGTGCGCTTATGCACGCCCCTCTTAGGAATGGGATGAGGTCAATGGTAGATAATCTGAGGTTGAAGTTTTTGGGGTTTGGGGAAGAAACTACTGAGTCAGGTAAAGTGTTCCAGGCATTGACAACTCTGTTGTTGAAGTCGAATTTTTTGCAATCAAGCCTGGAGCGGTTTACATTAAGTTTGTTATCTATTGTGAGCTCGTGTATTATTGCGGTTGAAGCTGAAATAGTCGTTAATGGGTAGGACATTGAGGCAGATAATTTTGTGAGCTACACTTAGGTCAGATCGAAGGCGGCGGAGTTCTAAATTTTGAAGTCCCAAAATTTCAAGTCTGGTTTCATAAGGAATTCTGTTGTGAACAGAGGAATGTGATACTCTTCTTGTGAAGTATCGCTGGACATTCTCAATTGTGTTATTGTCTGATATGTAGTGTGGGTTCCAGACAGATGAGCTGTATTCAAGAATCGGTCTAGTAAATGTTTTGTATGCTCTGGTTAAGAGTACAATGTTACCAGAGAAGAAGCTGCGCAAGATTAGGTTAACCACTCTTAATGCCTTCTTTGCTATGTAGTTGCAGTGGGCTCTGGCACTCAGATCGTTAGAGATGAGCACTCCGAGGTCCTTTACTGAGTGAGGATCATCATCAAGGTCATGATCATCAATCACGATGATCAATCAATCAAGGTCATGATCATCATCACTGGTAGAGGTTTATGCAAGAAAAAAGGACTCCTGTATGCTGATACAGTTCTACAGAGGAAGTATTGAGTCTGTCATTTATAGCTCTATACTGTAACTGGTTTGGCACAGCAACCAAACGGGACAGGTACAAACTTCAATGAATAGTTAGGACTGCAGAAAAAACAATTGCAACCAGCCTGCCTTCCATCGAAGATCTGTAGATTGCACAGGTCAGAAAAAGGGCTGTGAAAATATCTACAGACCCCTCACATCCTGGACACAAACTGTTTCAATTTCTCCTCTCAAGACACCCCTATAGACATTGCATGCCAAAACAACTAGACACGAAGATGGTTTCTTCTTCCGTGCCATCACTCTGCTAAACACCTCCCTCCCTCAGCACTGTCTTAGGCCTAAACATATTTACCCATGTAATAAGTAGGCTGCATTACTATTATCCTTGTCATCTCATCATTCTCATTTTTCTCACCTCTCATCTTTCCTACTACCTTCTCCTATTGGTATACTATGATTTATCAATTGTTTGTAACTTATGATTGTATCTTATAATTTCTGATCTATGACTTATCACTTTGTTGTTTGCATGTACATTGAGAGCTTATGCACAGGAGACAAATTCTTTGTGTGTCCCATCACACTTGGCCAATAAATTAGGGATGAGATTTACACCTTGGCCAGAGAAAATACTCTTACAGTTCAGGGAAAGGAGATTATAACACTTCGACAACTTCCAAGAAGGGTGAGAGAAAAAAGGAGAGCTTACAATTTCCTCTCAGCACAATTAACAAGACAAAAAATTATTTTTAAGTGGCTGATGCCTGAAGGCCTGTTAATATCACTGTCTGACAAAAAATTTCGTATAGGCTCAGTAGAGGAGGCAAAAGAGTTTTACGAAAAATATTTCAAAGACGAGGCAGATCTGGAGTTTAAAGATACGGGAGAGAGATCTAGTGTGGACGAGCAAAGCTCTGAGGATATATTACTGGATAAGGAGAAAGAGGAAAAGTAAAGAGACATGAAAGGGAGGGTGTCACGACGAGAGCACAATCCGAACATGGAAAAGGTGGTCAAAAAGGAAACGTTAAATGAAATTGAACAAGACGAAGAAATAAAACTTATCTCTATGAACATCAATGGACTCAATTCACCTACCAAACGTAAAAAAATATTCCATAGACTAATAAAATTGAATAATGATATCACGTGTCTCCAGGAAACCCATATTAAAAGAGACCAGCATTCAATTCTTAAATATCCGAAATTGGGTATCCAATTCTCCGCACTAGCAGAAGAAAAAAAAAGGGGAGTGGTGGCATATATTAAAGAATGGCTTAATCCAAAATGATTTATAGAGATGACGATGGTAGAATTTTATGTATAGAAATAAAGATTGGTAAGAAGGAAATATTATTGGTAATTATATACGCACCCAACACTAAACAGAAAACATTTTATTCAAATCTATACACCCACCTCTTAGAATTGCAATGGGAGAATGTTTGTCTGATAGGGGATTTCAATGCAGTATCGGATGGAGAATTAGACCATAAAGGTACCAAAGGGAAAACAATAAGGAGAACACTGCCCGCCCCATTTCAGAATATGAAACAGGAATTTAAATTGATAGATGGCTGGCGCCATTTGAACCCGGATAGCAGAAAATACACCTTTTTCTCACATATACACCATACATGCTCGAGAATAGATATGGTGTGGTTAAACTTCGAACTTATTGATGATATTAGTGAAATAGATACACTCCCAAGCACCTGGGGAGATCATAATCCTCTATTGATAAAATGGAAAGGCCACATTAAAAGCAGGAAAGTGAGATGGACTCTAGATACTAGAGCCGTGAATGAGAAAGAATATAAATCAATGATGGAAAAAGAATTAGATATCTTCTTCACATTTAACACCAAAGACCAGACTACAGTACAGAATCTATGGGATACAACTAAAGCGTATATTAGAGGGCTGACCATAGCATATATAGCTAACCGTAATAAGGTAAAAAGAGAACATCGAAGTCAGTTATATATAAAAATAGCTGATTTGGAAAACAAACAGCAAGAAGATCCCAAAGATAATAGTATAAAAGAAGAAATAATTCTTACTAAACACAAGATTAATCTGATCGAGCAGGAATCATTGGCCAGAAAAATTAAAATGTCAAAGCAAAATTTTTTCGAATTGGCAAATAAACCTGGCCGATGGCTAGCATATAAGTTAAGAAAAGAGAGGGCCGAAAGGAGGATCGAACAGCTAAAAGATGAAATGGGGACAGTGTTTTTTAAGCAGGAGGAGAAAAAAGATATTGCTCATAAGTTTTACTCAAACTTGTACAAGAAAGAGGAGATCAACCCCGAGGATATTGAAGATTATTTAGGAAAAATAGATCTACCCGTCATATCGGAAGAGGATAGGACTTTACTTAATAGAGAAATAACTATTGAAGAAATTAGAAAGGCCATTAATAAACAAAAAAATAACAAAACACCTGGACCAGATGGGATTCCTTCTGAGTTCTATAAACAATTTTGTCATAAATTAGAACCATTATTATTAGATGTATATAATGAGGCAATGGCCATGGCCAAGATACCAAACTCATGGAAGGAGGCTCACATTTCTTTAATCCCGAAAGAGGAAACGGATAAATCTAAGATCCAAAATTATAGACCAATATCCCTCTTAAACTCTGATTATAAGATACTTGCTTCCACCGTGGCAGAAAGATTGAAAAATATTTTAAACAAAGTAATACATTCGGACCAGAATGGGTTTCTACCAATGTTCCCTGTAAGAAAAAAACGGTGCGTGGCGTTCTCGTTTCATCTGCGCGGCCGCGCATGCGCACAGCCTCTCCCATTAGGAAATGCCGGCAGGAAGTTAGAAACTTCCGCGCGGCGTTCTATCATCATGTGCGCAGCCGCGCAGGCGCGCACCTTAGAGGGAACAGTGGTTTTGTTGGAATATTCATGACTGGGAGAGCCATGTGATTGAGTCAGCCAATCGGGCTGAAGTGTTAATTGAGCATGTCCAGAAACTTAGCAAGAAGAAGGGCGTGGTTTAGTCAGTCCACCATTAAAGATTGCTATGAAAACATCTCAACATGTGATCTGTGAAACAAAGTGTGGTATTGTAAATGTTTTATTCTACTTATAAAGAAGTTATTTGAATCAGCAAAATGCAGTTATCTTGTGAAGCTTCTGATTTATTGCGTAACTCTGACAGGTTATGGGCCCAGAAATCGCTCAAGAAGTAAAGTAAAACTGCATTGTAATTTAAAGCTGATAAGAAGCTGTCTGTGTTGTTAAAGGAACAGGCAGAGAAGAAAAATAAAGCAGGATGGCTGCTGCTATGGAATTTAAGGACAGTCCAATACCTAAATTGGGGAAGAAAAATTATTTAATTTGGGCTGCAAAAATGGAATGTTTTTTGAAAGCAAAAGAATTATGGGACATAGTAGCAGACCCCCCCGCAAGCGCTTGGAGCAGCAGATCAAAAGGCTCATAACAAAGCTATGGCTTATCTTCTCTTAAGTCTGGGGGATGATCAATTCTTAAATGTAGCTGAACTAAAGTCTGCAAAAGAAATATGGCAGAAATTGAAAGCAGTGCATGTCAATGTTTCTGCGTGTAATGTGGTCCAACTTTCAAGAAAGCTTTTCAGAGCCATTATGCAGACAGGAGATTCTATGGAAGATCATTTAATGAAAATGCAGTCTAATTTTCTAGAATTGGAGCAATGTGGAGTAAAGTTTCCAGAGTCCCAAAAAGTTTTATTAGTGTTAAACAGTTTGGATCAAAGCTGGGAGACTGTATCAGCTATTTTTGAAAGTAAGCCAGAAGCAGATTTGAATTTGGAGGCTTTGAAATCGTGTTTATTGAATGAATATGAGAAAAGGCTTTTCAGCCCTGCTGATGGAAAATTCCACTGGCGGGGGCCCAACAAGGAGTACAGTGGAAATTTACAGCAAGTCTCCAGCAAAATTTTCCACAAGCTGCCTATCTCTAGCAACAGCCGAGGTGTCTGCAGAGAAGAGGAAAGCAGAGGCAGGAGAGATCAAGTTACACAGCAACAATTCTGCAAGCAAGTTAAGAAAGCGTGTTTCATTTGTGGAGAGACCAATCATCTGCAGAAAAGCTGTACACAGAGAAGAAATATGCAAGACAATAGACATTATTTGCAAGGACAGATTGCAGTTGTAAAAGTTTGTTATAATAACAATAGAGACAAATGGTTGATTGACAGTGGGGCTAGTCAAACAATTGTTAATAATTTTGACTTATTTTCCAGATTTTTCCCAGGAAACCATGAAGAAGTGGCCTTAGCCAATGGTCAAAAGGCTAAAATCATTGGAAGAGGCGATGTGCAAATTCCATATTTGGAATCCAGGTTTACTGATGTGTTATGTGTACCTGAAATGGAGCATAATTTGTTAAGTGTTTCTAGTTTAGACAAGCAAGATTATGAAACTACATTTGTAAATGGGAAGTGTCTCATCAAAAGAAATGGGGATGTTTGTGCACAGGGCATAAAAGAGGGTAATCTTTATGTATTGCAGGGACAAAAGGTCCCACATTGTTCCCAGATATTTAAAAATGTAGCAGAACACAATTCGTGTGTTCATCATCTGCACAGACGACTTGGTCATGCTAATTTTAAGGTTGTTCAACAAATGAAAGAATTTGCAGAAGGATTAGATTTGAAGGGATGTAGGGCATATTTGGATTGTGCAGTATGCAAAGCATCGAAATCCAAAGCATTCCCAGTTAGCAAGTTTAGCGCAAGACAAACCACAAAAGCTCTAGAACTGGTACATGCTGATTTAATTGGGCCTATGCAAGCCAGTTTGGGAGGAGCAAAGTATGTGCTGGTCATTGTGGATGACTACAGCAGGTTTGGGTTTTGCTACTTACTTAAGAGTAAAACAGAGGTGCTACAGCAATTTAAGCAATGGTTAAGCTTTGTAGAGAGAAGGTATAAACAACAGGTATGTCAGTTGCAAACTGACAGAGGTTCTGAATTTATGTCAACAAATTTTCAACAATGGTTGAGACAATTGGGAATAAGACACAGGCGCACAAATCCTTACACACCGGGAGAGAACGGAGTGGCTGAAAAGAGAAATGGTGTTTTGCAAACAATGAAAGACTCATTACTGGAGGATTCTGGTATGAGCAGGTCATATTGGGGTGAAGCCATACTGACTGCCAATTATTTAGTAAATAGGTTGTGGAGTTCATCCATCAATAATACTCCATATGCAATGCTATATGGGAGAAAGCCTTCTCTAGCACATTTAAAAATATTTGGAAGTACTGCATGGGTACATATTCCAAAGGCAATCAGAAGAAAGGGGCAACAAAAGGCTAGAAAGCTCAGATTTGTGGGCTATGAGCCAGGCTCAAAAGGGTATCGCTTTAGCGATGGAAGTGAAAGGATAATGATTTCAAGGTCTGCTAGTTTTGCAGAACAAAATTGGAACAGAATTGATGCAAATTCTGAAAATGTCTCACTTAGTGACGGTGATCCACTTAGCGATGGTGATCCACTTAGTGACAATAACTCATTTAATGATGGTGAATCATTTATTGAAGGTGTCAATGTTCAGGGAGGAGAGTCTGAACAAGATATGAAGCCAGAAAAGCTTGAAACACAAGTACAGGCAATGCCACGTCGGTCGGAGCGTAGTAACAGAGGGGTTCCGCCAGACAGGTATTCTGCCAGTAAAGTTAAAGTGTGTAATGTGTGGTATGAGCCAAGAAACTATAAGGAAGTATTGGCATTACCAAAAGTTGAACAAGAAAAGTGGAAGGAAGCCATGGATAAAAAGAGATGAAATCCATGGGCGATCATGAAGTGTTCACATCTGTGACTTTGCCACAGGGTACCAAGGCTGTAGGATGTAAATGGGTATATAAGAAAAAGGTATTAACCAATAATGAAGTACAGTATAAGGCAAGATTGGTGGCACAAGGTTTTTCTCAATTAAAGAATGTGCACTATGATGAGGTGTTCGCACCAACTGTAAAAGGTGAGAGCATAAGACTAGCACTGGCATTAGCATCAGCATACAGGCATAGAATTTGGCATTCTGATATAACCACTGCATTTCTCAATGCTGAATTAGAGGAAGAAATTTATATGGTTCAAGCACCAGGGTATGAAAATAAAAAGCCTAACATGGTGTATAAATTGAACAAGGCCATTTATGGGCTGAAGCAGTCAGCCAGAAATTGGAATATCTGTTTAGATACTGCATTGAAAGGTCTTGGGTTCAAGAGTTGCAAAGCTGATGGTTGCATATACACTGGAAAGTTACAAGGTGGGAATTGTCTACTATTAGCATTTGTGGATGATCTTTGTTTCATTGCAAAGGATGCATCACAAGTTGAAGAATTTGCTAATAAGTTAGAAAAGAAATTTGAATTAAAGAATTTGGGAGAAATAAAGAATTATCTCGGTGTAGAGATACAAAAAACTGAAAAAGGTGGTTATATTCTCAGTCAAAGGAGAAAAATTGAATGATTATTAGAGAAATATAACATGAAAGATTGTAATATTGCTCCTACACCTATGAGTACAGATTTTTACAATAGTTTGGGTGAGGACAAAAGTGAAGCCTGTGATCAGGAGATATATCACTCTGCAATAGGGAGTTTGTTATATCTGTCACAGTGGTCCAGACCAGACATAGCTTGTGCAGTGAGCATCTTAAGTCGCTTTACTGCTACACCTACAAAGTTGCATTGGATGGGTGTGAAAAGAATTCTCAGGTATTTGAAGGGAACTGTGAATCTGAGTCTTCAAATACAGGGCACTGAAGAATTAAAATTGAAATGTTATGTTGATAGTGATTATGCAAATGATGTAAAAACCAGATAGTCTAATTCTGGAATTGTAATAATGTTTGGAGGGGCTTTAATTGGTTGGAAGTCCAGAAAACAAACAACGGCTGCTATTTCAACTGCAGAAGCAGAGTTTATTGCATTGTCTGAGTTATGTTCTGAAGTAGTTTGGTATGTACAGTTGTTACAAGATTTAAATGTAAATGTAAATGAAGCTGTAACTGTTTATGAAGATAATGCTGCTTGTATAAAAATGGCAACAGGTGACAGAGTGAAGAACAGAAGTAAACATGTGGACATTAAGTATTGTAATGTCAGGGAAGCTGTAAAAGAAAAATTGATATGTTTACATCATTGTTCTTCAGAGGATAATTTAGCAGACATGATGACCAAACCATTGGGTGGCGTCCATTATAGGAAATGTTTAAATCCAATGGGTTTGATGTCTCTCCCAGTAATGAAGGGAGGAGTGTTGGAATATTCATGACTGGGAGAGCCATGTGATTGAGTCAGCCAATCGGGCTGAAGTGTTAATTGAGCATGTCCAGAAACTTAGCAAGAAGAAGGGCGTGGTTTAGTCAGTCCACCATTAAAGATTGCTATGAAAACATCTCAACATGTGATCTGTGAAACAAAGTGTGGTATTGTAAATGTTTTATTCTACTTATAAAGAAGTTATTTGAATCAGCAAAATGCAGTTATCTTGTGAAGCTTCTGATTTATTGCGTAACTCTGACAGGTTTCTACCCAATAGACAAATTAAAAACAATATTAGAATTATTTTGGACACTTTGGAATATTATGACACCCACATTGAGAAACAATTGGCGTTAGTATTTATAGATCTGCAAAAAGCTTTTGACAGCTTAGACTGGCAATTTTTAATAAAACAGCTAGTAAAAATGAAATTTGGAGAAGAATTCGTGAACCTAGTAACTGCAATATACAAGGACCAACACGCAAAAATTCTAATAAATAACGATCTGACTGAAAAAATAATCATAGGGAAAGGAGTCTGACAGGGCTGCCAGTTAGCCCCACTGCTATTTATAACAACATTGGAAGTACTCATCTGGTAAGAAACAGTTGTGAAATAAAAGGGCTTAAAATTAAGAAGGAAGAATATAAGGTCCAAGCGTTTGCGGACGATATGACGTATATCTTGGAAGACCCATTAGAATCAGGAACGGCCTTGCTGGAAGAATTAGAAAAATATGGAAAAGTAACAGGATTAAAATTAAACAAGGATAAAACTAAAATAATAACTAAAAACCTTACAGAAGAACAAAATAAAGCTCTAGAAACAAGATTGGGAATCAAGACGGTAAAAAAAATCAAATATCTAGGATTGTGGCTAACAGCGAAGTGTAGTTCTATAAAAGAGGACAATTATACAAAACTAACACAAAAAATTAGTAAGGATTTAGAAAGTTGGTCCAAACTACAGTTATCCTTTTTAGGCAAGATAGCGGCTATCAAAATGACGGTCCTCCCAAAAGTGTTATTTCTCTTCCAAGTAGCACCAATTAGATTAAGGAGAAATTACTTCTTGGAACTGAACAATATAATCAGGAGATTCATTTGGGCCAAAAAGAAAGCCAGGATTAAAACTAGTTCATTGTATGACAAGAGGCAGAGGGGCGGTTTTGGACTTCCGGACTGGGAGAGTTACTATACAGCAGCGGCACTCAGCTGGATAAAAGAGTGGGTAATATTAAGAAATAATAGAACCCTAACTTTAGAAGGTTTTGACTTACAGGCTGGGTGGCACGCATTTCTATGGGACGGAAAGCAGAAGGCACATGCCTACTTCCAGAGGCACTACATAAGAGGGTCCCTAATTGAAGTCTGGCTTAAAATAAAGAAAGCGCATTATCCTAAAATCCCTAAATGGCTCTCCACCACTGAAGCTATTATTTACCCTAACCTACTAAACAACAAAAAAACTTTTACCTATAAACAAATTCTAGACGACCACGACAATATTCGACCAAGGCAGGAACTTAGAACACTGGGAATTGAACTAGACTGGTGGCATTATTTACAGATTAGTACGAGGTACACCAAGGATGCGATACAACCCGGTTTTCAAAATGAACATGCTCTAGATAAAATTCTACTAGGACCAGATCGAAAAATAATTTCTCGGCTTTATGACTTTATGATAGAATATAAACTTTTTGAAGAAGTGGTGAAAGGCAACATGATAGCATGGGCACAAAACTTTGGTTATTCAATAACACTTTCAGAATGGGATAAAGTTTGGGAACTAAACTACAAACTTACATTAGCGGCCTCATACAAAGAAAACTTATACAAAATGTTCTACCGCTGGCACCTCCCCCCTGGCCCGACTGGCAAAAATGTTCCCAACAACCTCCCCAAAATGTTGGAAGTGTAAAAAGGAGAGAGGAACATATTATCACCAATGGTGGACGTGCCCTAAAGCCAGAACTTTCTGGAACAAACTTAGAGCTTGGCTGGAAGAAATATTACAGAGAGAAATCGCACTAAAACCTGAATTCTTTTTATTAGGGATACTCCGTACAAAATACCCAAAAGAAGAAAGATATTTAATCCTACACATAGTCACAGCAGCTAGATTAACATACGCTCAAAATTGGAAATTAGAACACACCCCCACCGCCTCGATGGTCATCAGAAAAATACTGGAGTGCGCAGAAATGTGCAAATTAACAATGCAGATACATGGGAAAGATGACACGGACTTCTACCAAATATGGAATAAGTTATATATTTGGATCAATCAAAACCCAAAATTAAAAATTTGGCAGATGAATTGAGACATACTTAAAATTACTTTCATGTGTAAGTTGTAATTAAATAAATTAACCTTTGGACGATAACCACCGATACCTACGATATGGAACATACTTAAAATGTATATACAGATTTCGATACGAAACAAATATTTCAATAACGCTGTAAAAAGCATTGGACTTTTCTGTAACGTTGCGTGTAAATACGTGTATTCGTCTGTGTTACATGTGTTCTGTCTGTGTCCTGTTGTGTGCTGTTTGTGTCTTTTTTTATTGTAAAAATTCAATAAAGATTATTTTTAAAAAAAGAATTCTAATAATTATAAAATAGTATTTAATAGTTCATAATCAGTGATTGAGGAAGTATAGAGTCCTTGGTATTCTCTGAGCTTCAGTCTTTGCTTGCAGATGTTTCATGTCTATGGAGATTCTCAGTCATCCAGGTCATGGTTGTCCCAAAGGTGTTTTTTCAAAAGGCAACTGGATTTTCTTAGTTTTTCCTTGAAGATGTTTTGCTTCTCATCCAAGCAGCTTCTTCAGTTCTGATGGTGGAGAATGAAAGTCAAAACTAAACGTGCTTCTTTTTTTTTTATTCTTATTTTTTTTAAAAAAAATTTATTTGTATTACATATGCAACTACAACAACTACAAATAATACAATCACCTAAACATACATAAATCATAATATATAACAATTATTTGCTTAAATATAAATGGTTAAACACAATACAACCAATCAACAAGTGCTCCTCCACTAAGGTGACCAGATTTTAACATTGGTAAAGAGGGACACCATTGGGGGGGGGGGTGTACCTGATTAAAATTTTGGCCTATTTGGAGCAACCGGGGGTGGGTGGGTTCCTGATTAAAAATTTGGTCTATATGGAGCAACAAAAATTTTCATAGAACGCAAAAATAGTATTGTAATATATAGATTTTTTAATTTCAACATAAGTACAATTTACAAATATAATACATTAAAATATGTATAGTATTATTTTATTCTTTGGCATATTTCTCATTTGAGTGAATTTTTTTAGTAGATTGCTGTCGTTTAAAATTTAAAATTCAAGAAAATTTATGTATTTATGAAATAAATAAATAAATAAATAAATAGAAAGAATAGAATAGAATAGAATAGAATAGAATAGAATAGAATAGAATAGAATAGAATAGAATTCTTTATTGGCAAAGTCAGTGTGATTGGACACAAGGATCACCCTGTGACATTCTTGGTTTTGAGCCTGACAAGACTTTTGATAACTAGAGTCAGGGGTGTCCAACCTTGGCAACTTTTAAGACCTGTGGACATCAACTCCAGACGTGAATTTCAGAGAAGGAAGGCAGTTGCTTCTTCACAGCTGACCCCCTCCCCTTTCTGCACCACCTCAGAGCTCCGGATGGTTTCCAGCAAGGGATCTTATAAAAAG
The DNA here is from genome assembly GCA_023053685.1 of Diadophis punctatus similis. NCBI lineage: Eukaryota > Metazoa > Chordata > Lepidosauria > Squamata > Dipsadidae > Diadophis > Diadophis punctatus. The sequence goes on along the minus strand of JALIGW010000014.1, from coordinate 20,125,279 downwards.
CACAGTGGCAGCTTTCCACTAATGGGGACAAGGGGGTGCTCCCAATGAAAGAAAGTGGAAGGACTTTGGGGGAATCCTTCTCCTGCCTGAAACAGACACGTTTGGAGGTGCTCCCAATGAAAGAAAGTGGAAGGACTTTGGGGGAATCCTTCTCCTGCCTGAAACAGACACGTTTGGAGGTGCTCCCAATGAAAGAAAGTGGAAGGACTTTGGGGAATTCTTCTCCTGTCTAAAACAGACACTTTGGAGGTGCTCCCAATGAAAGAAAGTTTTTTTTCCAGCCCTAACGAGGTGCTAACGATTTTCCCAGCTTCCTATTCCCTCTGAAGAAGTTTTTTTCCAGCCCTAAGTCTTTGCAGGCTTGTTTTCATTGCTATTCCCTCCAAAAAAGATTTTTTCAGCCCTAACCAGGGGATAAAATAATGTGCTGAAGCTGACCAGACTAAGGACGCTAGCCAGATGAATACCTGGTAGGTAGATTTTCCCCCCTATTTTCCTCCCCCAAAACTAAGGTGCTTCTTATACACCAGTGCATCTTATACACCGAAAAATACGGTAACTCAGTGAAAAGGAAGTTCTTAGCAGGAGCTGGACATATTAAGTAAATTGAGATTAGCGCAGAAATCCCTATGAGGAAGAAACAACCTTTCAGCAAACGAAGAAGTGATAGCTGTCAGAGGGAGATGAGTTTAAACCGGTTGCCAGCTTGTTTGCCAGCTCCAAATTGTCACCTGGTGAAAATGGGAGGGAAGTTCAAACCTGTGTCATTATTTCAGAATATAGATAGTCCTCAACCTACGGCCACAATTGAGCCCACAACTTCCCTTGCTAAGCGAGACAGTTGTTGAGCGAGTTTTGCAACCATTTTACAACCTTTCTAGCCAACGTTGTTAAGCGAATCTGGCTTCCCCATTGTGACAAAATGTGATCATATGACCCCAGGACACTCTGACCGTCATAAATACACGCCACTTGCCAAGTGTCTGAATTTTATCAGGTAACCACAGGGATTCTACAATGGCCAGAAGTAGTGAAAAAAGATACCCCCCCCCCTTGAAAATCAAGCATCTTCTAGCTAGGTAGGAAAACCATCAGCTGCATTCCTAGATTGGCAGAGTAAACTGAAAATATGTTGCAAAGACCCAATTCTTGGTTAACACCCCAGGAAAAGATCATTTCTGCTCCCCCACCTCCCAAAATTGTGGCTCTTGTTACCCTACTGCCATTTGATTTGAAATGTGGGAGTATTTTGGAGTTGAGGTCTTCTGTCAAGGCTGAAGCCTTAACACTTGCAAAGAGACCTTGTTTTGCAAATGCCACAGGGCTTTTTATTTTATTTTGTTTGTAAGGGGCCCTGTAAAAAAAGCAAAGCCGGTGATGCACAGAGCTTTTCTTTGCACTTTTGCCAAGTGAGAAGAGGCTGGGAGTTACCCTGCAGCTGAAAATACTCCCAAGGGGGTTAGAAATATATATATTTTTCCCAAGCAATAGATAGTTTTTTCTCAGGCCCCGGTGGCAGGGACTGCTCTCACCTGGACAGGGGAGGGAGAGGGGGGGGAAGGGCATTTCTTTGGTGATTAGCTTGAAGGGCTTTTGAGCGCAGTAAGTGAGTACAGATGGCTGAATTCTGATCATTTGCCTGATGGGTAAATGTGAAAAAGCATAAAAAAACACCAGTTGCTGAGGTTAAGCAGAGCTCCAGCAAATTAAGCCTAATTCACTCATCTTCAAACAATGCCTCCACCTGTTTTTCCACTGCATTGCCATCCGTTGCTCCCTTCCTACCTGCTTGCACCAGCAGCTTTTCCCTTGAGTAAGAGGGAATGAACTGGTCCCCCGGCACGTCGGAGCGCGGTGGGGGGGTTTCCCTGCCCGGCCCGGAGCTGTTTCCCTCAGATCCGCTTTGGGGAGTGCGAGGCAGGGAGTATATGGGCTGACGGGGGTGGGGGTGAGATTCAAAGAGTGAATGACAGGCGGGAGGCGGGGAGGAAGCTGGGCGGGCCTGGCTCGGCTGCTGAAAGAGTCCCTGGACGTTGCTGGGAATCACCCTGGGGAGAGGAAGAGAGAAAAAAAAGGTGCGGGCGGGAATGTGGATGAGGCGCTTCCTTTCCTTTCGCTCGGAAGCGGCGTAGATGTGAAGAAACATCCCGGCTCTTTTTTTTTTTTTTACACCGGCCTGTGTGGGAGACATCCGGGCAGAAGGGCCCAGGTTCTTTCTTGCAAAAAAGCGGGACTTTTTTGAAACGATGCGGGACGCGGGACAATTTGTTTAAATTCGGGTCTGTCCCGCCAAAAGCGGGACGTCTGGTCACCTTATCCTCCACCCCTCGGGATCATCCTGCTTCCAAAATCTTAAGGCCTCTTCTGGTGGTGGTATCCCACTTCCCCCAGAAAACACAAACATTAGGAACTGTTTCCAAATTACATCAAATTCATTCACTTTTATTATGCCTCTCCTTACTTTAATATTACATGTCAATTTATCATTTATGGCAATATCCCATACTTCTTTATACCATTCTTCCAAACAATAATCCCCTCGTATCTTCCAGTTCCTGGAAATCATTAACCTTGCTGCAGTCAGCAAATTTGTTATCAAATCTTTAGTTTCTTTTTTGCACTTTATATCTTCCAATAGTGAGAGTAATGCTATCTTTGGTACCTCTTCTACCTTTATTCCAACAATTTCCTCAATCTCCTTAAACACCATCTTCCACAATTTTTGCACACATTTACATTCCCACCACATATGTAAATACGTTCCTTTTTCCCCACAACCTCTCCAACAGTTCACTGAGTGCTGCTGATTCATGTTGTTTAATCTGACCGGAGTTACGTATCACCTCCATACAATTTTATAATAATTCTCTTTTATTACTGACATATTTCTCAACACTCTTTGTCGCCAAATTCCTTCCCAACTCTGTTGCCCTATTTGTATCTTCAAGTCAGTTTCCCATACCATCTTTCCTGAATTTTCCCGCACCTCTTCCCCCAATAATATTTTATAAATTCCACTCATTAAACCTTTTATCCCTTTATTTTCTCCCTTTTCAGTTTCTTTTTTAACAATTAGTTCCTCGAATTTCGTTAACTCTCTACACTCTCCTATTTCTCTTAACCAGTTTTAGTCCATTGTTCCAGTTGGCAGTAATTTAACCAAGACAACTGTTTTCCTTCTAGAACCTCTTCCAATTCCCCACATGTCCTCATTCCTCCTAACCAATCCCTTAATTTCATTTTATTTTTCTCTTTTAAAATTTTATTCAAACTGTTCTTCAAATTCCCTGGGAAATTTTTCAAAATTACTACCGGTGATAATGGAGAGTTATTCAGGAGCAACCTCCCTTTATATTTACTCCAAATTTCCCAATGAAACTTCAAGAGAGAATTGTTTATACTTTCAACCCATTTCTTTCCACCTTCAGTAAAAAATATATTTTCCAACTTCCAATCTAATTTAGTTTTAATTTTAGATTTATCTTCCAACCATTCTAAATCTCCTATTCCTAAAATTTCCTCTATAACATATCTAAGCCTATTGGCGACATAATATAATTTAATGTTTGGGAGTCCTAAACCCCCTTTTTATTGGCTTAAATAATACCACTTGTTTTTATTTATCCTCGCTTTCTTATTCCCGTTACAATAGTTATTCTGCCAACTCTTCAGCTCCAATTCTGATATTCTTATTGGTAGCATCCTAAAAACGAAATTAATCTTTGCTAAAATCTTCATTTTTACTAAAACGATTCTTCCAAACCATGATAAGTTCAAACCTTTTATATTTATTCAAACTTTCCAAAATCTCCTTCTTTAAGCTATTTAGATTTTCTTTTTCCAAATTCTCCAATTTTTTTGTGATTCTAACTCCCAAATATTTAATCTTTATGCAGATATGTAACTGAGAGCCGAGGTGGCGCAGCAGTTAGAGGCAGGTACTGCAGGCCACTTTAGCTGACACTGATCCTCAGGTCAGCGGTTCAAATCTCACCGGCTCAAGGTTGACTCAGCCTTCCATCCTTCCGAGGTAGGTAAAATGAGGACCCAGATTGTTGGGGGCAATGTAAATATACATTGCTTACTGGTGTAAACCGCTTAGAGAGTGCTTGCACTGTGAGGCGGTATATAAATCTCACAAATAAATAAATAAATAAATAAATAAATCTGTTCTTTAATTCTAATTTCCCTTTCCTTCCTTTCCCAATCCTTCTCTTCCTTTTTAGTATAATTACCGTATTTTTCGGAGTATAAGACGCACCTTAGTCTTGGGGGAGGAAAACAAGGAAAAAAGGCCTCTGCGTCCAAGCAATTTGCCAAACAGCAAACAGCACAGATGATATACACTGTTTGCTGTGTATTTCTGTGCATGTGTGCTTGACCCATAGAAATAGCAAAAAATTGGAGAAATGTACATTATGCCAGAAAGTTTTCTTAAATGTACTCACACTAACTCCTCCTGATTATTTAAATAGATCTACTCCAAGGTAACTAAACTCTAATACTAAACAGGACACTGTTACATTTCAGACTATACTTATATAGAGCTGTTAAAATTAATAAAATTTTCTGAAAGTATACATTATTCTCTATTATTTAAAAGAAGATGCAATAGCACTGGGCCTCTTCAGAGCAAGCATTTATTTTAAAAAGCTTCTTTATTTTGTTACGTTGTCTAGATTTACAGGGATCTCCAACCTTGGCAACTTTAAGACTTGTGGACTTCAACTCCCAGAATCCCACAGCCAGCAAAGCTAACAAAGCTGGCTGTGGAATTCTGAGAGTTGAAGTCCACAAGTCTTTAAATTGCCAAAGTTGGAGACCCCTGGCTCTAGAACAATAATAAAGCAGTCTTTAAAAAATAAGTCAAATAATTTGAACATTCTACAGACATCTATAGTTATTCACTTACCCCCTTCCATCCAGTTCAGCAGAAAATAAAAATCTGCGTGTCTCTTCCAGCTATCTGCCTTTTTGCAGTTAGTTTCACTTTCATTTTCCCACGTGGCAAATCAGCTGTACCTCGGAAAGCTGCTAGTGACTTGCTTGGCTTTACAGGCTGTTCCCTCTTTGCTGCAAACAGGTAAATTGCTGGAAGATGGAGGCCAAAGGGTGGGTGGGTGGGTGGGGCTACATTCAGTGTATAAGACGCACCCAAGTTTTCACCCTCTTTTTGGTGCGTCTTATACTACGAAAAATACGGTAAACAGCATCAACTCAGATTTTGACCAATTTATTCTTAATCCAGTTATTTCTTCAAAATCTTTTAGATGCCGTCCAATTCTCTCCATCTTATCTACTAAATTCTTAACTGTTAACAATGTATCATCAGCAAACATATTTAGTTTTATTTTACCTATCCCTTCTATCTCCCCATCGTCTCTTAATGTGTTTGCCAATAGTTCCATAACCAATACAAACAGGACAGGCGAGAGTGGGCACCCTTGCCTTGTTCCTCTAGTCGTATTTTGTCTGTAACACCATCGTTCACCACCACTAAGGCAGAATTCTGGGAATATAGTTGATCTATTACAGCTTTAAATTTATTTCCAAACCCCATTCTATCTATAACCATCTTTAATGCTTGCCAGCTCACACAATCGAAAGCCTTAAAAATATCTAAGGCTAATATCCCCGCTTTAAGCTTCGAATTACATTTAACACTCTACCAACCAAATTATGCATTTGTCTACCCGTTACAAAACCGCATTGATCTTCCCCTATATAATTACCTACAAATTTATTCATTCTTCTTGCTAGAATAGTTGAAAAAAAATTGCGTCTTGATTTATTAATGATATAGGTCTGTACGAATCAGGGAGCGTCAAATCCTTATCTGCTTTAGGTACCCTTATATAACTCTTGATAAAATTCCTGAAATATTTTTAATTTGCCTTTCATTATATTACAATAATTTCCCAATTTATCTTTCACTATACCTATCGAATTTTTAGCCTTCTCCTTTTGTGTGAGCCTGGGAAGCATCCTGGAATTTTTATTACTATTCTCAAAAAATTCTCTTTTCATATAAATTAAATTCTTCTGAACTTCCTCTAAATTTTTATTCTCTAATTCTTTTTTCTTAGCTTGTAATTCTATAAATTTTTGTTTATTCTTAGTATGCCAATACTCTTTTTCCAAATTCTTAATCTGTTCCTCTAATTTTTCCTGTATTATTGCAGCTTCTTGCTTTTTAACATTGCAAGTTTCCCTAATACATATTCCCCGTATCACCGCCTTCATGGTGTCCCACACCAGTCTCGTTGCCATTTCTCCTTTTTCATTAATTTCCCACAGTTCTGACATCTCCTTTTGCATTTTCTCAACCATTTTATTATTTTTAAGGATCCTTGTATTCAACTTCCATCTAACCGCTCCTCTATAATCCTTTTTTACCGTAAAATCTAAACTAACCAGCGCATGATCTGTTACTTTAATTACCCCCACTTCCATTCTGCACAACTTAGTTGCCAAATCCCTAGAGACAAAAACATGATCAATTCTAGAATAAGATTTATAAATTGGAGAATAATATGTGAAACCAGACTCCCCATCTTTGAGTAAACGCCACCCATCCACATAATCTTTTTCTTTTATTAATTTATTTAAAATAGTGATATTATTCCTCCTTTCCACACTTGTGGGATTAGTCCTATCCAGTCTATTATTCATAACCATATTAAAGTCTCCAGCTAAGATAACATGTCCTTCTTTAAATTCTTCTATTTTTTTGAACAATTCTAAAAAAAATTCTCTGCGTCTCATGTTTGGGGCATAAACATTAACCAACGTATATGCTGTACTTTCAATTTGACCTTTAATCATAATATATCTACCTGGCCCATCTTTTTTTATATTCTCTATAATAAATCCAGTTCTTTTAGAAATTAATATGGCCACCCCATTTTTTTTTGAGGTCCCCAATGACTTTTCATAATGGAATGACCACTTCAAGTGAACTTTGTTTACGCCGTCCTTAGCTTGGTGAGTTTCCTGCAAAAAAATAATGTCCGATCCTTCCTTATTTTACAATTGTTCAATTCTCCTCCTTTTCACGACTGCCCCCAAACCTTTGACATTGAGTGTTGTGATTCTTATAGTTTTATCCATGTTCATCTCGTTCAAATTCTTTCCGATCCCTTGTGCTCTTCAGCTTAAATCCATATATAACAAAACACAAAACAAACTCCTCTGTATAAACCCCATAACCTACCCCCTTCCCCCCCTCCCCTCCCACCCCCCCAATCCCCCCCAATTCTTTCCCCCCACTAAATCCCCGAAAGCCTAATGCTTCGGCCATTTTTCCCTGGGGGGGGGCGATGAAGCCCACAGTCCAGAACCAGCAAGCCTTCTAATATTAATGTGTTACAATTTTATCATCTCAATCTTATCAAAGTCACTTCCCACTTGCCGTGGCTCCTCCTCCTCCACCATTGGCACTTTTAGAAACAGCATCATCCTGCGGATCCAGCCCCAGACTTTTAAGTAGCTCAGTGCCTTGCTCCAAAGAGGTAACCCTGTATTGTTTCCCACCATGCATAAACCTAAGAAATACAGGGTAACCCCAGGATACTTTATCGCCCTTCTCTTGAGCTCCTCGGTAATTGACTTGACACTACGCCTCCACATAATTGTTTGCTGACAAAGATCATTATAGACTTGAACTGTGGATCCTTGAAACTTCAACAAAGCTAACGACCTCAGCTTCACCATCAGCTGCTCTTTTTTATAATAATTAGAAAATTTTACCAAAATATCTCTTGGATTTGACCTAGCTCCAAAAGTGCCAACCCTGTGGACGCGCTCAATGTCATCTTCTCCAATGGCCAAATTTGGGATTATTTCTTTAAACCATCATGAGATCAATTTCCTCGTATACTCTCCTGTCGTATCTGCCAGGTTACGAATCCGTATCGATGATCGTCTGCTTTGGTCTTCCAAAGAAATCAGCCTTTTCTCATGTTAAGGTCATAACAGGGAGAGGTAGGTATGGCGGGAGCAGGGAGGTAGGCCGCTCTCGGGGAACGAGAAGTCGCTATCTTCAAGCGATTCCTTGTTCTGGCCCCTCTGGTGTGGTTCCATCTAGCTCAGCCCGAGTACCTGGTAACCAGGGATGTCAGGGCCCTGGGCTCAAGCTGCTGCTGTTGAATGCCAGGTCAATTAATAACAAGGCCCCCCTAGTACGGGATTTAATCCTGGAAGAGGGGGCGGACCTGGCATGTATTACTGAGACCTGGCTTGGCCAGGAGGGGGGGTTCCCCTCTCCGAGATGTGCCCGGATGGGTTCTCAGTTCAGCATCAGCCGTGACCCCAGGGAAGGGGTGGAGGAGTGGCAATTATAGCTCGCCAGAACCTAAATCCTCGAAGGAGCCCCGCCCCGGAGATTGTTGGATGTGAGACACTCCTTCTGAAGTTGGACTTAGGGGTTCAGGTGGGCCTTCTGCTAACGTACTTGCCTCCTAGCTGCGTTGCAAAGGCCCTGCCTGTTCTGCTCGAGGCGGTAGCAGGGCTGGCGATTGAGTTCCCCAGGTTGATGGTGCTGGGGGACTTCAACCTGCCATCGCCCGGTGAAACCTCGGAGGCAGTCCAGGAGTTCATGGCTTCCATGAAAACCATGGACCTGACCCAAGTAGTTCAGGGTCTGACTCATGAGGGAGGTCACAAGCTCGACCTTGTGTTTCTCTCGGGGCAGTGGAGAGATGATCTGAGGCTGAGGGGTTTAGTCACAGCACCCTTGTCGTGGTCAGATCATTTCCTTCTGAGGTTGGATTTCATGGCACCACTCCTCCACCGCAAGGAGGCGGGACCGATTAAGTGGTTCCGCCCCAGGCGCCTAATGGAATCTGAAGGATTTCAGAGGGAACTTGGGGAAATACCTGACTCCCGGGTACACGATTCATCTGAGGCTCTAGTGACCGCCTGGAATCAGGCGGCAACGGGGGCTTTAGATCGGATTGCGCCTTTGCGGCCTCTCCGTGGCAGCGGATCCCGGAGGGCTCCTTGGTTTACTGAGGAGCTCCGGGAGATGAAGCGCCTAAAGAGACTCCTAGAGTGACGATGGAGAGCCAGTAAAGCTGAGTCTGACCGGACACTTTTAAGAACTTGCATTAAGTCTTACTTAGTGGCGATACGGGCGGCAAAATGTTCGCATTTTTCCGCCCTTATTGCGTCCGCCGACTCCCGCCCAGCCGCCCTGTTTAGGGTGACTCGCTCCCTTCTAGCCAAGGAGGGAGCTGAAGATCCCTTGCAGGGCAGAGCTGAGGAATTTTCTCAGTTTCTGGCGGATAAAGTCGTTCAGATTCGGACAGACCTGGACTCCATTTGGACAGGGCAGGCCGAGATGATGGGGGTGAGTCTTAGTCCTGTTATATGGGACGAGTTTGAGCCTGTCACTCCTGATGATGTAGACAAGGCCATAGGAGCGATGAGCGCCTCCACTTGTTTATTGGACCCGTGCCCCTCCTGGCTGGTTTCGGCCAGCAGGGAGGTGACACGTGGCTGGCTCCAGGCTGTTGTGATCGCATCTTTGAGAGAGGGGTCCGTCCCGCAGCCCTTAAAAGCTGCGGTGGTGAGGCCCCTCCTCAAGAAGCCTTCCCTGGACCCAGCGGATTTAAAGAACTTCTGTCCAGTCTCCAACTTACCCTTCTTGGGTAAAGTTGTTGAGAAAGTGGTGTCCTCCAACTCCTGCGGCTATTGGAGGATACTGATTACTTAGATACCTTTCAATCGGGTTTCAGGCGCGGCTACAGTACGGAGACTGCTTTGGTCGCACTGATGGATGATCTCTGGCGAGCCCGGGATGGGGGTCATTCCTCCATCCTGGTGTTACTTGACCTCTCAGCGGCTTTCGATACCATTGACCATGGTATCCTTCTGCGTCGTCTTGGGGAGATGGGAGTGGGAGGCACTGTTTTACGGTGGTTCTCCTCCTACCTCTCTGACAGGACGCAGTCGGTGTTGACAGGAGGACAGAGGTCGGCCCCTAGGCCCCTGGCTTGTGGGGTGCCACAGGGCTCGGTCCTCTTACCCATCCTGTTTAACATTTACATGAAACCGCTGGGTGAGATCATCCGACGACATGGGGTGAGGTATCAGCAGTATGCTGATGATACCCAGTTGTACATCTCCACCCCGTGTCAGTTCAGTGAAGCAGTTGATGTAATGTGCCGCTGCCTGGACGATGTGAGGGTCTGGATGGGAGTGAATAGACTCAGGCTCAACCCAGACAAGACTGAGTGGCTCTGGATATTGCCCCCCAAGGACTATGTCGACTGTCCCTCCTTGGTTCTCGGGGGAGAAAAATTGACTCCCTCGGAACAGGTCCGCAATTTGGGTGTCCTCCTAGATCCACAGCTAAAATTGGAGCAACATCTTTCAGCTGTGGCTAGGGGGACCTTTGCACAAATCTGTCTTGTGCACCAATTGCGACCCTACTTGGAGAGGGAGGCTTTGCTCACAGTCACTCATGCCCTTGTCACCTCACGGCTAGACTACTGTAACGCGCTCTACATGGGGCTACCCTCAAAGAGCATCCGGAGACTCCAACTGGTACAGAATGCAGCTGCGCGAGCTGTAGTGGGTGTACCGAGATACACCCACGTAACACCTATCCTTCGCCAGCTGCATTGGTTGCCAATTAGTCTCCGGTCGCAATTTAAGGTGTTGGTTTTGACCTTTAAAGCCCTACATGGCTCAGGGCCAGGTTACCTTCGGGACCGCATCCTACCACATTCCTCCCTACGACCGGTTAGGTCCCATAGAGAGGGCCTTCTCCGGGTCCCATCGGCCAAACAATGTCGGTTGGTGGGGCCACGGGGGAGAGCCTTCTCTGTGGGAGCCCCGTCCCTCTGGAACCAACTCCCACCAGAGATCCGGACTATCCCCACCCTGCTGGCCTTCCGTAAAGCCATAAAAACTTGGCTCTTCCAGCAGGCGGGGTGAATAGGAAGATCAGTTCGCCCATGAATGTTGTTTTATAATGTTTTAACTATCTTTTTTAATTTTAAATTGTGAAAATTGTTTTTAGTGTACGTTTCTTATTCTGTTGTACGCCGCCCTGAGTCCTATGGGATTGGGCGGCCTATAAGAACGTTTATTAAATTAAATTAAATTAAATGTTCATCATAGTCCAGAGACTGCTTTTCTTCCAACTGCTTCATTTGTTTCCCCAGTTGGGCTACTTCCACTTTAAGAAACTTAATCTGATTATCATTGTGAGCTATGGCTATGGTTAATTGATCCATATGCTTATTAGCTTTTTCTGCATGATCGTCTGTCCGTTTAAAAATTGCCCCTGTATTGCTTGTCAGCAGTTCTCTGATTTCGTCCACAGTTGCTGGTTGTGAGCCAGGTCCCACCGCCATTACTGTATTGCTCTCTGAGCTCTTTTGCCCTGATTCACCCAATGATAATCTTAATAAACATGCCACTGTGTGATTTGAAGGGTGGGTACATTGCCACTCATATTTACTAACACCCTTTTGTTTTTTCGGCGGCATAAATCTTTAGATACCTGGGCAACAATCAAAACAGCTTTTACAGTCTTTGGAATATAAAGAACTGGCGTGATTCGCTCCCTCCTATGGCGCCCTCTATTGCCGCCTCTGCTGTTGTCCTTAACTCGGCTGTTTTACATATTTGATTGCCTCTGGGGAGGGGTTTTTCTCTGGTGATCTCCACTCCCCCCTCCCCAATGATGTTTTTAGTGCTGTATTGATACAGAGGGCCATTACTTCGACTGCTCTTTTACCAGCTTAGCAGTCCCACTAAATATTTCCAACCCCCCACCCTTGTGGGGTTGTGTTTCCTGCTGTGAAGATGCCTATCTCTGCTGCCTCTGTGAAGAGTATGTACATTAACTTTAATGTATGAACTTTTATGAACTTTAACAAGTCCCATAACAACTGGCTGATTGTTTGTGATGATAACTGGAGATGACTAAGAGATCTCGAGGGGCAAATTGTTGATCCAGCATGTGGGACGAAGAGCCTCAGGTTTGATGTCATCCATACCGGGGAGGGCTACATCTTACCCTCAGAGAACTATTATTGGTCAATCAGGAGCCGACATATAAAATGGACAATCTGGGACTGACTTGGCGGCTAACATGCACCCCCTTTGCTCATCTACCTCCCTGTATTATTTCTGCTGTTTATATTATTCTGTTACCCCGGAGGTTGAGTGTGTGGGTGCGTGGCTGCAGTTGTGGATGATTGGAAGTGTGTATGTAGGAATGTGTGAGGATAAAGAGCCGAGGTGGTGCAGTGGTTAAAGTGCAGCACTGCAGTTCAGCAGTTCAGCTGTTCAAATCTCACCGGCTCAAGGTTGACTCAGCCTTCCATCCTTCTGAGGTCGGTAAAATGAGGACCCAGATTGTTGGGGGCAATAGGCTGAACTCTGTAAACCGCTTAGAGAGGGCTGTAAAGCACTATGAAGCGGTATATAAGTCTAAGTGCTATTGCTATTGCTATATATTTGTGTGGATGAATTGTTTAGATTAACTGATTAACTTGGTAGAATGAGTGAGTCGGGGATAAGGATTCGGCCCCACTCAGTTGAGTGTGAAAACAGAAGCGGAGGGGGCTCCTTGGTTTACTGAGGAGCTCTGGGAGATGAAATGCCACAAGAGACGTCTAAAGTGACGGTGGAGAGCCAGTAAAGCTGAATCTGACCGAACACTACTAAGAACTTTTATTAAGTCTTATTTAGTGGCGATATGGGCGGCAAAATGTTCACATTTTTTCCGCTCTTATTGCATCCGCCGATTCATGCCCAGCCACGCTGTTTAGAGTGACTCGCTCCCTCCTTGCTAAGGGGGGAGTTGAGGAACACTTACAGGGCAGAGCTGAGGAATTTGCTCAGTTTCTGGTGGATAAAGTCACTCAGATTTGGACAGACCTGGACTCTGATTGGACAGGGCAAGCCGAGACGACAGGGACGGGTCTTAGTCCTGTTATTTGGGATGAATTTGAACCTATCACTCCTGATGATGTTGACAAGGCCATAGGAGCGATGAGTTCCTCCACTTGTTTGCTGGACCCGTGCCCCACTTGGCTGGTTTCGGCCAGCAGGGAGGTGTCATGTGGCTGGCTCCAGGTGGTTGTGAACCTTCTCTGAGAGAGGGATCCAGTCCACAGCCCTTAAAAGCTGCGGTGGTGAGGCCCCTTCTCTGGACCTGGTGGATTTAAAGAACTTCCATCCAGTCTCCAACCTACCCTTTGTGGGTAAGGTTGTAGAGAAAGTGGTGGCGCTCCAACTCCTACAGTTATTGGAGGACACTGATTATCTAGATCCCTTTCAATCGGGTTTCAGGCGCGGCTAGAGCACAGAAACCTCTTTGGTCACCCTGATGGATGATCTCTGGCGAGCCCGGGATGGAGGTTATTACTCCATCCTGGTGCTACTTGACCTCTCAGCGGCTTTCGATACCATTGACCATGGTATCCTTCTGCGCCAACTCGGCAAGTTGGGAGTGGGAGGCACTGTATTACGGTGGTTCTCCTACCTCTCCGATAGGACACAGTCAGTGTTGACAGGGGGTCAGAAGTCGGCCCCTAGGCCCCTGATTTGTGAGGTACCTCAGGGCTTGGTCCTCTCGCCTATCCTGTTTAACATCTACATGAAACCGCTGGGTGAGATCATCCGACGATACAGGGTGAGGTACCAGCAATATGTTGATGATACCCAGTTGTACATCTCCACCCTGTCTCAGTTCAGGGAAGCAGTCGATGTAATGTGCCGTTGCCTGGACGATGTTAGGGTCTGGGTGGGGAAGAACCGGCTAAAACTTAACCCTGACAAGACTGAGTGGTTGTGGATACTGCCTCCTAAGGATTTGATCAACTGTCCCTCCTTGGTTCTTGGGGGAGAGAAATTAGCTCCCTCGGAACGGGTTCACAATTTGGGTGTTCTCCTAGATCCACAGCTAAAATTGAAGCAACATCTGTCAGCTGTGGCTAGGGGGACCTTTGCACAGGTTCGCCTGGTGCACCAATTGCGACCCTACTTGGAGAGGGAGGCCCTACTCACAGTCACGCACGCCCTTATCACCTCATGGCTGGACTACTGTAATGCGCTCTGGTGCAAAATGCAGCTGCGTGAGCTGTGGTGGGTGTTTCGAGATACACCCACATAACACCCATTCTCCGCCAGCTGCATTGGCTGCCCATTAGTCTCTGGACGCAATTTAAGGTGTTGGTTTTGACCTTTAAAGCCCTACATGGCTTAGGGCCAGGTTACCTCCGGGACCGCATCCTACCACATACGACCGGTTAGGTCCCACAGAGTTGGTCTCCTCCAGGTCCCATCAACCAAGCAATGCCGGTTGGTGGGACCACGGGGGAGAGCCTTCTCTGTGGGGGCTCCAGCTCTTTGGAACCAACTACCCCCAGAGATCCGAACTATTCCCACCTTACTGGCCTTCCGGAAAGCCATTAAGACATGGCTCTTTCTGCAGGCAGGGTGAGAGATTATTGAACATCTCAATCTCCCCCTTGGTATGAATGGCATTGGTTGGTTTCTTTTCCTATTTTTAAAAATTGTTTTTATGACCGTATTTTTAATTATACTATTGCTGTTCTTGGATATGCTGTACGCCGCCCTGAGTCCCTCTGGGAGTAGGGCGGCATATAAGAATTGCAAAATAAATAAATATAAATAATCCCAAACTTCTAGGACTGCCAGGGAACCTTTGACAAAGGTCTGTCTAATCAACACACTCTTTAAAAACAACATTGCATAGGACAGTTCCTTGCTTGGATTCTAAATGGAGGCTGGGATGCTCCAGTTTGATATTTTGCTCTGGAGAAGCAGCTGTCCTCTCCACTAGAGCTCACTGGTCTGCTGATGGATCTTCTTCCAAGGTGGACTCTGAAGAACAACTGGTAGCAAAGCTTCGGTGCACGAGTGGTCCTAACATCACCTCCTCCTCTGAGCTTCCAGGAGATGAATGGTGGAATGGCACTACCTGCAGTGGAGAGGACCCACATTCATCTGGCTGCTCTTCACTGTATGGAGGGGGGTCAGTAGCATAAGGAGGTGGTGTGCCCAAAAAAGAGGAAAGGTCAAACTCTTCCAAGCGAGTCAGTCCTGAATTCCAGAGGTTGAGCAAATCAGGATGCCAAACGGGCCTCTGTTGATGCCAGCGCTGTTTCTTCCAGTAACGAAAGATGCTCCAGAGGGTGATGCCAACCAGCAGCTCAGCAAAAGCCAACAGCCCAGCCCAGCCTGGAAAGACAGGAGAAACCCATCAGGGCATTTGTACTTTGGATACAGGTAGTCCTCAGCTTATGACCACAGTTGAGCCCCAAATTTCTGTCATTAAGGGAGACATTTTTAAGTGAGTTTTTGCTCCATTTTACAGCCTTTCTTGCCACAGTTGTTAAGTGAATCACTGCAGTTAAGTAGGGAACCCGGTTGTTAAGCGAATCAGACTTCTCCATTGACTTCGCTTGTCCGAAGGTCACAAAAGCTGATCACATGACTCTGGGACACTGCAATCGCCATAACTACGACTCAGTTGCCAGGCATCCAAATTTTGATCACATGACCATGGGGGTGCTGCTGTAAGTGTGAAAAACGCTCATAAGTCACTTTTTAAAATGCAGTTGAACGATCTCTAAACGAACTGTTGTAAATTGAGGACTACCTATAGTGAGGTGGTGGCATATCAGTTAAATAAAATACATAAATTGCTCAGATGTATGAAAAGGGGGACATCAGAAACTGAATCGCCTTTCTTTTAAATTTTATTCTCTTTGCCTTGTTTTACTTGTTAATGCTTTAATGTTGTTAAACTTGTTTTATCTTTTTTGTTTTATTAACATGTAGGCCAAACACACACACACACACACACACACACACACACACACACACACACACACACACACACACACAGACCCCCTATACATATATCACTTGAAGGTATTGAAAAATAGACTGGACAGTCATTTGGCCAGGATGGCATAAAGGTCTCCTGCCTTGGGCAGGGGGTTGGACTAGAAGACCTCCAAGTCCCCTTCCAGCCTTATGATTCTATCTGCTATAGTGTGTGTGTGTGTGTGTGTGTGTGTGTGTGTGTGTGTGTGTGTGTGTGTGTAATAGTGCAATGGAGATTTCACTATCAAGTCATTTAGCCTGCTATTGAATCTTTCTTAGTATAAGAAATACCTTGAAGTAGCTTTTCCTTCCTTTCTTTCCTGATGTTTCACTTTGAGTGGAAAAGCCTAATACTCATAAGGCTCATGACACTGATATCGACCTAAACCATGGCTGATCATGATAGAATATCCACTTTCTTCCCTCCTTCTTTACATTCAATACCTTAAGATATCTGAATAATGGAATGTTAGGAATTTAAGGTTATATAAATATCATTGTATTAAAATATAATGTATGGTATTACAAGTAGTCCTTGATTTACAATAGCTTGTTTAGTGACCGTTCAAAGTTACAACGGTACTGAAAAAAGTGACTTATAACCGTTTTTCACACTTACAACCGTTGCAGCATCCCCGGGGTAACATGATCAAAATTCAGATGCTTGGCAACTGGTTCATATTTATGACCGTTGCTGGGTCCCAACGTCACGTGATCCCCTTTTGCTATCTTCTGACAAGCAAAGTCAATTGGGAAGCCAGATTCACTTAACAACCAGGTTACTAACTTAACAACTGCAGTGATTCATTTAACAACTGTGGCAAGAAAGATCATAAAATGAGGCAAAATTCACTTAACAAATGTCTCACTTAGCAACAGAAATGTTTGGCTCAATAGCAATTGGAAGTGGAGGACTACCTATACAACTTATACTAAATCAATAAAAAGGGGAAATGTTTCATTGCTCTTCCTTCTCTCAATATGGCTGTTTGATTGATCCTGCCTTCAGTTCCTTCCCTACAGATGATCCCATTCTCAGGCTGATTTTGCCCATGGGGTAAGTTATTTTCAACACAGAAGGAGCTGGTGAGATCTTTTGCCACAAGAAATGTATTTTAAAATTCCTGGGAAGAGATGATAAAGTGAGGACAACTATGCAAAAAGCAGAGCGGATGACCGTGGCAAAATAAAGAGATTATGAGTAGACCGGCTCTTTATAATTCCTGTCTGGACAAGACAGGACTTGAGATTGCCCACAAGTGCTCCAGAGACACTTGCTTCTCATGAGGACATCACCAGTCAGCACTGCAGCCTCCAGTGGGTTTAGAACTCTGGAAGATGAGGAAATAGCCATCTCAAGCCATGATCAACATCTTTAAGGAAACTGGTTTTGCCTGCTTCCTTTTCCATATGCTCAATATCCTGGTTACTGACTCAAACATCAAGATTAGAATTAAACTGACATAAAGAGAATAACGAAGGAAGTAAAAGGAAAGTAAATCAATAAGTAAGGGAATCTGTAGGGTGTGACCACCTCATCCGCGCCCACTAGTTAATATTCCTCTCTAAAATATCACTTTATAGGCAAGAGTAATTATGAAAAAAATTAAATACATCTAACCATTATATCTAAATTTGACTAAACCTCCTGTTAATTTTGCAGTGTGATTAGTATGTAATGCCAAGTGCCTCATCAAGTAAGAAAAGTGCTAATTAATTCAAACTAGTCAAGTTAAATCTAGATAAGTGCATGCTAGGAACATAACTAGAGTGTTGCAAGAACCCAGAAACTTGATTTATTTTTTATAAACTATGATTGCTAATTATAGAAAAAGATTCCTTACAAATATCCACCTTAGCTTGCCAGGGCACAAGTCCTGTTATTGATAAGCCCAGGAAGAGGCACCCTTACCCTCCATAAACTTGTGGGTCGAGGCCTCCGTGGACAGCTTGGTCGGGGATGAGGGCTGGGTGGTCGAGGGTCTCGGATGTCCGGGACCTCCCGCGGGCACCGCTGCCTCCCCAGCTGCGCTTCTCCGGCCGGGCAGCAGGAAAACAGGCGGCAGACAGCGCAGCACATCTGGGCGTCCGCACCGTCACGCTGCTGCGGGCAGCGAAGGGCGCCTTCTTGGGGACACAGCTCGCCCTCCGAGGCTCTGCCAGCCAGCAGCAGCAGGAGCAGAGCACCCAGCGCGGGACCGGCCATGGCGCAGCGCCTCCAGCCGGGCAGGGGTGCCGTCGGGGCAGCCTGGCCAAGGTCCTGGCCCGCCCCCGGTCCGCAAACGCTGCAGCTCCGCGGAGGCGCATCCTTTATAGTCCGCCAAAGCCTCCGCGGGACCAGCCTGGTGGCCCCCATCCCGCCCCATCAATAAGGACCCAGCGGCTTTCAGTGCCCACGACGAGGGTCCCACTGAAAGGCAACCTTCGCTCCCGAAGCTGCTGGGCCGTTTCTGGTCTGGCTTGGTTCCCGGGTATGGATCGGGTTTTATACCCTACCAGGGCCTCTGTGGGACCAGGGTAGGGAAGAGCGCGGCCCGATCCTTCCCATTCACCCCGTCTCTCTCTCAAAGGGGGAGCAGTGTGTGTGTGTGTGTGTAGGCAGGCTGGAGGTTAGTTTTTTTTTCAGTGCAGCAGCTTCTGCAAAATATTATCATCATCATCCAGTGAAATGTATTCTCCCAAATTCTTTATTTTATAAAAGTCTGCCTTTTATGATGAGTTTCTCTCCCACTGGGTTCCCCAAGGTGATTTTCTTTCCTTATGGCTTGTTTCCATTTTGCCCTTCAACCCTTTCTGTCTGAAGGGTAAGAAGAAATATTGCCAATACAATTCTGTTGAGGTCTACTTGAAAGTATGTGCTGGAGGGCTTCATTCACACAACCGACTTGGCAAAAGTAGAATTGAGAGCTGGGATTCTCAGGACCCAACAGCAGGTTGCGTGGATCAAACCATCATTTTAACCCCTCATTAAAAAATATTTGTTTGGACTTGGCATGCTATGCAAACCATTTTATATTACTACTCAGAGGAATGCATATTGTGTGAAGGAGCCATTGAGCTCACTTCTATCTTGGTAAAACATCTTGAGAAAGTTTTGGACACTTAAGCTGAAATTGATTGCAGCTCCAGTCCCTTTTTCAGCTTACCTGCTGCTATTCCTTAAAAATAATATTTCATTTTCACAGATAAGAGACAGCCCCCCACCGCTGTCAACACAGCCTAAGCTGGCCTGAGAGATAACTAATCCTCCCTCTCATTTTTTAAATGGCCACAATTTTGAACCCTTTGGGAAACCTTCATATACAGTTATTTCAGTTTTAGAAGTTATACCAGACTGGGAAAGATTCTGTTAAAGTAGCAGACTGAATTTCTACATCCTACACCATCATAAGTCATCATTTTATATAGTGATGATTTGCTACATCAACCACAGTGACTGGGCTTCATACATAATGCTATTTTGTAAACCAACCTTTTCTCCTTTTTAAAAGAGTTTTATTAAAGTTATAATATAAAATACAAATGAAAATAAAGATGAGAAGGAAATAGGCAAGGGGGGAAATAGGTAAGAGAAGTGAAGTATAGTTCAAGGGGAATGCAAAAAAGTATCTACTTCCAAAGTTTTTTTAGTAGAATAAAGTACAAACTTTTTGTATTATTAATTTAAGAAATAGCCATTTCTGTAACAACGAATTACGTATATTAATTTAATTTAATTAAAAGTTCTTATAGGCCGCCCAATCCTGTAGGACTCAGGGTGGCATACAGCAGAAAATAAGAACATTTCAGAAATATAATAAAAAACAATTTAAAAATTACAAAATTTTAAAAAAACAGTCATCCATGGGGAATAAGATCACTTTTCACCCCGCCTGCAGGAAGAGCCATGTCTTCACGGCTTTATGGAAGGCCAGTAGGGTGGGGATAGTCCGGATCTCTGGTGGGAGTTAGTTCCAGAGAGACGGAGCTCCCACAGAGAAGGCTCTCCCCCGTGATCCCACCAACCGGCATTGGTTGATGGGACCTGGAGGAGACCAACTCTGTGGGACCTAACCGGTCATAGGGAGGTATGCGGTAGGATGCGGTCCCGGAGATAACCTGGCCCTGAGCCGTGTAGGGCTTTAAAGGTTAAAACCAGCACCTTAAATTGCATCCGGAGACTAATGGGCAGCCAATGCAGCTGGCGGAGAATGGGTGTTATGTGGGTGTATCTGGGAACACCCACCATAGCTCGCGCAGCTGCATTTTGCACCAATTGCAGTCTCCGGATACTCTTTGAGGGTAGCCCCATGTAGAGCGCATTACAGTAGTCCAGCCGTGAGGTGACAAGGGCATGAGTGACTGTGAGTAAAGCCTCCCTCTCTAAGTAGGGTCGCAATTGGTGCACCAGGCGAACCTGTGCAAAGGTCCCCCTAGCCACAGCTGACAGATGTTGCTCCAATTTTAGCTGTGGATCTAGGAGAACACCCAAATTGCGAACCTGTTCCGAGGGAGCTAATTTCTCTCCCCCAAGAACCAAGGAGGGGCAGTCAACATGATCCCTAGGGGGCAATATCCACAGCCATTCGGTCTTGTCGTCAGGATTGAGCTTGAGCCTATTCATTCCCATCCAGACCCTAACATCGTCCAGGCAGCGGCACATTACATCAGCTGCTTCCCTGAACTGAGATGGGGTGGAGATGTACAACTGGGTATCATCAGCATATTGCTGATACCTCACCCCGTGTCGTCGGATGATCTCACCCAGCGGTTTCATGTAAATGTTAAACAGGATAGGTGAGAGGACCTAGCCCTGAGGCACCCCGCAAATCAGGGGCCTAGGGGCCGACTTCTGACCCCCTGTCAACACTGACTGCGTCCTATCAGAGAGTTAGGAGGAGAACCATCGTAAAACAGTACCTCCCACTCCCAACTCGCCGAGTCGGCGCAGAAGGATACCATGGTCAATGGTATTGAAAGTCTCTGAGAGGTCAAGTAGCACCAGGATGGAGGAATGACCTCCATCCCGGTGTAAGGAATGTCTTTCCAGCCGCAATTAAAGTACGAACTTCTGGGTCAGTGTTCTCAAAAGGATTCCTTTATTTTGCATCTGTATAACGTCCATTCGTTCAAAGCAAAGTCTAAATGCCTTCAGGCAAGGCAAGCATATTTAACCTTAATGCCCCACCCCATTCAGCATAATCAATCCACAAATGTGTGACCAGATGGTTACGTTCCCAGCCTCTCTTCCATTCAAACTGACTTGCAATTACCCCTCATAAAACCCTATCTTAAGATGAGAAGGCTCCCAGGTGTCTGGGATCCAGATATGTTATAACCTTTTGATCAAGCAGAGCCAAGACCTCCCTTCTCCTTTTGAATGGCAGAGTCTGGAGTCTGACATGCTGCCCCTTAAGAGAAAAAAGGTCCACCTGTAAGACATAAGCAGAATCAATTATGATATATTAACAAGGTTTGTTAGGGTATTGGGAATGGAATCTTCTCAATAAGATAGGAGCTTTCACATGTTGTTTAGCGACCCACTCGTTCTGTGAAGAAGGCAAATGTTTCCAAGCTACCAGATACTGGGTCTTCCCTCTGTGGATTCTAGAGTCAAGAATTTCCTTGATTTCAAAGTGTTGTTCCCCTTCTATCATGATTGGGGCAGGTGGTGCAGCTACCACTGGTCTAAGTGACGAGGTTACCTCTCTCTTGAGTAAACTAATGTGAAATGTGGACTTGTCTAAGTGTTTTTGGAAGAGCCAATTCAACCACTACTGGGTTAATGATCCTGCTAATAGTAAAAGGCCCAATAAAATTAGGCCCTAATTTTTTTGATGGTTGTAACGATCTCAAGAATTTTGTAGATAAATATACTCTATCCCCAACATGGAAAGGTTTAGGCTCTACTCTTTTCTTGTCAGCTTGAATTTTGAAAGCCTCTCTAGCCTCCTGTAAAGCTAACCTGACTGCTAGCCATGTGTTTTGCAAATTTTCTATCCACTCCTTAAGTGAGGGGATAGTGGGTTTTTCTGTGGGTAGTTCCGGCATTGGGCTGAAGTCTTGCCCAAGTCTTGCTACTCTAAAAGGTGTAAAACCTGTACTTGAATGTACAGAGTTATTAAATGAACCTCTGCAAATGGTAAAAGTTCAGTCCAATTGTCCTGTTGAAAATTAATAATACATCTTAGATACTGTTCAAGAACGACATTCAATTTTTCACAATTTCCATTTGACTGAGGATGATGGGAGGAGCTTAATCCTTGGGCGGTACCAAGTAAGTCCAAAAACGCCTTCCAAAAATTGGAGGTGAATTGGACTCCCCTATCCAAGATTATTCTTTTAGGAGCTCCATGAAGACGATAAATGTGTATTAGAAACAGTCTAGCCAAGCCTTTGGCAGTTGGGATCTTTTGGCAAGGAATAAAATGTGCTTGTTTTGAAAACAAGTCTGTCACAACCCAAATGACCGTGTTTCCCCCACTTTCCGGTAGTTCTACAATAAAATCCATAGCAATTTCTTCCCATGGGGCTGACGGCTCAGCTACTTTCTGTAGAAGTCCTGGAGTTTTCCCCTGTCGTCTTTTTGCTGCAGCACAAATGGGGCAACTTGCTACATAGCTTTCTATGTCCTTTTTCAACAAAGGCCACCAAAATTGTCTCTTTATTAAGTGTAAAGTTTTTACAAAACCAAAATGTCCAGCTAATCTAGAGTCGTGGCACCTTTCCATTAAACGTAATCTTTGGCTAGCGGGTACATAAAGTTTGTCACCTACCCAAGCTAATTCATCTTTCATCACGCAACTGGATTTGTGGTTCAAAACCCATTCATCGTTGACTAATGCTTGTTTAAAAGCGTGAGTGACGTCTGCGTCCCTCAATGCGCCTTCTCCTCCTTGGGACCTGGTGATTACTTTGGCTGCCAATTGATTTGTTTGTACTAGAGGTTTAAATATCTCTGATTTCACACAATTGTATTGTGGCTTTCTGGACAGTGCGTCTGCTAGAAAGTTTTTCCCCCCAGGGATAAATTTAAGAGTAAACTCGAACCGTTTGAAGTATTGCGCCCAACGAACCTGTTTAGGAGATAGTTTCCTTGGTGTCTTTAAGGCTTCTAAGTTTTTGTGGTCAGTCCAGACTTCAAAAGGGATCTTACTCCCTTCTAAGAATTGTCTCCAAGTTAAAAGTGCCCATCGCACCACATAAGCTTCTTTTCCCAGATTGCCCACCTTTGTTCAGTTTCACTTAGTTTCCTGGATGTATACGCACATGGCTGTAGCTGTCCTTGCTCATTACTCTGGAGTAGGATTGCTCCTATTGCCACATCGCTAGAATCTGCTTGTATTATGAAGGGTTTTTCTGTGTCTGGGTACTTCAAAATTGGTTCTGTTGAGAACAGTCGTTTTAGTTTTTCAAATGCTGCCTGGCATTCCATTGTCCAATTCACGGGCTGTCTCAGTTTAGGATCTCCCTCCCCCTTTGTTCTTAGCAGTTTTGTGATGGGCAGGGCAATTTGAGCAAATGCGGGGATAAATTGGTGATAGAAATTTGCAAACCCCAGGAAACTTTGCAGCTGCTTGCGTGTGCAAGGCGTTTCCCAATCGAGTACCGTCTGCACTTTTTGAGGATCCATTTCTATGCCCTGGTGTGAAATATGATACCCCAAGTAATCAATTTTTTCTCAGTGGAATTCACATTTTGAGAGTTTGGCATAAAGTTTTGCCTCGCGGAGTTTGCTCAGCACTGCCCTCACCAATTTAACATGTTCAGCCTCAGTCTCTGAGTATAATAGAATATCATCTAAATAAACAAGGACCCCTTTGTATAAATGTTCACGTAACACATCGTTGATTAATTGCATAAATACTGCAGGTGCCCCTTGTAGCCCAAAAGGGAGCACCTTGAATTGGTAGCATCCCAGGGGGGTGTTGAATGCCGTTTTCCATTCATCCCCCTCCTTAATCCTGATTCGGTAGTATGCCTCCCTGATGTCTAGTTTGGAAAAAAAATTTCCCTTTTGTGCGGTGGGCCAGCATATCTTTCATCAGGGGGAGGGGATACATGTTTTCAACACTTATCGAGTTTAGGTTTCTGAAATCGACACATAAGCGTTTTGTGCCATCTTTCTTCTCTCTAAATAGCACCGGGGCTGCTATCTTTGGTCTGGCTGGTTCAATGAAACCCCTTGCTAGGTTTTTCTCAATGAAAGCACTCAGTTTCTCTAACTCCCCCGGTGACATGCTATACATTTTTGGTTTAGGTAGTTTAGCCCCAGGTAAGATTTCTATTGCACAGTCAGATGCGTGATGCGGGGGAAGTTCATCTGAAGCTGCTTTGCTAAAAACCTCTGCCAAGTCTTTGTATTCCTTGGGTATGCCTTCTGT
Organism: Diadophis punctatus similis; assembly: GCA_023053685.1. NCBI lineage: Eukaryota > Metazoa > Chordata > Lepidosauria > Squamata > Dipsadidae > Diadophis > Diadophis punctatus. The sequence continues at coordinate 20,101,040 of JALIGW010000014.1, read as the reverse complement.
TGCCACGCTATGACCAGGCATGGCTGTTTCCCTGCGTTCAGCCCCCTCAGTTCCTATCTGTGGGTCCTCCGCAACAGTCACGAGCATTTGGAATTTTATGGTGCCTTGCTCCCAATTTATTCTTGGATTCCACTTTTTTAGCCATGCGAGTCCCAAGACTAGTGGCCATGCCATACCAGGTGCTACTATAAACGTAAGTTCCTCTTCGTGGCTCTCAATGCCTATTTTCAGGGGTTCCGTGGCAAAAGCAGCCGACTCCCCCCCTGCTATTGACCCATCCAGTTGGCAAAACGCGATGGGATTTCTCAGCTTTCTCACTGTGATTCCCAGCTCCCTGATTAGGGTTGGGCTGATTAAGCAACGGGTGCACCCTGAGTCTACTAATGCGGAGATATTTTTTCCCTCCTCTTGGTTAGGAATAAATGGTCTGAGAGGGAGGGTGAGCGGTTCAATTGGTTTGCTTACCAGTGGTTCATCCTCCGGATCGCTCTCGAACGATGCTGGATCTTCCCTTCGAAATGCCGGGATGTTGTCTCCAGCGGGAGGAGGGGGTGGTGGTCCTACCATCTCGCTGCTCCTCAGGGCTGTTTCCCTCCCACGCTGGATGGGTCTCACTGGTCTCTCCCCCGTTTGGCGTTCGGGTTTCCGGGTGGGTGTTTGGGGCCAGCATTCGGGTGCTCGGTGTCCCTCCTTCCCACACTTGTAACAGATTGGAGGTTTAGGGGAAAAGCCTTGTTGCCTTCTGAAGGGCTCTTTCCCCCATTGGGGTGGGGATTTCTTCCATGCTCTCCCCATACGGTACTGATTCCTAGCCATATCAATCTCCGCTTCTTCAGCGGTGAGGTACCACTCATGCAGATGATTCGGTGCACCCCTAGCCATGCAGGCATTATACAGATCGTCACTCAGTCCATCCTTAAAACAGCTTACCAGGATGTCTTCTGGCCAGTTTAACCGACATGCGAGGTCCCGGAATTCTTCAGTGTACTCCGCCACTGGTCATCGTGCCTGTTTCACCACCTTAATACGATCACGTGCTTTGCGGTCTGCCAGTGGGTCCTTGAACCATCGTCGTAGGGCCATCATGAATTGGTTAAAGTTGCGCAGTTCGGGTGTGTCGTCGTTATGTAGGGTCACCATCCATCTGGCAGCGGCTCCTTCCAGAGCTAAGGTAACTGCTCACACTCGGGATCCCTGTGTTTGGAACTCATGTCCATATTCTTGCATATAGGTGAGCACGTGTGCTACGAAGAATCCCAATTGTTGCGGGTCCCCATCAAACTTTACTCCCAGGGGGGGAGTTTTCCTTTCTAGTTGTTGGGCTTGGAGTTGGTTAGGAAGAGGTGCCGCTGCATGTGCTGCCCTAGTGGGGTTTGTTGGGTCCCTTGCCGCATCCTCCATCTGAATTCCGGCTTCCTGGAGGTTGTTGGGCCCCCCAGTCTCCTCAGCGGTTGCTATGCTCCCAGCGCTCGTTATTCGTCGTTCTGGGGTCCCTCGGATGTTGAGATTTTCCAATGTTTCCATCACCAGCTGGGATAGGTATCTCTTCAACCGCCCCTCCCTTAGAGGTGCTTCGGTTGGCTCCTCCTGGTCCATGAGAGCTTCTAGCTCCAATTCCCAACGAGGCTTCCGATTCCTTCGATTAAGGGTGACTCCTCTGGTTCTCCCACCCCAGCTATCTTTTTTCCCAATGCCGATAGACCAGCGGGGCTTCTCAGAGGTCTCGAAACCTCCCTCAGCCTCTTTGCTGGGGAGTGCGGAACAGGCCTCCGCCTGGGGGGTGATTGGTGTCTCCCCCCAGCATTCAATTTCCTCCTGTTCCCGGTTTTGTTCAGCCATGATTGCCTGGTCCCCTCAGTAGAGCAAAGTTACTCTCTGGGTTGACCGATTTTGCAGACTTTGCTTTCTGTAAGGAATGTCTTTCCAGCCGCAATTAAAGTACGAACTTCTGAGTCAGTGTTCTCAAAAGGATTCCTTTATTTTGCATCTGTATAACATCCATTCGTTCAAAGCAAAGTCTAAATGCCTTCAGGCAAGGCAAGCATATTTAACCTTAATGCCCCACCCCATTCAGCATAATCAATCCACAAATGTGTGACCAGATGGTTACGTTCCCAGCCTCTCTTCCATTCAAACTGACTTGCAATTACCCCTCATAAAACCCTATCTTAAGATGAGAAGGCTCCCAGGTGTCTGGGATCCGGATATGTTATAACCTTTTGATCAAGCAGAGCCAAGACCCCCCTTCTCCTTTTGAATGGCAGAGTCTGGAGTCTGACACCCGGGCTCGCCAGAGATCATCCATCAGGGTGACCAAAGCAGTTTCTGTGCTGTAGCCATGCCTGAAACCCGATTGAAAGGGATCTAGATAATCAGTGTCTTCCAATAACCACAGGAGTTGAAGCGCCACCACTTTCTCTACAACCTTACCCACAAAGTGTAGGTTGGAGACTGGACAGAAGTTCTTTAAATCCGCCGGGTCCAGGGAAGGCTTCTTGAGGAGGGGCCTCACCACCGCAGCTTTTAAGGGCTGTGGGATGGATCCCTCTCTCAGAGAAGCGATCACAACCAACTGGAGCCAGCCACGTGACACCTCCCTGCTGGCCGAAACCAGCCAGGAGGGGCACGGGTCTAGTAAACAAGTGGAGGCACTCATCGCTCCTATGGCCTTGTCAACATCATCAGGAGTGATAGGCTCAAATTCATCCCATAGAACAAGTCTAAGACCCGCCCCTGTCGTCTTGGCTTGCCCTGTCCAATCGGAGTCCAGGTCTGTCCGAATCTGAGTGACTTTATCTGCCAGAAACTGAGCAAATTCCTCAGCTCTGCCCTGCAAGGGTTCCTCCACTCCCCCCTTAGCAAGGAGGGAGCGAGTCACTCTAAACAGAGCGGCTGGGCGTGAATCGGCAGATGCAATAAGAGCAGAAAAATGCGAACATTTTGCCGCCCGTATTGCCACTAAATAAGACTTAATAAAAGTTCTTAGTAGTGTTCAGTCAGATTCAGCTTTACTGGACCTCCACCGTCGCTCTAGACGTCTCTTGTGGCGTTTCATCTCCCGGAGCTCCTCAGTAAACCAAGGAGCCCTCCTGGATCCGATGCCACGGAGAGGTCGCAAAGGCGCAATCCGATCTAATGCCCCTGATCCCTGTTCCAGGCAGCTACCAGAGACTCAGATGAATTGTGTACCAAGGATTCAGGTATCTCCCCAAGTTCCCTCTGGAATCCTACTGGTTCCATTAGGCGCCTGGGACGGAACCACTTAATCGGTCCCGCCTCCCTGCGGTGGAGGAGTGGTGCCGTGAAATCTAACCTCAGAAGGAAATGATCTGACCACGACAAGGGTGAAATGACTAAACCCAGCAAAACCCAGTGTCAAAAGTTCAATTTTTTTCTGTCTTGAGCACAAAGTCCAGAAGCAATTTCCAGGTAGAAACAAAGCTGGATATGTTCTTCTCCCTAATTAAAAATCAATTTTGCCACCTCTGCTATCTCCATCACTTTTCCCATCCATTCTTCTGTTGTGGGGATTGAGCAGTGGTGGGTTGCTCCCGGTTCGGCCCGGTTCTCTGAACCAGTAGCGGTGGCGGTGGGAGGCTCCGCCCACCCACCCGGGACGCTTCTGCACACCAAGTGTCTGTGGAATACGTCAATCTGAAGATTTTATTTGGTTGATGGGGTTGATCAAGCCAAGCAGATTCTACCTTGAGTCGCTGGAAAACAGGCAGCATATAAATCTATTATTATTTTGACGGTAGATACTAGAAAAGTCAAAAATTGTAAGACAAATCTCAGAAGACGGCAGTGTAAGCTGCTTCCATATTGCTGCCATGAAAATTAAATCGATGAACCATGGCAATACAAGGAGTTGAATGTTAGTTAAAGTCAACTTCAAGCCCTCCCATTAAATATTTTATTCCTGTTTAACTATCTTCCGTTGGAATGCAATGTCTATATGGTTTGTATGTTTTATGTACACCACCCAGATTCCCTCCGTGAGTGAGCTAGGCTGTCTCCAAATTTGATATTTAAATCAGTATATGAACTTGAGTTTACAATGTGTGAACAAGCCAACAAAAGGTATCTTTTGCATGGATTTTTTGAGCATATGTAATCCCACATATGCAGCGCTTTAATAGCAAAAGATGGAAATGGAAACAAAATACATTACAGAATATATAAATTGGCAGGGCAAGTTACTGTGTATAATGAGGGAGCAAACCCCACTCCCTTCTAGCACTGTTGATGTTACTTAGTTGGATAATGGAACGTCTGCAAGCAGCAAGCAAGGTCAGAGAGCACCAAGGACCCCATAGTTCAACCTTGAGCTACATAAGTTTTCTTATTTTGAGAATAAATGACCAATTACTGAACACCCATTCAACTCTAATAGCCAGCAAATCAAACAAAGTTGTTTGACCAGAGTTCGCAGGTTGCATTCCTCATCTTCACTGGAAGCAAACTGAATACTGGAGGATTTCTGGAACTTTTATTCCTAGTTTCTATGAAAAATATCAACTTTAAAAAAGAAATGACATTTGTTGGAATGTTTCCTTAGTTGCTTCAGCTTTCAGGTTCAGCAAGCCATGTTTTCATTACAAGAGAAAATTCAAGATGCCTGCAGTTCAAGTCAGGGGGTCTTAGCAAAGTAAGAAGCGAAACGTATTCCCCAATATATTCCCCCAATATTCTACTTTTTATTTTAATTTTGCCCCAGTTTTCAAAACATTGAGTCAAAAAGTGGATTCCTTGCTTGCCATTGGCTTCGTTTTATTCAACATGTCATGGTTAAAAGAATAGTAACGTTGCAGTGGAACCTAACCATTTTTTGTTTTGCGCCTCTAAATCATGGACCACTTGTTGCACGTTTCAGATCTGGGGGTTCCTTTGCACAAAGGAGGCAAGGATTTGGAAGCCCAAACAGGCTCAGTTGCCATGCCCAAACATGTGATCTTAGAGCAGTGTTTCTCAACCTTAGCCACTATAAACTGGGTGTTTGAATTGCAATATATATTTGAATTGTAACCTGTCCAGAGTGATTGACTGAGATGGGCACCTATAGAAATTGAATAAACAAACTAATAAACATGGTATGGATGAATTGATACAGTTTTTGATAATGGTTTGAATCTGGAGAAAGCCTTGTATTTGCCTACTAAATGAAAATTAAGTGTCTCACAACTGACTGACTTGCCCTCTCAAATTCCATGCAGTCAACGATCTATTTAAAGACCTGCTTCCCACACACTGCTAAACTATGGTTGGTTAAAGCATGGTTTATTAACCATCCTTGGCTGGCTAATGCAACCTGAAGTTCATGATTTGTGTAACGGCTTGCAATGAATCGTGGCTTAGCCTGTACTGAGGCCAGTGGTTGGGCTTGGGAAGGAGTTGGACTGGGACCAGCAAGATCCAAACTCAGGTCTACTTCGCAGGGATGCTCCTGTCTGGGGGAAAACAGCCAGGAGACAGTAGGGCTCTGTATCTCCTGGGGCAAAAGCAGGAGGAGTCTCAACCTAGAGGTGTCCCCCCCCCCCCCGCCCGCCCAATGCATTTCCACAGCGGATTATGGAAGGAGTGCAGTTCGGGGGTCCCTCCGGAAGGAGGCGGGCAAGAACTCCAAGTGCCGGCCGGTGCCAGCGCACCGCTGGGGAAGGGCAGCTGCCCTCACGCAAGATGGCGGACGAAGCGCCTCCTCCGCGACATCTCGCGAGGCTTCGCGGGATCCGGACGTGGAAGAGGCCGGCGGCTTCGGCGATGGAGTATATCACGACGCCCAAGGTGAGGCGGGAGGAGGGGGTGACATTTGCCCCCCCCGACCTGTGGAGGGGGTCTCTGGGCATGTGCAGAGCGCCTGCCCGCTGTCCCGAGACCTCCCCGGGGCTCGGCGTCCCCGCGGGCTGCGTTCCCACGTGCTCCGCGGGGCTGGGTTCGCCCGAGGGGGAGACGGGAAGCTAGCCCGACCGGCTGGGCGAGGGGTCAGCCCCTTGGGGAACCTGAGGGGGCTTCCCACGTGGGGCTGACAGACGACACGCGTTTTGTGGCACTCTGAGCTCGCCGCACACGTGTCACGCGCCGAGGAAGGAGCGCCCAGGGTTGTGTGAATGCAACAACGGGAGCATGGCTGAGCAGGGTTGCCACTAATTAGATCAGTTTATAGAGCTGCCCCTCTTGCAGTGCTGAATGAAGGCCAGTCTACCTCACAGGGTTGTTTTGGAGGAATAGGAGGAGCCACCTTGAGTTATTTATACAGATATGTATTGATGTATTTATTTTTATTTTACATATATATACACATACATACATTTATTTTATTATTTATTAGTGAGACTTATATACCGCCTCATACTGCAAGCACTCTCTAAGCGGTTTACACCAGTAAGCAATGTATATATTTTATATTGCCCCCAACAATCTGGGTCCTCATTTTACCTACCTCGGAAGGATGGAAGGCTGAGTCAACCTTGAGCTGGTGAGATTTGAACCGCTGACCTGCGGATCACAGTCAGCTAAAGTGGCCTGCAGTACTACACTCTAACCGCTGTGCCACCTCGGCTCTTTTTTGTTCTATCATTTGTATAATGATTTATTTTTTCATTACATATTTATATTATGCATGGGTATAAATAATTTCGTATAAATAGTGCATATATTTGTATATAGTATACATTTATGATATTTTATAAAATGTTATTTATGTTTAAATATGTTTGTTTATACAATTATACATTTATAAAACATTTAAATGTATATGAGATATAGTACTGTATATATTAATGGAAAAGGATAAAAATAGAATAATAATTATAATAAGGTGTTTTGTAATTTATTTTTATTCAAGCCAACCAAAGTAAAAACAATGGCCACATTGTGATAGTGGACTGGCATTTGGAGACACACACACACACCCCATCCCAGGGCTGAAGCCGGCAGTGCCAGCACAGCAGATAAAACTGATGATGTGTCCAAAGGCAGGACCACCAGCTTGAGTTGGATGGGCGTTGAGTTGGGTGGGGATGATGGGTATGCCAGTCCAGCATCTCCGGAGGGCACCCAGTTGGAAAAGGGTTGGAAAACACCCAGTTGTTAATGTCGCTGTTTTCAGGGCTGGTTGCTTCCAAGCTGGTGGGAAAAGGAAGTGGGTCCCTTCCCTTTGAGATCTGGCCAGCCTGTCCTGGCCCTGATTTTTAGCCTCTGTTCTCACAACCCCCTCAAACACACACTCGTCTCAGTGGGTTTGTGGACTTGGGAGCTCTGGTTAAATGAAACAAATTGGTTCTTCTAATTGGCAGTGAGTGTGTGGTGCTAAAAGAACCATCCAAAGTAGATGGGGATCTGGATGTTGGACACTGGGAAAAAGGGTACATTTCACATCACAGGATCAAGAGTCCTCTGAACATGTGTAGAGTACATTTTCTTTGGTTACATCTGGCTTTATTGTTGAAAAGAGGTGCCAAGGCAAACACGAGCATGGCTTCTCCACAATTGTGATTCCATTCCTTTTCTTCCCAAATCCTAAGTTTCAACTTGTCTCCCATTTAAACTTAGAAATACTTAATTTCTTAGTTGTAGCTTTGGCTTTATCTCTCAGTAACCTTTTTGCATCTACCATTCTTCTTATTACTTTATCTTACAATCTTACTGTTTTACTGTTACTCTATTTTATGCTGCGTTGTATGTTCTGATCTGCGGTTAAACAATCATCTTACAGATAGTCCTTGACTTACAGGCATTCGTTTAGCAACTGTACAAAGTTACAATGGCACTGAAAAAATTGATTTACAACCAGTCCTCACACTTACAATGGTCACAGCATCTCCATGGTCATGTGATTAAAATTTTGGCGGTAGGCAACCGGCTTGTATTTATCATGGTTGCAGTACCTCAGGATCAATGGAAGAAGCTGAATTTGCTTAACAACAACTTGATTCACAATTGTTTTGTTTAACTACATACATACATACATACATACTGCAGTGATTTGGTTAACAACTACTACTGCTGGAACTACAACTACTGGAATGGTATAGAGCAGTGATGGCGAACCTTTTTTGGCTCGGGTGCCAAAAGGGTGCGCGTGCCCGTGATAGCGTGCGTGCGTGTGCCCACACCCATAATGCTATGCCTTCCCCCCCCCCACGCATGCGCACAACCCCCCGTGCTGCCCCTCGCTTGTGCACAGTCCTCACTGAAGCCTCCGGCTTGTAGGCCCATTGGGTCATTTTTCCCCGTCCCCAGGGTTCAAGGAAAGCCTCCTGAAGCCTGGGGAGAGCAAGAACGGCCGAAAAGAAGGCCAAAAATCAGCTGGCCAGCGTGCGCATGCACGCTGGAGCTGACATAGGGCAACGCCTTGCGTTCTCTCAGATATGGCTCCGCGTGCCACTTGTGGCACATGTGCCATAGGTTCGCCATCACTGGTATAGAGTCTCCTGCTTGAGCAAGGGGTTGGACTAGAAGACCACACAAGGTCCCTTCCAACTCTGTTATTCTGTTACTATGATTTGCTCAATAGCTTCAATAATTCTTTTCACAACTGAGGGGGAAAAGGTTGTAAAAGTGGGCATGATTTGCTTGACAACTGCCTTGCTGATCAGTGGAAATTCTGATCCCAATTGTGATCATAAGTTGAGTCGACTTACAACAGTTCATTGAGTGACTGTTCAAAGTTACAACAGCACTGAAAAAAGTGACTTATGACCATTTTTCACACTTATAATTGTTATAGCATCCCCATGGTCATGTGATTTCAATTTGGATGCTTGGCAACTGACTCACAATTATGACAGTTGCAGTGTCCTGGAGTCATGTGATCCTCTTTTGTGACCTTCTGATAATCAAAGTCAATGGGGAAACCAGATTCATTTAGCAACCATGTTACTAATTTAAGAACTGCAGTGATTCACTTAACAAATGTGGTGAGAAAAGTCATAAAATGGGGCAAAACTCACTTAACATATTTATCACTTAACATAAATTTTGGGCTCAGTTGTGGTTGTAAGGTGAGGACTACCTATACTTGTCCCCATTTCCACCAGCCTTTTGCTCTGTTCTATCAGGCTAGAGCCTTTGTATCTGTAGGGTGTGATTTTCAATTCAAATGAGTACTAGAATGTGCAAGATCCTTAGAGGGCTTTAGGAGCACGTGCAGAGTGCATCCTTTTGTGCTCTAATTATAACCAAGGTATTAAAATTCCTTTGCAAACCTCTCTGCTTGCCTGCTATATCTGTGTTTTATTCTCTGAAAAGAAGATTATTTTTACCCATCCAGATTATTGCCTTGAGCAGCTGGCCAAATCAGTTACCCAGAGAGTGTTTCTAGCAATACAATTTTTCCCATTAAATGTGCTGCTGGGAAGCTGGGTAACTCCTAGAACCGTCTCTGGTGAAGTTTTTTAAGTGCCTGAAAGGATAGCGAAGATAATTGGTTTATTTTATGAGGCCGTAGTCTTATTTTCAGGGGTGTTTGGAAGCAGCAGGCCCTCCAAAGGATCCAAAAGCATGTACATTTGCACTTCCTACCTATTTTAGATGCAGTTCATAATGAGAAGGTTGCTTTCCAAATTGTTCCAGTGGCACTTCGCAGCTTGGGGGACTTGGATTTTTCAGGTGCACTGAAAGTTTATGGTTTCAAGAAAACTGTAAAATATAAAATATAGAAATACAAAGAAAAATGAAAATAAGGAAGGAAAAGCGAAAGAAGAAAACTAACGTATTTTTCGGAGTATAGGACGCACCTAGATTTTAGAGGAGGAAAACAAGGAAAAAAGTATTCTGAACTAAATGGTATAGTAATATATTATTTAATAAAATACCAGTATAGCAGAACACTTTTTACAACCATGTACACTTTTTACACTTTTTGGCTTTGACATTTTTCTGCAAGAAAGAACAATAATGTTTCCTTTATAACAATGCAGAGCACTTTAGCTGAAACCATGTTCATACATTCATACGCACACACACACACCCTAAACTTCAAACTTGACAGCTTTAAGACTTGTGGACTTCAACTCCCAGAATTCCTCCTCCAGTCATGCTAGCTCAGGAATGGGAGTTGAAGTCCACAAGTCTTAAAGCTTCTTTAAGCTTTAAGACTTTGCAAGACTTTGCAAGACTTTTGCAAGGGTCTTCAAACTTGTGGACTTCAACTCCCAGAATTCCTCCTCCACTTGGCAACCTTTTAAAAAAATCATTAAAAAAAGTTCTAACCTGTCAGTGGCTCGCTTCGGGCAGCAACAGCGGCGGAGGCTCCTCAGGTGCCTCGGAAGCAGGCTTCAGCAACGGCGGAGGGATTTCAGGCGGCAGCGGCGGCTCGCTTCAGGCAGCGGCGACTCACTTTCAGCGGCGACGGCAGCCAGCGACGGCGGCAGGCTTCAGGCAGCAACGGCGGCGGGGGGGGTTTTCAGGCGGCGGCGGCTCGCTTCAGGCAGCAGCGACTCGCTTTCGGCGGCGGCAGCAGCCAGCAACAGCAGCAGGCTTCAGGCAGCAGCGGCGGTGGTGGCGGCAGCTCGCTTCGGGCGGCGGAGGCTCGCTTCGGGCAGCGGCGGCCAGTAATGGCGGCAGGCTTCAGAGGCGGCGGGGTTGGGCGGTGGTGGTGGTGGCGGCTCGCTTTGGGCAGTGGCGGTGGCCAGCAAGGGCAGCAGCGGCTCTTCAGGCGGCAGGTTTCAGACAGCAACGGCAGCAGGGGGATTTTGGGCAGTAGCGGCGGCGGCGGCGGCTCGCTTCGGGTGGCAGTGGCGGCCAGCACCGGAATACCGCCAATCAGCTGTCTGTCACCCGCCATTGCCGCCGTTGGTGCAATTGCTGCCATTGCCACCATTGCACCAACTCCCTCCCCCTCCCCCATGTATGTCTGATGCAACATTCGGAGTATAGGACGCACCCAGTTTTTGACCCTCTTTTTTCAGTTAAAAAGGTGTGTCTTATACTCCGAAAAATACGGTAATTAAGGAGATAAGCAACCTACAACCAAGGAGAAATTTCCTAACAGAACAATTAACCAGTGGAACGACTTGCCTCCAGAAGTTGTGGGTGCTCCATCACTGGAGGTTTTGAAGAAGAGATTATTTATTAGTGACGTTTATATACCGCCTCACAGTGCAAGCACTCTCTAAGCGGTTTACACCAGTAAGCAATGTATATTTACATTGCCCCCAACAATCTGGGTCCTCATTTTACCTACCTCGGAAGGATGGAAGGCTGAGTCAACCTTGAGCCGGTGAGATTTGAACCGCTGACCTGCGAATCACAGTCAGCTAAAGTGGCCTGCAGTACCCCACTCTAACCGCTGCGCCACCTCGGCTCTTATTAGATTAGACAACCATTTGTCCTGAATGGTATAGGGCAGTGATGGCGAACCTTTTTTTCCTCGGGTGCCGAAATAGCGCGCACGCACGCTATCGTACGTGCGTGTGTGCCCACACCAATAATTCAAAGTTCCCCACTCGCCCCACCCCCCTGCGCATGCGTGTGCGACCCCCCCCACTCCCCCATTTTTCGACTTCCAGTGGGCCCGGTAGGCCTGTTTTTTGCCCTCCCCAGGCTCCAGAGGCTTTCTTGGAGCTTGGGGAGGGTGAAAACGTTCTCCCTGCCACCCTGGAGGTCCTCCAGAGGCCGAAATCACCCTCCCAGAGCCTCCGCATGAGCCAAAAATTAGCTGGTGGGCACGCACATGCGCGCAGGAGCTGAGCTAGGGCAACGGCTCGCGTGCCGGCAGATATGGCTCCGCGTGCCACCTGTGGCACCCGTGCCATAGGTTCGCCATCACTGGTATAGGGTTTCCTGCTGGAGCAGGGGGCTGGACTAGAAAACCTCCAAGGTCCCTTCCAACTCTGTTATTCTGTATGGGGTAAAGGGAAAAAGTAAAAAAGCATTGACTTCCAATTCCTTTTGGCTCAGTAGAATAAGGTAATAACATACAACCTCAACTTTTTACTTTTACATAATAATATATACTAGCCATTTTTACAACAACAAATCTATCTAATCAGCAAAACCCAAAATCAAAGATTCATTTTTTTCATCTCAAGTGCAAAATCCCAAATCGATTTCCAAGGAGAAACAAAAGTAATTGTATTTTCTTTAATCAAAGCAGTCAATTTAGCCATCTCTGCTAACTCCATCAATTTTTGGAGCCATTTGTCCATTGTGGGAATCAAAGTATCCTTCCAGCATTGAAAGCTTACCTACCCCAGATCCATTTCCTTCTATTATTGCTCCCTCCCATTTCCCTAGATTGAGAAAATGGAAAGAACCCAGTATTTCTAAACTCATCCAATCTTTTTCCTTTTGGTGAAAAGGAACTTGCAGGAAAGTCAGTAATTTATTTCCCTTTTTGTAAGAACAGTGTCCGGAAATGTAGAGTCTGACTTTGTGGCTCTCATTACTCAGAGATAAATCTTGTGACGCTCCTGAAAAATGCCAGATGGGGGAAGTAGGGCAGGATGGGGAGATGGTTTATTAGTGAGCTGGAATACAGACACATGCATATTTTAAAAATAGAGCCAGGAAACCTGTGTTAGGAGTTTGGTTGCAACAGCTGCCCTCCGTCTCTTGGCTAGCACCTAGGTCTTTTTTTCCCTTGCACTGAGAAAAGTTACAGGACAGTTCTTGCAAGCAAGATCCTAACACAACTCGATGGTTAGTTTTTAGCAATCCTGGCTAGTGGGAGATGCAAAGATTGCAGAAAAGGCTCCTGGTCTCCAGGAACAGGCAACCAATCCGTAGGAGCTGTGAAGTTGCATTGTAGTCAGACTTTGGTTCATTACTCATTACTGTACATAAGAGCAAAAAGTATTGGATTGGTGAGGCTTAAAAATCTGAGTGGCAGTTTAAATCCCATTTTCTTGGGAGAGCTAGCTCTGATGAAGTTAAATGGTCCAGTGCTTTTAGTTTGGCCAGATTTCTTCTTAAAAGAGGCAAAGTTGAAAGTTCTTGTGCTTATGCTGAAGCTTTAGCAGCATTTGGTGACAATGGGAGTAATTGGAAGAAGGATCTTGGATAAAATAAAATGAAATGTCAGAACAGGAATGATTGACTGGATTTCGATTAAGGGCTCTGTCTGGATTAGACTCCAAAGCTAATTAGAAGTCCTCAATTTATAACCATATTTGAGCCAGGAATTACTATCATTGCGGTCATTGACCCGACTTTACAACACTTTTTGTGGTGGTCATTGAGGGAACACTGCAGTCATTAAGCGAATTCATTATAACCAATGGGTGTTTTTGATCAGAAACTGAAAGTAAATCCTGGAAATCAACAAAAACATTGAAAATTGCAGTCATGTGCCTGCAGGATGCTGCAAATGGCAATAAAAATGAGTTGGTTGCCAAGCACTCAAAATGCAAGCCCATAACTGTGGTATGGCCATTGTAACCTCAAAATTGGATTTTAAATACCTTTTGGGGGGAGGGGTCCATCATAACTTTAAACAGTCGCTAAGTGAACGGTTGTAAGTCAACGGTTGTAAGTCAACCCACCTGTAGTGGGTTGAGCAACCGTGGACCTGTGGAGTGCAAGTCTCCTTGTGGTTATTTTCTTATGTCCTTGGTTGCCATTTAATATGCAGTATACAGTATTTATATATTGTATTGTTTATTGTTACTTTATATGGGTTTTTTTCTTTGATTTATTGTTTGTTTTCATGCTGTATGCCGCCCAAAGTTACACTAGTTGAGTTGGTGGCCTTATAAATCTTATAAATAAGAAAAAAAATATCCCAGGGGAAAAAACCCAGCCCAGTTTGATCCTTGCATCTGTGGTTTAAAAGATCTCTTTTACATGGCTAGTTAAAGGTGACGTCTGGTAGGGGTTGGAGAAGAGCAACTGATGAGTAATTTTCAACCTGTCCGGAAGTTGAGTTACCGCAACTGGACTTCTTTTCTTGCTGGTTCGAAACGTTTCTCTGCTTATCCAGGTAGCTTCTTCGGTCTGAGCAAGTTGGCTAGTGGGGAACCCCATATGGTGTTCTTCAGCGATTGGACAACCATTTGACCGGGATGCTATAAGGACTAAAAGACCTTTGAGGTCCCTTCCAGCCCTGTGAGTCTATGTTCTATGAAGTGGGCTCAGTCAAAAGCTGAGTGGGTGGTCTTAAAAGTCATGATGTGATTTGATGTAAAAAGTTGGAAGGAGCATCTGAACTATTATGTATGGGAAAGAAACTGCTGTGTCAAAGGTGGGAACGAAGGGAACGAACGACTGGGCTTGAGAGTGTCTTCTGCTTGTTTTGTTATATGGATGTAAGATTTGGGCACATTAAGAAAACATAAAAATAAGTGGAACACACTGAAGAAAAGTGTGTAATACATCACAAAGAAAGAAGGTCAAGAATGATAGTTCCAAGTGTGGCCTTAGTAAGACCATGCTTGAAATATTGCATCTATTTTGATCACCACAATACTGTATAAAAAAATGTTGCGACTCTGGAGAGAGTGCAGAAAAGAGCAACAAGGATGATTAGGGGGCTGGAGGCTAAAAGGAACATAATGAACGGTTGCAGGAACTGGGTATGTCTAATCTACTGAAAAGAAGGACTAGGGGAGATATGATAGCAGTCTTCCAATACTTGAGGGGCTGCCACAGAGAAGAGGGGGTTAACTTATCCTCCAAAGCACCAGAAGGCAGGACAAGAAAGAATGGATGGAAACTAACCAAGGAGATAAGCAACCTAGAACTAAGGAGAAAATTCCTGACAGTGAGAACAATTAACCAGTGGAACGACTTGCCTTTAGAAGTTGTGGTGCTTTATCACTTGGAGGCTTTTAAGAAGAGACTGGACAACCATATGTCTAAAATGGTGTAGGGTTTCCTGCTTCAGCAGGTAGTTGGATTGGAAGACCTCTAAGGTCCCGCGGTGGCTCAGCAGCTAAAACGCTGAGCTTGTCGATCAGAAAGGTCAGCAGTTCGGCGGTTCGAATCCCTAGCGCCCCGTAACGGAGTGAGCTCCTGTTACTTGTCCCAGCTTCTGCCAACCTAGCAGTTCGAAAGCGTGTAAACATGCAAGTAGAAAAATAGGGACCACTTTGGTGGGAAGGTAACAGTGTTCCGTGCTCCTTGGACATTTAGTCATGCCGGCCACATGGCCACGGAGATGTCTTTGGACAGCGCTGACTCTTTGACTTTGAAATGGAGATGAGCACCGCCCCCTAGAGTCAGGAACGACTAGCACATATGTGCGAGGGGAACCTTTACCTTTACTTAAGGTCCCTTCCAACTCTGTTATTCTATGTTCCGTGATGGGGTGCTAAATATGGAGTGTGGAGTGAATGCAGTATATGGAATACCCAGTACAAACAGTATAAAGTGCCCAATATGATAGAAGGTTTTGCATCGCATAGAGAGAAAGAATGAGAATTAATTGCACAACAATTATTGAGTGTTTGAAGATTAAGATGAACTTTGAGATTATTCCACCATGCTTTATCACAGGAGCTGATTTACTTGAGTTTTTATAGAGGTAGTCCTCAAATTATGACCATAATGGAGCCTGCCGATTATGGTAGTAAGTCGTGTCAGTTGTAAAAAGGGTCACCCACATGATCGACCCTATTTTATTATCTTTTTTGCAGCAGTTGTTAAGCAAATATGACATAAAGTGACCACCACAGTTAAGTAAATGCCATGGTCATTAAGCAAAGCAGTTGTTTGCTATGGACCGGTTTTGCCAAGAACAGGAAGTACCGTATTTTTCGGAGTATAAGACGCACCTTTTTCCTCCCTAAAAGTGGCTGAAAATTTGGGTGCGTCTTATACTTCGAATGTAGCTTTTTTTTTTTCCAGCCCTAACTAGGTGCTAACAGATCTTCCCAGCTCTTACCTTGCAGGCTCTTTCATTGTTACTCTCTCAGAAGAATGTTTTTCCAGCCCTAAGTCTTTGTAGGGTTTTTTTTCATTGCTCTACTTGCTCCAAAGAAGTTGTTTTCTAGCCCTAGCCAGGTGCTAACGATCTTCCCAGCTCTTACTGGCTTGCAGGCTCTTTCATTGTTATTCTTTATTTATTTTATTTATTTTTATTTATGGTGTTCTTATATGCCGCCCAACTCCCAAAGGACTCAGGGCGGCGTACAACAGAGAAAATACAAGACACCAATTCATAAATATTACATTTAAAAAAACAGATATAAAAATTAAAAACACAATATTTAAAATCGTCCAATACTCATTCAACAACCGTACATACTTGGGGTGAGCTCGAGTGGATTAAGCTCTACCCCCAGCCTGCAGGAAAAGCCATGTCTTGACAGCTTTTCGGAAGGCCAGCAGAGTGGGGATAGTTCGGGTCTCTGGGGGAAGTTGGTTCCAGAGCGCGGGGCCACAGAGAAGGCTCTCCCCCTAGGGCCCGCCAGGCGGCATTGCTTGGCCGACGGGACCTGGAGGAGGCCAACTCTGTGGGCCCTAACCGGTCGGAGGGAAGTGTGAGGCAGAATGCGGTCCCGGAGATAACCTGGTCCTAAGCCATGAAGGGCTTTAAAGATGGTGATCAACACCTTGAATTGGACCCGGAGACCGATGGGCAACCAATGCAGCTGGCGGAGTATAGGTGTCACGTGGGTGTACCTTGGCACACCCACCACAGCACGCGCAGCCGCATTTTGCACCAGCTGAAGTCTCTGGATACTCTTCGAGGGTAGCCCCATGTAGAGCGCGTTGCAGTATCCAAGCGCGAGGTGACAAGGGCATGAGTGACCGTGAGTAGCGCCTCCTTCTCCAAGTATGGCCTCAGAAGAAGGTTTTTTTAAGTCCTAACCAGGAGATAAAATAATGTGCTGAAGCTGCTCCGAATAAGTTTTTTTTTTAGCCCTAACCAGGTGCTAATGATCTTCCCAGCTCTTACTGGCTTGCAGGCTCTTTCATTGTTACTCTCAGAAGAAGGTTTTTTTAAGTCCTAACCAGGAGATAAAATAATGTGCTGAAGCTGACCAGACTAAGGATGCTAGCCAGATGAATACCTGGTAGGCAGATTGTTTTCCCCTATTTTCCTCCCCAAAAACTAAGGTGCGTCTTATACTCCGGTGCGTCTTATACTTCGAAAAATACGGTAAATTCAGGGTTTTGGCAAAATGTCATAAAACAGGGTCATGTGACCGTGGGATAGTGCAAATGGCCATAACTGGAGGCTGGTTGCTGAGCACCTGAAATGCAGTCACATGACTGCAAGGGGAGGGGCTGCCCAGTCTTTGTCATAAGTATCCCCCAGGTAGGTCTGTCAGAAGTTTGAACAGTCGCTAAATGACCGGTCATAAGTCAAGGACTACCTATAATCGCATTAGAACTCTATGCAGCATTTTCTGAAATATTAGATGATAGTTTTATTATTTGCTTTCCGAAGTAAGTTTGGAGCGTGTATGCAGTGGTCCAAGGGCATGTCCATGCTTTTGTGCAGGGTCATCTTTTCCATCTACCGTGAAGCACTTATTTTATTTAATAGATTTTATTTTATTTAATAGATTTGTATGCCGCCCAACTCCCGGGGGACTCTTAGCATCTAGGGTGAGTTTTTTTGTTCCTTGGCTTCCTCCTTAACCTGGTGAAGGGTTGGACTCCCTTCTCTACCTCAAGAGCTTCCTTCTATTTCTTATTTGGTCATGCTCACCTGTTGAATTCACTGTTCCTACAAGGAATGGTTAAAAGTCCTAAGTACAGATAGTCCTTGACTTACAATAGTTCATTTAGTGATCGCTTGAAGTTACAACTGAAAAAAGTGACTTACGACTGTTTTCACACTTACAACCGTTTTGGCATCCCATGGTCCTATGATCAAAATTCAGCTGCTTAGAAACTGACTCATATTTATAGCAATAGCAATAGCAATAGCACTTAGACTTATATACCGCTTCATAGTGCTTTACAGCTCTCTCTAAGCGGTTTACAGAGTTCAGCATATTGCCCCCAACAATCTGGGTCCTCAGTTTACCCACCTCGGAAGGATGGAAGGCTGAGTCAACCTTGAGCCTAGTGAGATTTGAACAGCTGAACTGCTGAACTAGCAATCAGCTGAAGGTCGCAATGCTGCTTTTAACCACTGCACTACCTCAGCTCCTATGACGGTTGCACTGTTCCGAGGTCACGTGATCCCCTTTTACGATCTTCCAACAAGCAAAGTCAATGGTGAAGCCAGGTTAACAACTGTGTAACTAACTTAACAACCAGAGTGATTTACTTAACAATTGTGATAAGAAAAGTCATTAAATGGGGCAAAATTCACTTAACAATTGTCTCACTTAGCAACAATATCTTTGGGCTCAATTGTGGTCGTAAGTCAAGGACTACCTTTATATTTAGTTTGCAGAAGATTGGGAGGAGATATGATAGTCCTCTTCAACTATCTGAAGAGGTGTCACATTCAGATGTATTCCAAGTAGCCCCAGAGGGTGAGACTCGGATGGAAGTTCAAGGATGTAGATACAGATTTGACATGGGGGAGAACCTCTTGACAGAGCAAGAGCTGTCAATCAGTGGAATGGGTTACCATATAGAGCAGAGGTCTCCAAACTTGACAGACTGTGGACTTCAGCTCCCAGAATTCCCCAGCCAACTCCCATTTTGGGAGTTGAAGTCCACAAGTCTTAAAGTTGCCAAGTTTGGAGACCCCTGATGTAGAGTAACCCATTGTTTTTTTTCCTTCACTGGAGATTGATTGAAGCTTCTTGGATGAGAAGTGAAATGTTTTCAAAGGAAAAAAAACCCCAAGAAAGTCCAGTTGCCTTTTGGAAAAAGACCTTTGGGACAACCAAGACCTGGATGATTGAGAATCTCCATTGACAAGGTCCCTTAGACCAGGGGTCTCCAACAACCCCGGGGCTGCAGCCCCGAACTGGGCCACACAAGCAACAAGCAAACACGCTCACACATGCAGCTCCACTTGCGCTTGTGCAAATGGAGCTGCTTGCACTCACCTGCTGTGTGGGCAGAACCATCCCATCTCCCTCCCCTCACCGCTGGTCTGCAAAGTCAGAAGGGTTGGGGACCACTGCCTCAAACTGTAGGATTCTTGACTCTATGTTCGCTACTGCAGGGTATGGGAATGTCTCTCAGTCTCTTGCTGGACTACAACTCCCAACCCCTCTTGTCCCGGGTGGCTGAGTTGCTAAGAGTTCTGTTTTATTATGCTCTGGAGAACTTCAGTTTCCTTATAACTAATTTCCTGGTTTCTCAAGCACCATCGGCAAAAGTAGGTACTCCAAAGTGGATTATGAAGATGAGGCCTGTGAATGAAGGAGGGAGGATACCTTTGATTGTGTGCACACTGTTGTCTCAGAAGTGCTCGTTCTGGATTTTATTCCTCCAGCTTTTCTAATTGAATTCATTTTAATTGAGGCAAAATGAGGAGCCTTATAATTAAGGCTTTATAATATAAAAAGTGGTTCTCCTCTTATCTCGCCGATCGGATGCAGTCGGTGTTGGCAGGAGGGCAGAGATCGTCCCCTAGGCCCCTATTATGTGGGGTGCCCCAGGGGTCGGTTCTCTCGCCCATCCTGTTTAACATCTACATGAAACCGTTGGGTGAGATCATCCGCAGACATGGGGTGTGTTTCCATCAGTACGCTGACGACACCCAGCTGTACATCACCACCCCGTCTGACTTCAGGGAGGCAGTGGATGTGATGTGCCGATGCCTGGACGACGTTAAGATCTGGATGGGGAGGAACAGACTCAGACTAAATCCCGATAAGACTGAGTGGCTGTGGATATTGCCTCCTAAGGTTTATGACAACTACCCCTCCTTGGTCTTTGAGGGTGCGAAACTGACCCCCTCAGACCAGGTCCGCAACTTGGGGGTCCTCCTAGATCCACAGCTAAAATTGGACCACCATCTTTCTGCTGTGGCTAGGGGGGCCTTTGCACAGGTTCGCCTGGTGCACCAGTTGCGGCCATACTTGGAGAAGGAGGCTCTACTCACGGTCACTCATGCCCTTGTCACCTCGCGTTTGGACTACTGCAATGCACTCTACATGGGGCCACCCTTGAAGAGTATCCGGAGACTTCAGCTGGTGCAAAATGCGGCTGCGCGTGCTGTGGTGGGTGTGCCAAGGTACACCCACGTGACACTGATACTCCGCCAGCTGCATTGGTTGCCCATCGGTCTCCGGGTCCAATTCAAGGTGTTGATCACCATCTTTAAAGCCCTTCATGGCTTAGGACCAGGATATCTTCGGGACCGCATTCTGCCTCATACTTCCCTCCGACCGGTTAGGGCCCACAGAGTTGGCCTCCTCCAGGTCCCGTCGGCCAAGCAATGTCGGCTGGCGGGCCCTAGGGGGAGAGCCTTCTCTGTGGCTGGCCCCGTGCTCTGGAACCAACTACCCCCAGAGACCTGGACTATCCCCACTCTGCTGGCTTTCCGAAAAGCCATCAAGACATGGCTTTTCCTGCAGGTGGGGACAGCTTAATTCCACCTGAGCCTACCCCCCAAGTATGTATGTGTTGAATGGATGTTGTTGTTTTAAATAACTGTTTTAAATTTTTGTACTTGTTTTTAAATTCCATGTAATTTTTGTTTATTCTTGTATTTCTCCTTGTTGTAAGCCGCCCTGAGTCCCTCGGGAGTTGGGCGGCATATAAGAATAACAAAATAAATAAATAAATAAATAAATTTTCCCCTTGACATAAAGTCATTATTCTTGCAAACCCCACTGTCTTCTTGATCCCTGATTCTCATCCGTACAGGCAGAACTCCTTGTTCTCAAGTTGGCTGAATACCTGATCCTTACGCCAGAAACTTGTAATGGGGTACATGGTGTCTAATTCATGATCATAAACGGTTCCTTTCTTATTCACCTAGAAGCGATTTGTCTTCGTGATGGACAACTCAGTGTGCAAAGATTACAATTTTGACCTAATTGGCTTCCTATTGCAGCACGATGAGGCTCTGGGCTAATTAGGATACCTTTTCCCATCTGTTCAGTAATTACTTCCTTGCTGGTACAAAGGTGGAGAGCTGAAGAGTGGGCACTTTGAGTGGTGCAAATGCTTTCCATGCGCAGTGACTGATCTGGGGCATTCTGCCTCTTTTAGACACGTTCTAATTAGTTTCTTCCTTTCTGGTCCCCCCCCCCTTTCTGCCCTATAGGTAGAAAACGTTAAGCTGCTAGATCGTTATACCAACAAGAAAGCAGCAAATGGGACGCTGTATTTGACGGCTACTCATCTGATCTATGTGGATACCTCAACTGACATTCGGAAAGAGACATGGGTAAGGTTGGAATATGGCAATTTCCCAGCTCACTGAGACCCAAACAGTTCTTGTCTCCTGAACGCTAAGCTCATTTCCACTTTTCTAGTACAGGTAGTCCTCGACTTACACCTGGCCGCTTAGCAACAGTTAAGTTGCTAAGTTACAAGAGACCCTCCCGAAAAGGAGGAGTACAGGTAGTCCTCAACTCACAACAGTTCATTTAGTGACAGTTCAAAGTTACAATGGCACTGAAAAAAGTGACTTATGGCTGTTTTTCATACTTACGACCACTGCAGCATCCCCATGGTCACATCCAGATTCTTGGCAACTGGTTCATATTTATGACGGTTGCAGCGTCCCAGGGTCACGTGATCAGCTTTTGCGACCTGACAAGCAAAGTCAATGGGGAAGCCAGATTCAATTAATAACCATGTTACTAACTTAACAAAATGGAATGATTCACTTAACAACTGTGGCAAAAAAAGTTATAAAATGGGGCAAACTTAGCAACATAAATTTTGGGCTTAATTGTGGTCGTAACTTGAGGATTTATGTACTTATGTCTCCATTCTGAAGTTCTGACAGCTGTCCCTCATGGCAGTCACGTGACCACAGCACCTGGCCCACATTTATGGCTGGGGTCATGTGATAGTGATTTACAAAGTTTTCACTGAAAACTGGTGTTTAACTTCCGGTTTTTGCAAAAATGCCCCATAGCAAAAGACAAAAGACAAGCTCAGGATCCAAAAAGATCTTGACAGACTTGAACAATGGACCCTATCCAACAAAATGAAATTTAATGTGGAGAAAAGCAAAGTTTTACACCTAGGCAGGAAATACCAAAGGTACATGTACAGATTAGGTGAAACAGGGAGGGGTAGGTATGGCGGGAGCAGAGGAGTAGGCCGCTCTCGGGGAACGAGAACTCGCTGTCTTCAAGCGATTCCTTGTTCTGGCCCCTCCAGTTTGGTTCCATCTAGCTCAGCCCGAGTACCTGGTAACCAGGGATGTCAGGATCCTGGGCTCAAGCTGCTGCTGTTGAATGCCAGGTCAATTACTAACAAGGCCCCCCTTGTACGGGATCTAATCCTGGGAGAGGGGGCGGACCTGGCATGCATTACTGAGACCTGGCTGGGCCAGGAGGGGGGGGTTCCCCTTTCCGAGATGTGCCCGGACAGGTTCTCAGTTCAGCATCAGACGCGACCCCAGGGAAGGGGTGGAGGAGTGGCTATTATAGCTCGCCAGAATCTATGTCCTCATAGGAGCCCTGACATGGAGATTGTTGGGTGTGAGTCGCTCCTTCTGAAGTTGGACTTAGGGGTTCAGGTGGGCCTTTTGCTAACGTACTTGCCTCCTAGCTGCGTTGCAAAGGCCCTGCCTGTTCTGCTCGAGGCGATAGCGGGGCTGGCGATTGAGTTCCCCAGGTTGATGGTGCTGGGGGACTTCAACCTGCCATTGCCCGGCGAAACTTCGGAGGCAGTCCAGGAGTTCATGGCTTCCATGACAACCATGGACCTGACCCAAGTAGTTCAGGGTCCGACTCATGAGGGAGGTCACACGCTTGACCTTGTGTTTCTCTCGGGGCAGTGGAGAGATGATCTGAGGCTGAGGGGTTTAGTCACATCACCCTTGTCGTGGTCAGATCATTTCCTTCTGAGGTTGGATTTCATGGCACCACCCCTCCACCGCAAGGAGGCGGGACCGATTAAGTGGTTCCGCCCCAGGCGCCTAATGGAATCCGAAGGATTCCAGAGGGAACTTGGGGAAATACCTGAATACACAATTCATCTGAGGCTCTAGTGGCTGCCTGGAACCGGGCGGCAGCGGGGGCTTTAGATCGAATTGCGCCTTTGCAGCCTCTCCGTGGCATCGGATCCAGGAGAGCTCCGAGAGATGAAATGCCAAAAGAGTGACGATGGAGAGTCAGTAAAGCTGAATCTGACCGGACACTATTAAGAACTTTTATTAAGTCTTACTTAGTGGCGATACGGGCGGCAAAATGTTCACATTTTTCCGCTCTTATTGCATCCGCCGATTCTCGCCCAGCCGCCCTGTTTAGGGTGACTCTCTCCCTTCTTGCTAAGGGGGGAGCCGAGGAACCCTTACAGGGTAGAGCTGAGGAATTTGTTCAGTTTCTGGCGGATAAAGTCACTCAGATTCGGACAGACCTGGACTCCAATTAGACAGGGCAAGCCGAGACGACAGGGGCGAGTCTTAGTCCTGTTGTATGGGATGAATTTGAGCCTATCACTCCTGATGATGTTGACAAGGCCATAGGAGCGATGAGTTCCTCCACTTGTTTGCTGGACCCATGCCCCTCCTGGCTGGTCTCAGCCAGCAGGGAGGTGTCACACGGCTGGCTCCAGGCTGTTGTGATCGCATCTTTGGGAGAGGGATCCATCCCACAGCACTTAAAAGCTGCGGTGGTGAGGCCCCTCCTCAAGAAGCCTTCCCTGGACCCAGCGGATTTAAAGAACTTCCGTCCTGGCTCCAACCTACCCTTTGTGGGTAAGATTGTAGAGAAAGTGGTGGCGCTCCAACTCCTACGGTTATTGGAGGACACTGATTATCTAGATACCTTCCAATCGAGTTTGAGGCGCGGCTACAGCACGGAAACTGCTTTGGTCACCCTGATGGATGATCTCTGGCGAGCCCGGGATGGAGGTCATTCCTCCATCCTGGTGTTACTTGACCTCTCAGCGGCTTTCGATACCATTGACCATGGTATCCTTCTGCGCCTACTCGGAGAGATAGGAGTGGGAGGCACCGTTTTACGGTGGTTCTCCTCCTACCTCTCCGATAGGACGCAGTCGGTGTTGACAGGAGGGCCGCGGTCGTCCCCTAGGCCCCTGATTTGCGGGTGCCTCAGGGCTCGGTCCTCTCGCCTATCCTGTTTAACATTTACATGAAACCGCTGGGTGAGATCATCCGATGACACGGGGTGAGGTATCAGCAATATGCTGATGATACCCAGTTGTACATCTCCACCCCGTCTCAGTTCAGGGAAGCAGTTGATGTAATGTGCCGTTGTCTGGACGATGTTAGGGTCTGGATGGGAATGAATGGGCTCAAGCTCAATCCCGACAAGACTGAGTGGCTGTGGATATTGCCCCCTAGGGATTATGTCGACTGCCCCTCCTTGGTTTTTGGGGGAGAGAAATTGACTCCCTCGGAACGGGTTCGCAATTTGGGCGTTCTCCTAGATCCACAGCTTAAAGTGGAGCAACATCTTACAGCTGTGGCTAGGGGGACCTTTGCACAGGTCCGTCTTGTGCACCAATTGCGACCCTACTTGGAGAGGGAGGCTTTACTCACAGTCACTCATGCCCTTGTCACCTCACGGCTGGACTACTGTAATGCGCTCTACATGGGTCTACCCTCAAAGAGTATCCGGAGACTGCAATTGATGCAAAATGCAGCTGCGTGAGCTGTAGTGGGTGTCCCAAGATACACCCACGTAACACCTATCCTCCGCCAGCTGCATTGTTTGCCCATTAGTCTCCGGATCCAATTTAAGGTGTTGGTTTTGACCTTTAAAGCCCTACATGGCTCAGGGCCAGGTTACCTCCGGGACCGCATCCTACCACATATCTCCCTTCGACCAGTTAGGTCCCACAGAGTTGGTCTCCTCCAGGTCCCATCAGCCAAACAATGCCGGTTGGTGGGACCACGGGGGAGAGTCTTCTCTGTGGGAGCCCCATCTCTCTGGAACCAAGTCCCGGACTATCCCCACTCTTCTGGCCTTCCATAAAGCCGTAAAGACATGGCTCTTCCGGCAGGCGGGGTGAAGAAGATCGGATTCCCCCTGGATGAATGATTTTTGTTGCTTTTTAAAAAAAATTATGTTATGTTTTGTGAATTGTTTTTTAATATACTGTACTGTTCTTATTCATGCTGTACACCGCCCTGAGTCCTACGGTATTGGGCAGCCTATAAAAACTAAATTAAATTAAATAATTAAATTAAATTAAATTAAATTAATTAAATTGTTAAATTAAGTTAAGTTAAGTTAAGTTAATTAAACCTGGCTCAAAAACAGTAACTGTGAGAGGGACTTTGGAGTCCTATGGACAATCACTTAAACATGAGGCAGCAGCCAAAAAAGCTAATACAATCCTTGGTTGTATAAACAGAGGCATAGAATCAAAATTTCATTGTACGAGGTGCAATGACAATAAAGTAAACATAAAATCATGTGAAGTATTAGTACGGCTTTAAAAATCCTTAGTAAGACCACACCTGGAATACTGCATCCAGTTTTGGTCACCACATTACAAAAAAGATGTTGAGACTTTAGAAAAAGTGCAAAGAAGAGCAACTAAGATGATTAAGGGCCTGGAGACAAAAACATATGAACAGTAGTTGCAGTATTTGGGTATGGCCAGTCTAGAGAAGAGAAGGACTAGGGGTGATATGGTAGTAGTATTCCAGTATTTGAGGTGTTGCCACAAAGAAGAGGGGGTCAACTTATTTTCCAAAGCACCAGAAGGCAGGACAAGAAACAATGGATGGAAACTGATCAAAGAGAGAAGCAACATGGAATTAAGGAGAAACTTCCTAACAATGAGGACAATTACCCAGTGGAACCGTTTGCCTTCAGAGGTTGTGGGTGCTCCACAGTAGTTAAATCCTATTTTTTTTACTACCGGTTCTGTGGGCGTGGCGTGGCTTGGTGGGCGTGGCAGGGGAAGGATACTGCAAAATCCCCATTCCCTCCCCACTCCTGGGGGAAGGATATTGCAAAATTTCAATTCCCACCCAACTCGGGGGCCAGCCGGAGGTGGTATTTTCCGGTTCTGCGAACTACTCAAAATTTCCACTACCGGTTCTCCAGAACCTGTTAGAACCTGCTGGATTTCACCCCTGGGCTCCATCACTAGAGGCTTTTAAAAAAAGACTGGACAATGGCCTGTCTGAAATGGTATAGGGTCTGCTGCTTCAGCAGGGGGCTGGACTAGGTCCCTTCCAAGGTCCTTTCCAGCTCTATTCTGACTGATTGATTGATTGATTGATTGATTGATTATGAGATGCTTTCTTAAATTACATTTCTACTTCAGACTCAAATTTCTTTTATCTGACTGTTGTCTTAGTGGCAGCTCTTCTTCCTGCTCCTCGGGGTCAGTCCTTCAGTTATATTGGTGGTTTGAGCTCCGAGCTTGGCGATGTGGTTGCAAACGTTTCATCCCCATTTGAGGAGACATCTTCAGTGTCCTTTTGATTGTGCTTGTCTGGGGAAGCTGTCCTTTAAATTCCTTCTCTGCAGACGAAGGGCTCCCAGCGACGAGGGGCGTTGAGCGTTGGATGCCTGAAGTTGGTTGAAATGTCTCTGAATATTAATAGATCAGCTTGGTAGTTATGTTGTTGGCTGAATTCCTAGGGTGTGTTAAATTTTTCAGCTTTCAATTTCCAAACATTAGGGGCGCTCAAAAGTTGTGACGTGCCTTAGGGATTGAAAACATATTTTGGTTACTTTAATATAATATAGATGTGCTTGGTAAGTAACTATATAAAAATCACAACTTTTTAACATTTTGTTTGTTTCATGCATAGCCACAAGCAGACCAATTCCAACCACCCTTGAATTCTGTTGACCCTGAACTAATTCCAAGCAGGTGCTGATCATTCCTTGAGAATATTGCTGTACATAGGCATGAGTAGCAATAAATCAGTTTAATTGGACTTTCACAGGTGGACCTGACCTTCAGCACCTGATAATGAGAGTGCAAATAAAGCCCTGCCTGTTTATTGTGTGTAATGCACATGAAAAAAAAACAGCTGGAGCTTTGATTGTTACCCTGAGGGTCACCATCTTGCCTTTTGTGACCATAGTTTGCATGCTCTCCTGTTCCTATCAGTTAACTGAGATCAGAGCCTACATTTTTAAAAGTTGACTGATGAGTTTAGTGCCCTGCCAAAGTAGCCTTGACAAGCTGGCCTAAAGATGCGATAGGCACAGAGGTCATTTTTCATCCCTGCATGATCCCTGCTGTGCTGAGGTCATTTAGTGAAAAGGAAAATATAAAAGCAGCCAAAACAAGGTCTCCTCCCCACCAGCTGAGCAGTATCTCAACTTTCCTTTTAACTCGGCTGGCCGCAAGTTCTCCATTCATAGCCTCCTACCTCCGAGAAAATCAACTTCTCTAAAACGCCTACAACAGTAAAGCCTGCATAAGCCTCATTCAACACATTATCTTAGGTTGCGTTCCTGCTTAAAAACGGAGCCATTGTAACATACAGTGCAGAGTCTGTGGGATACGGTAGCTTTGGCAGTGAGAAGTCAAATTGGCAGCCACTTTCATGCCCACTTGCCATTCTCCATCAGATACATCCTTTCAGAGTCCCAAAATACAAGTTAGTGCTGCCTCTTCAATGTTCAGTCCCTGCAAGCCATTTTTTTCACAGATGGATATGGGTACAGGTACTCCTCAACTTACAACCATTCATTTAGTGACTGTTCAAAGTTACGATGGCACTGAAAGAAATGACTTATGACTGTTTTTCCACAGTTATGACCGTTGCAGCATCCCCAGGGACACGTGATCAAAATTCGGATGCTTGGCAACTGGCTCATATTTTTGACGGTTGCAGTGTTCCAGGGTCCTGTGATCCCCTTTTGCGACCTGAGAAGCAAAGGCAGTGGGGGAGACAGATTCATTGAACAACCGTGTTATTACCCTAACAACTGCAGTGGTTTACTTAACACTGGTAAACAAGGTTGTAAAAGGGGGCAAAATTCACTGAATGCCCGCCTTGCATAGCAATAGAAATTTTGGGTCATGGGTTGAGGACCACCTGTATTGATTTTTGCTATTTTAGCCACAGGAAGGTTGATAGTTGACCCCAACACACGTATTACCATTGTTCACTTTTCTCCTTTTCTCCAGGTCCTCCACCACCACATAGCTGCCGTGGAGAAGCTACCACTGAATGCGTCTGGCTGCCAGCTGCAAATCCGTTGCAAGAATTTCCACGTAGCTCGCTTTTTGATGGTGCAAGAACGAGATTGCCACGAAGTCTATACCTCTTTGCTGAAGCTCTCACAACCAGGTGGGTGTAGTGCACAGTTCGTTTGCTTCCTGTCCCAGGGCTGCTGGGTGGAAGCAGCCTGTTCTCCCTGACTTTTAAGTGCCTCTTTCCCTGGGGAGGAGAGCTTTTTCCAGGCCCTGCTGAAAGGGGAATAGCTCAGTTGCTTTGGGGTTTTGTCCTAGGAAGATGTTAGCAGGATTCAAGCATTCCTCGTATTGGATGCTGGGACATTGGAGCGCTAGGGAGGAAAACTAGGCACAAGAGAAGAGAAAAAGGCCTCTTTTATTAATATTTTATTTTATTATTAAAAGTTATGGTTAAGGTGCTGGCCTAGAAACCAGGAGACTGAGTTCTAGTCCCACCTTAGGTGTGAAAGCTGGCTGGGTGATTTGGGCCAATCACCAAGAGATTGTGAGTTCTAATCTTGTCTTAGGCCGGTTCGATGATTTTGGACCAATCACCAGGAGACGGTGAGTTCTAGTCCCACCATAGATATGAAAGCCAGCTGGGTGACCTTGAGCCAGTCAGTCTGTCTCTCAGCCCAACCCACCTCATAGGGTTGTTGTTGTGGGGAAAACAAGAGGAGGAAAGAGTATTAGATATGTTTGCTGCTGTGAATTAATTGTAAAGTAATAAAGATGAGATAAAACTCTAATAAATAAATATCACGATGTGAAGCTGTGCAGGTAGTCTTTGATAAGCTGATACTCCTCTGGGCCTGGGATAAAAGATCGGCATTGGGCATGGGTAGAGAGTTTATAATCTGCAAAGTGAGCCAAGTTATTTCAGCTTCAGTGTCTGTTCCATGGGTCGGATTTAATGCTGTCATAATCTTTTCCATGAATAACAGTCCAATCAATGTTGGGTTTAAGCTGCCCATTAGATTTTAGATCAAGTCTTATAGTTGCCCTCTAGAGTCTTGCTTATGTGCCCTGAGAACCATCTCTGCCCATCCTTGGAGGTTCCCATATGGCAGGGGTGTCAAACTCATGTTGTCACAGTGGCGTCATGTGACGTATCGGGACTTTTTCCCCCTTCACTAAACCGGGCGTGGCCAGCGCGTGATGCATCCGGCCCGTGGGCCAAGAGTTTGACAGCCTTGCCATATAGTATTTTAAATCCTTGAAAACTGCATTTCCAAAACTCTTAACGCTGCTCAATAGGAGAAAAAGGAAGCCCCTCGATTCCAGAAAGAAAATCAGTAAATCATGCTCTTAATAATGCTCTTCATTTTGCATCACTGTCCCCTGTGACTAAAGATGTTTTCTATGGCCCTTAGCTACCAAAAGCTGCCCCTCTATGCCTAATGCATCCTTTTTTGGGGAGAAGAAATTACAAACTTCTTGCCTTTCTTAGCAAAGTGTAACCTTTTCTTTTGTCTAGCTTGCCTTCCCTCAGTGCTCTTCTGAATCAGCTTCTGCAAAAAACTCCACTGTATCTTTCAGCCAAACACCTAAACCCTCATTATTTGCTAGCAGTTGATTGACAGCTGAGGATTACCTGCTGGGTACATGGTCTCCTTCATCCAATTCTTTCTCCCTTAAGAGTTTGCTGCTGGGAGAATTGGCAAGGATGAATTATTGATTGCAGTTTTCAGAAGGGACCAGGGAGCTCGCCCATCAGAATCCCAAACCTATCATAAGGTTTGATTGCAATCCCAGAAGCTAAAAAGCCTTGTGTGCTTCCCGTGTCTTGTTCAGTTTTCCAGTGTATCAACCAAATAAGTTTTTTAAAGTATCTATTCAGAAAGGATTGAAAGAGTGTCTCAAAGTCCAATCTAATTGTAACCTAGGTTGCATTAACAGAGGGATAGAATCAAGTTCATGTGAAGTATTAGTACTGCTTTATAAAGACCACACTTTGAATACTGCATCCAGTTTTGGTCACCATGTTATAGAAAAGATCTCTGCACTCTGGAAAGAGTGCAGAAAAGAGCAACGAAGATGATTAGGGGCTGGAGGCTAAAACTAATGAAAAACAGTTGTAGGAATTGGGTATGTTTAGTCTAGTGAAATGAAGGACTGGGGTGACAGGATAGCAGTTTGAGGAGCTGCCATAAAGAAAAGGGGGGTCAACCGATTTTCCAAAGCACCAGGAGGCAAGACAAGAAACAATGGATGGAAACTAATCAAAGAGAGAAGCAACCTAGAACTAAGGAGAAATTGGAAAGGCTTGCCATGGGAAGTTTTGGGTGCTCCACCATTGGAAGATTTTAAGAAGAGACTGGACAGCCACTTGTCTGGAATGGGCAGGGGTTGGGGACTAGAAGACCTTCAAGGTCCCTTCCAACTCTGTTATTCTGTTAGTGGTAAGCAACAATATCTTTAAACAACTGTGCATACAGGTAGACATTTTTATTGAAAAAAAGCTAATAACAAAATGGCTGTTTGTAATTATATTTGCAATAGCTGAAAGGATTCTAGTGAATTGTCTTGGGGCTTAGTAACTTCTAGGTTTATTTTTAAATCTGCAGGAAATGTTAGATGCAAATCCAATAAAGTGGAATAGAAATTAAAGGAAGAATTTATTTGTAATATCATTGTGCAGGGCAATTGTTAAGGTTTGGTCTCAATTGCCCAAATGGCTGATTTTTGCCTTTGAAAATTGCTTTTGTGCTTTAGTGAAACCTGAAGAACTTTACGCCTTCTCTTACAACCCCAAAACGCCTGAAGGCAGCCGAGAAACAGGCTGGAAGTCAATAGACGTCAAAGCAGATTACCTGCGGATGGGCATTGACAACAGCTCTTGGGAAATTAGCAATGTCAACAAGGATTACGAGGTGAGCTTGCATCTGTTTTGAGTCTGCTATCTAGGCCAGGAGATTCTACAGGTAGTCCTTGACTTAAGGACCACAGTTGAGAACAGAACCTCTGTTGCTAAGAGATGTGGTCATTAAGTGAATCACACCCAATTTTACAATTTTTTAAAGTGAATTGGTCATTAAACAAGTCCATCTGCCTCCCACCCCCCTTGACTTTGCTTGAAAGTTGCAAATGGCATTCAGGTGATCCTGGGATGCTTCAACCAGCCATCGTAATTACATTCCTGTTGCCAAGTACCCGAATTGTATGATGGTTGTAAGTGCAACAAGTGCAATGGTTCTAAGACATGTTTTCAGCACCTTTGTAACTCTAAATGGTCGCTAAACAAATGGTCATAAGCACCTCTGCTAAAACTGTGAATCTGTAAGAAACTGTTTTGCAAGTGAATAGACCATCAGTAAATAACTGAAGATGGTTCAATCTGTTTCTTCCTCCTAGGTTTGCAGCACCTATTCTCGGGAACTAGTCGTGCCTAAAGTGGCTACTAGGGCGATGATCTTGGGAAGCGCGAAGTTTCGAAGCCGAGGTCGGATACCTGTGCTTTCCTACTTCTACAAAGAGAATAATGTTAGTCATGCTGTGTTTGTTTTTTTGTGGGTTTGCTCATTTTTTTCCAGCTTACAACCAGTGAAAGTCACATTGTTTAACAGGACAGGACAGGATAAGATAAGTTTTATTGTCACTTTTTCTGTAACACACTGGCACACATTAAAAAATGAAATTCTGATGCCTGCTCTCAAAAGTATACACACACACACACACACACACACACAACACCCATACACATACAATACATGCACATACATATACAAATGCTATATAGACACACACATACACATATACATATTAATCACAGACCATTTAGAATACATAGCGGAAAAAAGAGTCTTGGGAGTTAACAAGGTTGATACTATATGGTATAAAGGTATTGCAGAATCTAGTTGTTCTGCTTCCGATATCATGTCCTGGATAGAAGGAAGTCAACTTCCAATAATCTTTTCTGCTGTCCTCACCACTCTCTGCACAGCCTTCCTGTCTGAAACAGTAATATCTCCAAACCACACAGCAATACAATACCATAGGATGCTTTCAATCGTCCCTCTATAGAAAGTGGTACCTTTTGAAAACTGTACTTTGTGAGATAGTGTATCTGAGGAGAATAAGGGAATAGGTAACATTGCGAGGTAATTCAAACAAGAAGCACACAGGGGGGTCTTATCTCTGCCTTTATTGTAAGGTCACATTAACAGAATTTTTAAGTCTAAAAGTTCATCTCTCCCCCTCACCTTTACTGTCTTAGAAACTAGGGAGGGTCCCTTCTGAATCCTTTACCATGCCCACATTCCTTCTGCGAGCCGAGCTGCCACTTATCTGACTGTTGCCTAGTCTGCAGCTCTTCTTCCTGTCTCACAGGACCATTCTCACATACCATTAAGGGGTGGAGAGAATCATGGCTTTGAACAGTCTCCTAGATAGAAATGATCTGGCTTGCTGGTGAGTTGGAGTTAATATCAGAAGGACCGTTTTTGCACAGTTCTTGCTAGCTAGAATTTCTTCTCTTTGTAAGGGAAGGGTTGTATTTTTATAATATAATTTAAATATGTAACTTTAAATGACAACATTTTGCAATATTTGACGAATTTTTCCCCAGACATGGCTTTACTGAAATGTTGTGGTTGTTGTTGTGCCTAATGGCTGCATTCTACTCATTTTTGCAATTTTGTGGAGACTGAAAATAAATCTTAAAAAGAGTCTTAAAGATGAAACTGATATCAAAATTCAGGGTCCTAAAATCTGGGATTTCAGCTAGATTGCAAACATTGGGAAGGAAGGTTGGAAACCAAATGAACTGAAGTGGTACAATAGCTGTTGTGCGATGACAACAGATGAATCGAATTGAGATGAAAATCACAGGAAGGTGACTGCAGAAATATTACTTATTGTATCTAATAGGTCTCTTCCCTGCATTGCTATGGCTCTGAGTTAGAAGAGATGCTTGAAATGTCCAGGAGTTTAAATGCAGCTTCTATGATTCAAATCCAGTTTCTTGTAGTGGTTAAAGCATTAGGCTAGAAACTATAGGCCATGAGTTCTAGTGTTGCCTTAGGCACAAAGCCTGCTGACCTCTCTCAACCCGGGAAAAGAACAAGTGGCAAACCACTTCCAAAAAACGTTGCAAGAAGATGCAGGGGACTACTCCATGCAATTGCCAGGAGTCAGAAATTGATTTAAACACACACACACACACACACACACACACACACACACACACACACCAAGGGGGGTCATTAAAGCAGCTGTATCACTTTCTCCATTATAAAAGTTGAGTTGGGCAGCATACAAATCTATTAAATTAAATTAAATTAAAAGCATCTGCAACAAGGTAAAACAGACATGTTCCAAAGTGCCTTTTCTGAATCAAACATGAAGCATTGCAGAGCTTGGATTCAAGGCACCTGCATGTTTTAAAAAGACCATCAGCACTTGGAAGATACCAAGTTAGGCTGTGTACTTTAATGTGTACTTTAATGTGTACTGTGTACTTTAATGCACGCAAGTGTTTGGAATCCAGCTAAGTTCAATATTCTTTATGGCCACTGGATTTTGGAGGGGCCAGTTGATTGCTAAAATTTCTGCTGACTGCAGCAACTCCCTTCATTGGATCTTAGGGGAATATGTGCCATCAAGTTCAATTTTGTGAAGATCTACATGGCAACTTTCCATTTAGAACAACCTAAAAGGCATCTTGTGCTTTTTCAATCCTCAAAATGAGTTACGCAGGGCAGCCTTCAACTAATTACATCTCATCTCTGCTAATCTCAGCTTTTTGAACCCGAGGGAAATAGCTTGGAGCAGATAATTTCTTTTATTACTTGGCTGATTGAGGGACTGATTCTTAGTGTGGAATAAACTGCTGAGCTGCTGAGTTGCCAGCTTCATTGTTCCTGTAGTGCTCTCACCTTAAGGCTGGGCAAAATGACTTTGCGATGGATTTAAATTTCTGGGAGAAATTTCCCTTTAGCATTGTTTGGTTCACTTGCATTCCTTTCTCAGCATTTTCCCCATATTGATGGCAAATAAATAGAAGGTGATGAAGCAGCAAAAGAAAGAGAAAACAAAATGATCACGTCTTCTTGGAAAAGAGATAACTTGTATGTAGAATTTTATTTGAAGCCTCCCATGATTGGTGAGATGGATTGGGAGATACAGGAAATATCTATTCTACGTGGGACAAACAGGAAGGCAACTGAAAACAAGGGTTCATGAACATCAACTAGCAGTTAAACGGCACGACCAAAAATCCCTGATCTCAAATCGCACTGATAATAAACAACACCAGTTTGATTGGGAAGGAATAAAAATAATTGGCCATATCAGCACCCGCCACACACGTGAATTTATTGAAGCCTGGTATTCTATCCAAGGGGCAATTAACAAGCATATTGATCTAGATCAGGGATGTCAAACTGGTGCCCCATGGGCTGGATGCGTCATGTGCAGGCCACGACCACCCCAGCTCCGTGAATGGGAAAAATGTCGTGAAACATCATGTGATGGCAACGTGACGCCACGAGTTTGACACCCATGATCTAGATCCAGCATATGAATACGTAAGAAACCAGACCATTCAAACAACCAGTCAATAAGAGAACCAATCAGCTGCTCAGAATATAAATATAGCTCCAAACGAACAACCAATCAAATGACCAACTGAGCAAACTGGCACACAAGACATTTATAAGCTAAGGAGAATAGGACCAGAAAATCCTGCTGATGATGTTACCTAGTCTGGTAACGAAACGTTCAGAAACTAAATTGAAAAGCTTGGAGAGCAAACCCTGCCAAAATCTAAAACCCGAGCTACAAGTATTTTCTATTATTTCAAACATACAGGTAGTCCTTGACTTATGATCACAGTTGGGACAAGAATTTCCTTTACTAAACAAGGCTGTTCTTCACCCAATTTTACAATCTTTTTTGCTATGGTTCAATGAATCACTGCAGCTGTTAAGTGAATCACACCATCCTTAAGCAAATCTGTCTTCCCCCATTGACTTGGCTTGTCAGAAGCCAGCTGAGAAGGTCACAGATGGTGATCACATGACCCTGGGATGCTGCAGTCATCATAAATACATATTGGTTGCCAAGCAGCCAGGTTTTGATCACATGACCATGGGGATGCCGCAACAGTCATAAGGGTGAAAAATGGCCATGTCACTTTTTTCACTGCCATTGTAACTTTGAGCAGTCACTAAATAAATGGTTGTAAGTCAAGGACTGCCTGTAATTCAATCCAAGGAGTATTCAAACTACAGTATATAGCAATAGCAATAGCACTTAGACTTATATACCGCCTCATAGTGCTTTTACAGCCCTCTCTGAGCAGTTTACAGAGTTCAGCATATTGCCCCAACAATCTGGGTCCTCATTTTACCCACCTCAGAAGGATGGAAGGCTGAGTCAACCTTGAGCCGGTGAGATTTGAACAGCAGAACTGCAGCTAGCAGTCAGCTGAAGTAGCCTGCAGTGCTGCACTCTAACCACTGCGCCACCCCTCTTTCCAAATTGCACTACTTTATCCCAAACTTATTTCTGATATTCATGCATGCCCATGTCAACGCCTCTCAGTAGTTTTGCAATAGTTGCATCCAAATTGAAAAGGAAGAGTAGGTACATCAGTGCTCAGTTCTGAATGTCTCACCTGTTATTCTCTACACATCCTTTGTATTTCAGGCCGCCATCTGCAGATGCAGCCAGCCTTTGTCTGGATTTAGCACTCGCTGCCTGGAAGATGAACAGCTGCTGCAGGCTATTAGGGAAGCCAAGGCAGGGAGTCGGTTCATGTACGTGGTAGACACAAGGCCAAAGGTATTTCTTCCATGGGACCTTGGAGGGTGGCTTAATTTACATCAGGAATGTCCACCCTTGGCAACTTTAACACCTGTGGACTTCATCTCCTAAAATTTCTCAAATATTAGGGGGCTGGAGGCCAAAGTGTATGATGAATGCTTGTGGGAACTAGGTATGTCTACTCTAATGGCAAGGAAAAATGGGTGGAAGATCATTAAAGAGAAAAGCAACCTAGAATTAAGGAGAAATTTCCTGATAGTCAGAACAATTAATCAGTGGAATGACTTGCCTCCAGAAGTTCTGGGTGCTCCACCACTGGAGATTTTCAAAAAGAGACTGGATAGCTACAGTATTTGTCCGGAATGGTAGGGTCTTCTGTTCAAGTAGGAGGTTGGACCAGAGGACCTCAAAAGTGACTCTTTCCCTCTTATTTATAGCAGACTCCCCTCCAGAGATCCCTAGACCTCCAACTTTCCTGGGTTTTAGAAGTGATTTAAGCTTGTTCTTTGAACAGGTCCTGGGGACAGATATGCAATGAAGTTTTCTCTCTTGGAATGCGGTGCTCTGTTTGAATTTAGTTTGATTACCATCTGTGGCATAGAATAGTAAATGTTGTTTCATTTGTATGCATTTTATGTCCTTGGTTGACAGAATAAACTAGAGAAGCCAGCTCTATTGGGTACAATTGGAGCAGCAGATATGCCCAGTAATAAATAAATGTTGTTGAATTTTCCTAGTTGAACGCCATGGCCAACCGAGCTGCTGGAAAGGGCTATGAGAATGTGGATAATTACGAATGCATCCGTTTTAAATTCATCGGCATTGAAAACATCCATGTGATGAGGAGCAGCCTGCAGAAACTCCTGGAAGGTAGGATGTGCTTTGCAGTTACCTGCTTACACAGACCTGGATGGAACTTCTGAATGGAAGACATTTGCAGATTCTTTTTTTTTTATTCAAAAAGTTTTATAAGTACAAAGTACAAACATTTTTCATTTTTCTCACCCCCTTCCCCCCTAACCCCCCCCACCCCCTTCCCTTCCCCCCCCCCCCCAGATTTCCCAGAGAAAGTACAGGGCATGATATTCAATAAAATAAATTTAAATTAAATTAAAGCAACTTCTTAATTTCCCCTTTTTTTAAAGATTTTTAAAAAAATCTTTAACTCCAAATTTTTTAAAAACTATTCAAAACATAATCAGAAGAAGGATAAAAATAATAAAAAGTAAAAAAAAAGTAAAAAATTAACAAGAAAGATTAATATATATATATATATATATATTTGTTTTCTGAGGTTTTCGCGGGTGTTTGTATGTAGGTCTTTGGTTATTCGGGTTTTCTCCCGCGTGAAATTGGAAGTATCTTTGCAACGTTTCGACGAAGTCCCATTCGTCATCATCCGGCTGGAGTCTTCAGCTTGCTGCTTCTAGGAGCAATGTGAGATTGCAGCTGTTTCTTCCTTTTAACTGCCACTGGGGGTTTGAACTGATAGGGTGGGAGCTTGGCTGTGTTCTGATTGGGTGGAGGTGTGTTCAACAGAATAATCAGAGAAGCCATTGAGATAGAGAAACGCCCACAAAGCATGAATAAACGAGATGACACCTCCCGCCTACCAGCCATTTGGAAACCCGCACTTGTTGACAAACGAGTCCCTAACACTAAGAATGACACTAGACCCACACTCACGAAAACCACACAGGATGTCACCACCACACACCCATGCAAAAAGCAAACCCAAACCCACACCAATGAGGCACGGCCACAAACCAGAAGCCAGACCATAGCTGCATCTTTAGCCACTCTAAACCCCTCCATTCCATACATGAAGCAAACTGACACCCCAGCCAATCATAGCACAGCCAACCCCCCATCCAATCAGAGCACAGCCAAGCCCCCAACAAATCAGAACACACCTCCACCCAATCAGAACACAGCCAAGCTCCCACCCTATCAGTTCAAACCCCCAGTGGCAGTTAAAAGGAAGAAACAGCTGCAATCTCACATTGCTCCTAGAAGCAGCAAGCTGAAGACTCCAGCCTGATGATGACGAATGGGACTTCGTCGAAACGTTGCAAAGATACTTCCAATTTCACGCGGGAGAAAACCCGAATAACCAAAGACCTACATACAAACACCCGCGAAAACCTCAGAAAACAAATATATATATATATATATATATATATATATATATATATATATATATATATATATATATATATATATATATATATATATATATATATATATATATATATATATATATATATATATATATATATATATATATGTTAAGATTGTTAATCTTATATATACCGTGTTTCCCTGAAAATAAGACAGGGGCTTATATTTTTTTGACCCCCC
The DNA here is from genome assembly GCA_023053685.1 of Diadophis punctatus similis. Classification (NCBI taxonomy): domain Eukaryota; kingdom Metazoa; phylum Chordata; class Lepidosauria; order Squamata; family Dipsadidae; genus Diadophis; species Diadophis punctatus. Next base: position 20,062,802 of record JALIGW010000014.1, on the reverse strand, counting down.
AAAAATGCCCCTGGCCTTATTTTCGGGGGATGGCTTATTATTTTTGGGGTGCAGGCAGGCCGCGACGCACCACTTACTGAAGTTCGGCAGCTCCGTGGTCTCTCGGCTAATCTGTTTAGGGGGAAAAAAATCTTGCATAGTGCAGAAACTCTTCTCGCGAGAATTAGCAAGTTCTCGAAGCGAGAAGAGTTTCTGCACTATGCAAGATTTTTTCCCCTAGCCGAGGGAAACCCCAGAGCTGTCAAACTCCAGTAAGTGGTGCGTTTCGCGGTTCTGCGGAGTTTGGAGCTTTGGGGCGAAGATGGGGCGGGGCGGCGAGCGAGCGACCGAGGTGGTGGCAGAAGGGGCAGCAGAAGAGCGCGGCGCCCAAGAGCGAGATCCCAGCGGTCAGCAGGAGCCCCGAGTAGAAAGCGCCGGCCGTTGTGCCCAGGCGGAACGGCTCCCCCTTGAGTTCGGAGCCCAGCGAAAAGCACTTGAGACCCACCGCGGCGGCGAGCAGGAGGTAGCTGGGGAGCGCGGCGCAGGCTCCCCGGACACTCCACTTCATCCTCCGCGTCTCCTCCGCTGCCTGCGCCTCCTCCTCCCTGCCTCGCCTCCTCCGCCTCCCTTATGTCCTCCTCCTCCCGTGTCCTTCTCGGCGTCATCGGCCCTTGCCGGGGAGGCGGCCGCCACGTGTTGCGGGAACATAATGCTGGGGATGGCAGTGGCGAGAAGGGAGAGTTCCGAATGCGCCGCCACCGGTGCCGCCGTTGCTCTGGTGGCTACCGGCACAGTGGCCGCCGCTGTCACTGCTGCTTCCTCTCTGCAGGCAGCCGGCAAGCACGGCTCACGCACCAGCTTTTTCCTCCCCGCCCTGCTTCCTCCTGCTCTCATTGAAGCGGCTGCTGTGGCTGCTGCTCTCTTGCTCGCCGCCGACGCTACTGCTGGGAGCCGATGAATTATTGATGGCAGCAAGTTTGAGGCAAAAGAGGGGCTTAGCTTAGTCAGGAGGATCTCTGTGCGCCAGCCGTGCCAAAGGGCGACTGGCAAGGGGTGGCTTTAAAACGCAGGAGTCAACACCCATTATTACAAAGAAGCACAGAGATCCTCCCGACTAAACTAAGCCCCTCTTTTGCCTCGAACTTGCTGCCATCAATAATTCATCGGCTCCCAGCAGTAAAGGCGGCGGTGAGCAAGAGCAGCAGCCGCTTCAATAAGAGAGAGCAGGAGGCAGCAGGGCGGGGAGGAAAAAGCTGGTGCGTGAGCCGTGCTTGCCGGCTGCCTGCAGAGAGGAAGCAGCGGTGACAGCGGCGGTCTTCTCTCCACGGCAGCCCATTCTGAAAGAGAACGCCTCGCGAGGCTTTCAAAGTTCTCCAACTCGCGAGGCGTTCTCTTTCAGAATGGGCTGCCGTGGAGAGAAGATCGAAGAACGCGATCGAGGTAGGAGGGCGTCCCTTCAAAATGCTTCAAAGTCCATCGAAGCATTTTAAAGGGATCCGTTTTGCCTGCCATGAAGGGAACCAATGCTTGCCTCCTTTTCTTCGGGGAACATTGGTTCCCTTCATGGCAGGCAAAACGGATCCCTTTAAAATGCTTTGAAGGACTTTGACCACCGGGCGGGGGATGGGGCGGGGCGCGACGTGAGTGAGGAAGGCGGTGACAGGGAAGCGGCGAACTTCCAGATGCTGGTAAAGTGAGCGCCTCGCAGCCCGGCCCTCCCCTGCATTCCCCCCCAAATTGTGCCTGATGATCTTACCAGCGTTTGGAAGTTCGCGGCTTCTCTTTTCAGCAGGTCTTTGAGGGAAACTCCTTCAATGTAAAGGAGAAGTTATCGCGAGTGCGAAAAGTTGTTAATTGGTCGCACTCGCAATAACTTCTCCTTTACATTGAAGGAGTTTCCCTGCAAAGACCCGCTGAAAAGAGAAGCCGCGAACTTCCAAACGCTCGTAAGATCATCAGGCACAATTTGGGGGGGAATGCAGGGGAGGGCCGGGCTGCGAGGCGCTCACTTTACCAGCATTTGGAAGTTCGCGGCTTCTCTTTTCAGCATGTCTTTGCAGGGAAGCTCCTTCAATGTAAAAAAGAAGTTATCGCGAGTGCGAAAAGTTGTTAATAGGTCGCACTCGCAATAACTTCTCCTTTACATTGAAGGAGTTTCCCTGCAAAGACATGCTGAAAAGAGAAGCCGCGAACTTCCAAACGCTGGTAAGATCATCAGGCACAATTTGGGGGGGAATGCAGGGGAGGGCCGGGCTGCGAGGCGCTCACTTTACCAGCGTTTGGAAGTTCGCCGCTTCTCTTTTCAGCAGGTCTTTGCAGGGAAACTCCTTCAATGTAAAGGAGAAGTTATCGCGAGTGCGAAAAGTTGTTAATTGGTCGCACTCGCGATAACTTCTCCTTTACATTGAAGGAGTTTCCCTGCAAAGACATGCTGAAAAGAGAAGCCGCGAACTTCCAAACGCTGGTAAGATAATCAGGCACAATTTGGGGGTGGCGGGGAATGCAGGGGAGGGCCGGGCTGCGAGGCGCTCACTTTACCAGCGTCTGGAAGTTCGCGGCTTCTCTTTTCAGCATATCTTTGCAGGGAAACTTCTTGAGAGATCTCTCTCTCTCTTTCCGGGCCAAAAGAGTGCCGCCGCAAAAAGAGCGGCTCCCGGCATGTCCCCCCCCTTTCCCCCGGAAGTAGTGGGGGGGCTTATTTTCGGGGGGGGGGCTTATTTCAAGGCATGTCCCGAAAAAGCCCTGTGGGGCTTATTTTCGGGACATGTCTTATTTTCGGGGAAACACGGTATATATATATATATATATATATATATATATATATATATATATATATATATATATATATATATATATATATATATATATATATATATATATATATATATATATATACACACACACACACACACACACACACACCGTGTTTCCCCGAAAATAAGACATGTCCCGAAAATAAGCCCCACAGGGCTTTTTTTTATATATATATAAAGAAAAAGCATTATATTAATACATCATACATCATCTCAAACTATACTTTACATATCTAAACCTCCGTCTTTTATATAATCTACCTATAAACTAATAATAATAAAAAAGAAAAAAAGAAAAAATACGAAATAAAAATAAAAGAGGAGCAAAAGTAAACCTTTCCTCCCCCTTTCAATCAGCACATTTCTTCCAAACAAAACAAAACTTAAGTAAATATTACATAAACATTAACTAAACATTAAGTGTTTATACCTAATCACAATACCTCAATGTTTGAAATATTCTATCAAATTGTTTATTCCCATGGTTTAAAAAAATAACCCTTTATACCTCTAAGACTTTAAACTTAATCATAAAATCATAGAATCAAACACAATATTAATAACAATATTACTATATATCAAAGTATGAACTTCAAAATATATATAATAATAATAATAATAATAATAATAATAATAATAATAATAATAATAATAATAATAATAATAATAATAATAATAATAATAATCAAAATATATAATATATGTAGTAATAATAATAAAAAAGAGTAAAAACCGGCCCCTTATACCTCAAAGACCTTAAACTTAATCCTAAAATCCCTCAAAATATTAATAACATAATATTACACTATATCAATTTTATAACTTCAAAATGTATAATATATATATAAAATAATCTAAACAGGAACTACCATCAAAAAAAATATTATGATAATAATAAGAGAAGAAATAGTTACAGTCCTGTTAATCTTTCCAACCATCCTATAGATTTCAACACCATCTGTCACTTGACAATTTCGAATCTATCGATTCACCTCCCATCTGACCCCAATCCTCCGTCTCCTTTTCCACGTCACAAACATCTATCTGGCTCTGCCAATCACTTTGAATCTTTGGAATTGTTTCCTCTTGAGCAAGTATGTCTGGATTTTCCTTCTCCTCCTCTATTATTTTCATGCTTCTTTCCTCTGGAATTTTAGAAATATCAGCCTTTAAAATGTTGATGTAGAATTCTGTAGCTTTCTTTATTGTGTTAAGCCAGTATCTTTTCCCCAAAAATTTCACGACCACTCCTGTTGGTGCATTCCATTTATATTGTAGATTTCACTTTTTTAATTCATCAACCAAGAAGGTATATTATTTTCTGGCTTTAAGCATCTTGGAAGGAATTTCTTTCCATATCCTTATTTCCTGACCATTTACCTGAAGATTATTCTTGAAGGTCGCCTGTGTAATTCTATTCCGCAGAGCTCTTGTAGTAAAATATATCATAATGTCCCTTGGCAAATGGTTTTGTTTTGCATACCAGGAATTGACTCTATATATCTTTTCAATTTGCTTAGCCAATTCCTCTTTAGACATTCCAGACACCTGCTCCAGGGCCTCTACCATCCTTCCTTTCAAATTTTCAAATTTTTCCTCCTTCAGGCCCCTCACTCTTATAGCAGATTTCATCTCTCTGAATTGAGACATCAACACCTCTGTTTCCAAATTTACTATATCATTTTGAACCTTGGCTATGTATTCCTCTGAAGTTGTCAGAGCTTGCTTATTTTTTTCCAAATCATTCTCCAAAATCTCCATATTTGTTGCTAGTCCTTTACAAACTTTCAACACATCCGCTCTCAGTTGTAAATTCATCTTCTCCAAAGCAGCCTGCATTTTTTTGTCTATTTCAGTAATTTTTAAATTGAATTCCATAATCAGTTCATTTTTGATGACTTTCAAAGTATTAAATAAACTTCCAGGTGTTAAAGACTTTGATGATGTTAAATCAGGAGTAAATTGCATCTTTAAAATGTGATCAGAAGAGTACTCAGTTCTTTTATTCACAGCAGTCTTTCCAGGTTTAGAAGCCATTTCAGTATTTTCAAAAAGGAATGACAAAGAAGAGGGGAAACAAGCCCAGATCTATACTTAGCAAAATTCTTTCCAAGTCCAAAGCCAGTTAATCTTTTATCTTTTATAAAGCTGTAAGTTAAATCAAGAGACAAAAGGAGAAGAAATCATTTCTCCGGATCAGAGGTTTCCATAGGAAAAAGCTGGTAACAAAGCAAAAATAACTTTCTCTTCCACGCCCAAATCTCCAATCGCCATATTGTTACTTCTTCCTTATTAAGCTACTTTGTTGCTTCCGAAGTAAAATCCAGCAGTGGAGTTAAAGTCAAAGTTAATGCCCTTCTGGACTCCTGCCTTTCTCTGGCTGCTCTCTTTAAGTTTAAAATAATTATACTTTCCTTTGTAACAGCAGCGGTGGTCGCGGCATCTTGCTCCGCTGTAAGCGGAGGCTTCCGACTTCCCGGAGCAACAGACAGGCTACCTGGGGAGCCCTCACCCTTCGCGCCCTAAGTTGACTTCTAGGGCACTAGGGGGGCTCTACCCCACCTGTCTCGCTCTCATCTCTCCCCTTTGCCCAGGGAGAGATTTTCAAGCCGCCAGACAGCTGTTCTGGCGGCTTTTACAGGGAATCGGAAGGACGCCCAACGAGGAGCGCCAGCGACGCCGTCAGAGCCAAAACCGGAAGTCGACATTTGCAGATTCTGACTGTGTCCTCGGCTTGTTCAGTTTAGCTGACTTCTTAGCAGGCAGTGTGCTTTGCAGTAATAAACTATCCAGGAGGAAGATATTATTTTTATTGGGAATGTAAATACAGCATGGTGTATATTGATTGAATCACTTTGGTGTGACAGTGATGCAGTATGCATTATAAATAAATCCTGGTTTATTACTTAAGTTGTAATACATGTAGTCTTCAACTTACAACCACAATTGAGCCCCAAATTTCTGTTGCTAACTGCGACAGTTAAGTGAGTTTTGCCCCATTTTCCAATCTGTTTTGCTAGTTAAGCAAATCACTGCTGTTAAGTGAATCATGTCATTAAGCGAATCTGGCTTTCCCCAGTGACTTTGCTTGTTGGCTGGGAAGCTTACAAATGGCAATCAGATCACCTCAGGACCCTGCAGCTGTCGTATATATGTGCCAGTTGCCAGGCTTTGATCACGTGACCATATGGATGCTGCAACAGTCATAAGTCTCGCTTGGATTACTGTAATTCGCTCTACATGGGGCTACCCTTGAAAAGTATTCAGAGACTGCAATTGGTGCAAAATGCGGCTGCGCGTGCTGTGGTGGGTGTTTCTAGATACACCCACGTAACACCTATACTCCGCCAGCTGCCTTGGCTGCCCATTGGTCTCTGGGTGCAATTCAAGGTGTTGATTATCATCTTTAAAGCCCTACATGGCTTAGGACCAGGTTATCTTCGGGACCGCATCCTACCTCATACATCCCTACGACCAGTTAGGTCCCACAGAGTCAGTCTCCTCCAGGTCCCTTCAACCAAACAATGTCGGTTGGCGGGCCCTAGGGGGAGAGCCTTCTCTGTGGGGGCTCTGGCTCTCTGGAACCAACTTCCCCCAGAGATCCGAATTATCCCCACCTTGCTGGCCTTCCGGAAAGCCATTAAGACATGGCTCTTCCTGCAGGCGATGTGATTGTGACTGTTGCTTGTGTGGTTTTTTTTATCTTTTTAATTACTATTTTACTATTGTTGTCTTATTATATTTTTTTGATAGTATTTGGTTGTTCTTATATATGCTGTACGCCGCCCTGAGTCCCCAGGGAGTAGGGCGGCCTATAAGAATCGCAAAATAAATAAATAAAATAAATAAGTTCAAAAACCAGTCATAAGTCACTTTTTTCAGTGCTGTTATAACTTTGGATGTTCGCTAAATGAATGGTTGTAAGTTAAGGACTGCCTGTACTGTTGGTGAGAGATCACCAAGGGGAATCTTTGTGTGGATGCAGACGTTATGACTTATCAGCCTCTGGAAGGCCCTTCGTTGTTACCTCGGCTGTCTCTACTGAAACTGTGGTTCCTCTTCCTTTTTTTAGTGTGTGAAGCAAAGTCTCCTTCGATGAGCGACTTCCTTACAGGACTCGAAAACTCAGGCTGGTTGCGACACATTAAAGCTGTGATGGATGCTGGAGTCTTCCTGGCCAAGGTAAAGCAACTCTGAATTTGCAACATTTTGCAAAATTCCTGGAAAAGTTGCATGTTCACCAGTGTGCAGTCTTTCTTGTTTGAGGGGAGTTAAAGCTAGAGCTTTGAAGAAAACCTGGAAAAATGAGTAGTCAGCAGTTTCAAATTTCTCCAGGTTTATATACAGAGATGGCTTTGGCTGCACACAACAGGCAAAGTATTCATCATCATCAGGGTCCATTTGAAATACCTTTTGGGTTAGGAGATGTTAGGCGGTCTACAACGTCGCTGGAGGCAAGATATGTGAGAAAAAAGAATCTGGGTTTCTCTATTTTTGGGATGATAAAATCTGGGGGCTAAACAGTATGATGAACAGTTGAGGTATGTTTAGCCCAGGGGTGGGCAAACTATGGCTCTTTGAGGACCTGTGGACTTCAACTCAAAGAGCCATAGTTTGCCAACCCCTGGTCTAGCCTATGGAAGAGTAGAATTAGAAAGGGCATGATAACTATCTTCCAGTAGTTGAGAAGCTGTCACAAAGAAGAGGGGATTGACATATTCTTCAAAGCACATGAGGATAAAACAAGAAGGAATGGGTGGAAGTTAAAGAGAGATCCAACCTTGAAGTGAGGAGCAATTTCCTGGCAGAACAATTAATCAATGGAACAGTTTGCTTCCCGAGTTGTGGGTGCTCTTTCACTAGAGGTTTTCAAGAAAAAATTAGACATTCATTTGTCCAGGATGGTATAAGGACTCCTGCTTGAGCACTAGGACTGGAAGACCTCCAAGGTCCCTTCCAGCCCTATAATTCTATGATTCTGACCTTGTCTTAAGGACTCTTTGCAACAAAGAGAGGACCGGAGATATTAAAGGAGGTATTTTTGCTTCCATTCCTCCCATCAGTACTAAAATTTTGCCTTCATTCTTTTTTATTCTGCCTGTTGATATTGTAGAGCCCAGCACTTGATAGCAACTTTCCATCATTTCTTTTTTTTAAAAAAAATCTTAAGCGCCTGTATCCCTGTCCTTCCAGGCAGTCAGAGATGAGGGTGCCAGTGTGGTGGTGCACTGCTCAGATGGCTGGGATCGCACGGCCCAAGTCTGCTCTCTAGCTTGTCTCCTTCTGGATCCTTTTTATCGGACGTTAAAAGGATTCATGGTAAGCAGAAAATCTTTCAGTTGGGTCCGCTTTTTAAGTGCTTCACACTGTCAGACCTGCCCCAATCTGATCACTTAGGAAAGAAAGACCCTCAACTCCATTTGATTGAAGCGAAAGATTCTTTTACTTAAAAAGGTGTTGGCTGCAGTACAGTCAGGCTAGCTCTGGGTTTCCCACGCATAAAAAATACAGAAAGGTTTCCCCTCATCCCAGCCCTCCCACCATGACCAGTCCGTCTTCAGCCAATCAGAACTCGGCAAAGTATTTTGAGAACAATTTGGGGTAATCCACACACTTTCTCAGGGTGCCTGGCCTTGGATGCTGGTACAAACTGGTGCTGAGCTTCAGTCAGTCCCCCCCTCCCTATTTCCCATCACGTACGCACACAGCTTTAATGCCCAGCTATCCCCCCCCCCCCCCAGCCTTTGATGGCAGGATGCCTGTGAGGCACCAAGCCGAGCCTGATGGACCTGACACACACCCTGGTGCACCTCTACAAACCTGTGCCTGTATACAGGCAGTTCTCATTTAGCAATCACTTAAAAGTATGATGGAAAGGAACTTTGTGTTCAATCTTCGCATGTACAATCTTGCAGGTCTCTAATGCGAATGAAAGCTGAAGTCAGATCATTAACAGGGTTGCGGTTTCACTTAGTGACTTCTTCATTTAATGACCAGATTGCTGGACTGAGTTGTGGTACACGTTACACACGTGTACAGTACACGTATATGTGTACACATATACAGTCTTTACATTTACTTACATTGATGTTCGTCCATCGTGTTTGAAGAGGACCTTGACATCTAACCGGTTGTGGGCTGTCCACGATGTGTCTGCAGCAGGGTAGGGTTCCCAAATTTTTTACTGCCACTCTGTGGGCGTGGCTTATTTTGTGGGTGTGGCTTGCCAGCCATGTGACCAGGTGGGAGTGGCTTGACGGGCATGTGATGGGGTGGGGGTGGCTTAAAGGTCATGTGACCGGATGGGAGTGGCTTGCCGGCCATGTGACCAGGTGGGGGTGGCTTGGCAGTCATGTGACCGGGTGGGAGTGGCTTCATGGTTATGTGACGGTGGGTGTGGCCAACTCAATGTCACTCACGTCAAGGGGTGCCTCGCCTAGCCCCTCCCCTCTGAGCCATTCCTTGTCACACCCAGCCTCAACGTATCTATAGGTCTGTAAAAATGTTGTTCACCTTTTTTCAACTTTATTATCTACATACTATAGATGTACTTTCATGAACCACTGAAAGGAGGAAATGGCTCACATGCTTTGCCCAAGAGTGTGATAGGCAACAGGCTTTTAAAGGGCTGCCAGAAAGAAGGGGGTGGGCAATGTATTTAATGTAATGCCCTATCTAACAAAATGGAATTCAATGTAGAGAAAAGTAAAGTCCTACACATAGGTAAAAAAACCCAAAAGTATACATATAAACTGGGTGAAACCAGGCTTAATAGCAGTGACTGTGAGAGGGATCTTGGAGTCCTAGTGGACAACCAGCTAAACATGAGCCAGCAGTGTGCAGAGGCAGCCAAAAAAGCCAATGCAATCCTTAATTGCATTAACAGAGGGATACAATCTAGATCAAGTGAGGTACTAATACCAGCCTTAGTTAGACCACACCTGGAGTACTGCATCCATTTTTGGTCACCACACTATAAAAAGATGTTGAGACTCTGGAAAGAGTGCAGCGAAGAGCAACAAAAATGATTACGGGACTGGAGGCTAAAACATACGATGAACGGTTGCAGGAACTGACCATGGCTAGTCTAGAGAAGAGAAGGACCAGGGGAGACATGATAGCAGTCTTCCAATATTTGAGGGGCTGCCACAGAGAGGAGGGTGTCAAGCTATTCTCCAAAGCACCCGAAGGACAGACAAGGAATAATGGATAGAAATGGTCAAGGAGAGATTCAACCTAGAAATAAGGAGAAATTTTCTGACAGTGTGAACAATCAACCAATGGAACAGCTTGCCCTCGGAAGTTGTGAGAACTTCATCACTTGAGACTTTCAAGAAGAGATTGCACAGCCATTTATCAGAAATGGTGTAGGGTCTCCTGCTTGAGCAGGGGGTTGGACTAGATGACTTACAAGGTCCCTTCCAACTCTGTTAATCTGTTAATTTAATTTAATTTTCCAAAGCACCAGAAGGCAAAACAAGAAGCAATGGATGGAAACTGAACAAAGAGAGAAGCAACATAAAACTAAGGATAAACTTCCTGACAGTGAGAACCAGTGAGAAATATTTCAGTCATAATTTCACATATAAAATAGCCATTTGTGGAGGCCTGTCCTTAACCTGTCCTTGTATACTGTTGTATGCCGCCCTGAGTCCCTCGGGAGTAGGGCGGCATATAAGAACCAAGAAATAAATAAATAAATAAATAAACCGTTCTGGCAAGAGGAGAGGCCAGTAGAAGCCTTGCTGCTGGGATCGCACTCTCTATCTCTTTAGTGATCAAGTGGGTGAATTTTTCTAAGTAATCTCAAGTAGCTCCAATGCAAGCCAAGCGACCTGCACCTTAATGGTTAAAGCGGCTGCCTTTAACACTGCTAAACAGCTGATACTAATTAGACGATGCAGAGGCTTCAAGGAGAGATCCAAAATTGGCTGCAAACACTCTAAATCAGGAGTCTCCAACCTTGGCAACTTTAAGATTTGTGGACTTCAACTCCCAGAATTCCTCAGCCAGCAAAGCTGGCTGAGGAATTTTGGAAGTTGAAGTCCACAAGTCTTAAAGTTGCCAAGGTTGGAGACCCCTGCAAATTATCTCCTCCCTGAGAGCTCTCAGGGAGAAAGCAGCAATCACTAAAGTTCAGCTACACAAGAGCCATAAATTAGGCTTGTTTGACAAAGATCACAAGAGTGCTTCTTACCAGGAATCAATCTCTCTCTCTCTCTCTCTCTCTCTCTCTCTCTCTCTCTCTCTCTCTCTCTCTCTCTCTCTCTCTCTCTCTCTCTCTCTCTCTCTCTCTCTCTCTCTCTCTCTCTCTCTCTCTCTCTCTCTCACACACACACACACACACACACACACACACACACACACACACACACACACACCCTCTCCCTCCCTCCCTTCATCTCTCTGTATGTGTGTGTTTCCACTCATTCTACAAAGGACGGTCGGCTGACGTCCCCCCACTTGAGCAAGAAAAGGATTAAACAGACAACTCCATCAGCGTTTCCAAACTCCCTTTGCCCCTTCCGGCAGCAAATTAGGGTTTGGAGCAGGTCTCTCAAAAATATCTCTGGCTCTCCGATCAGGTGGGGTGGGGAGGGGTGAGAGGTGTTTTGGCCAGATCTGGAACAGAGCTGCGTTTTTTTTTCTCTCCCCCCTCTCCTTGCAGAAAAGGAAGATCGAAAATGAGATAACAGGAATCTGCTTCTCTAGTCGGGGCAAGGCTGGGTGGGGGTTAAGACTTGTGGACTTCAACTCCCAGAATTCCCCAGCCAGCATAGCTAAATAAATAAACTAATTTTGTGCTCCTGCCTGCCTGCCTGCCTGCCTGCCTGCCCACCCTGGCTCTGCTGAGAATAAACGTTGCCCAGGATCATTTTTGGCTGGAAGAAAAACCCACCCACCTCATCCCTTTATCCACTGTCTTTCTGCTTTCCCCGTTGCATTCCTGATTCCTCCTGTTGCTTTTTTTTTTCCTTCAGTAAAGTTTTGCTTTGCACAGCCACAAATAACTCACGTGGGGAGGAACTGTTGGGTTATCTTTTGAAATTCAGCAGCGCTGCTACAAAACTGGGAGGTTTCCTCATACTGATTATTTCTCCTTGCCAGTCCCTTCCCTTCCTTTCCTGTTAGGAGAGCCTCAAGCAAAAAGGGCCAATCGTTCTGATTTTTCAATGGTTTTTTTTGTAGTGCAGGAATCAGGGAAGCAACCGGAGAAAGCAGAAGGACAACTCCTGTGAATAAAGGTGGGGTGTGGGGGTGTTTTCCAGCCCAAATCAGGGGTGAGTTCCAACTTACCTCCTGCTGGTTCGCTTCCTCCCTTCCTCGCTGCGTGGGCGTGCCTGGTGAGCATGCTCAGAAGGAAATTTTTTAAAAAAAATTCAAAAAAAGATGGCGGCACCCAGGGACCTGCACCGGAACGATGACGTTACCAGCCGGTTGCTACCGGTCCGGTAGAGTGGACCGCACCGGTAGGAACCCACCACTGGTCTGCAGGTGGCTGGTAAGGCCTATACAGGCACGAAATGTTCTGCCACATGTTGGGCAGACGTGTGTGGGCACCATTGTTGCAGCATTTGCAGCTGTGGCTTTGCGGAGTGCTCTCTTCTCTTGTGCTATGGTGGTTCTTCTGTCCTCAGATGTCTGGCAGCCTTGGTGAATCAGCCCCTCCTCAAGGAGCCTTCCCTGGACCCAGCGGATTTAAAGAACTTCCGTCCAGTCTCCAACTTACCCTTCGTGGGTAAAGTTGTCGAGAAAGTGGTGTCGCTCCAACTCCTGCGGTTATTGGAGGACACTGATTATCTGGATCCCTTTCAGTCAGGTTTCAGGCGCGGCTACAGTACGGAGACTGCTTTGGTCGCGCTGATGGATGATCTCTGGCGAGCCCAGGATGGAGGTCATTCCTCCATCCTGGTGTTACTTGACCTCTCAGCGGCTTTCGATACCATTGACCATGGTATCCTTCTGCATCGTCTTGGGGAGGTGGGAATGGGAGGCACTGTTTTACGGTGGTTCTCCTCCTACCTCTCTGACAGGACGCAGTTGGTGTTGACAGGAGGACAGAGGTCGGCCCCTGACTTGCGGGGTGCCTCAGGGCTCGGTCCTCTCGCCCATCCTGTTTAACATTTACATGAAACCGCTGGGTGAGATCATCCGATGACACGGGGTGAGGTATCAGCAGTATGCTGATGATACCCAGTTGTACATCTCCACCCCGTGTCAGTTCAGTGAAGCAGTTGATGTAATGTGCCGCTGCCTGGACGATGTGAGGGTCTGGATGGGAGTAAATAGACTCAAACTCAACCCTGACAAGACTGTGTGGCTGTGGATATTGCCCCCCAGGGATTATGTCGATTGCCCCTCCTTGGTTCTCGGGGGAGAAAAATTGACTCCCTCAGAACAGGTTCGCAATTTGGGTGTTCTCCTAGACCCACAGCTAAAATTGGAGCAACATCTTTCAGCTGTGGCTAGGGGGACCTTTGCACAGATCCGTCTTATGCACCAATTGCGACCCTACTTGGAGAGGGAGGCTTTGCTCACAGTCATTCATGCCCTTGTCACCTCACGGCTAGACTACTGTAACACGCTCTACATGGGGCTACCCTTAAAGAGCATCCGGAGACTGCAACTGGTACAGAATGCAGCTGCGCGAGCTGTGGTGGGTGTACCGAGATACACCCATGTAACACCTATTCTCCGCCAGCTCCATTGGTTGCCTATTAGTCTCCGGTCGCAATTTAAGGTGTTGGTTTTGACCTTTAAAGCCCTACATGGCTCAGGGCCAGGTTACCTTCGGGACCGCATCCTACCACATACCTCCCTACGACCGGTTAGGTCCCACAGAGAGGGCCTCCTCCGGGTCCCATTGGCCAAACAATGTCGGTTGGCGGGGCCGCGGGGGAGGGCGTTCTCTGTGGGAGCCCCGTCCCTCTGGAACCAACTCCCACCAGAGATCCGGACTATCCCCACCCTGCTGGCCTTCCGTAAAGCCATTAAAACATGGCTCTTCCGGCAGGCGGGGTGAATAAGATCAGATTCCCCCATGAATGGTGTTTTTAATAATGTTTTAATAATGTTTTTAACTTTTAAATTGTTATCACTGTTTTTTACTGTACGTTTCTTATCCATGTTGTACGCCGCCCTGAGTCCTACGGGATTGGGCGGCCTATAAGAGCGTTTATAAATAAATAAATAAATAAATAAATAAATGGCTGAAAACATTATGCTGAACAGGGTCGGTGCCAACACGCACCCTTGCTTGACGCCATTTGTAACAGGAAAGGCCTCTGAAAGTTTTCCTTCATCCAGAACACGGGCCGTACATTAATGTACTTTTAGGAAGTCCACAGGTCTTAAAAGTTTCCAAGGTTGGACACCCTTGGTTTAGAGAAAGGTTCTTGGAGAGGCAAACATAATTTCACCAAGCTTGCTTAGACCCTTCTCTTTCTCCCCAATCAGTTTCCACCAGTCTTTCAACAGAAAGGACAGATGGAATATCTTAAGGACGGTTATCTATTTTGTGCACAAGCTACTTGGGAAGCAGGGTTATTCCTGGATCAACCCTGGTATGCAAAACATTTCAAGTTCAAAACATCCCTTGCATACTTTTCTTAAAGCGATTCCCATGTTATTTCAACCATTCTGGAAGAATTCCAAATCCCGAGTGGCCCTGTTGTAAGCTCTGAGCATTTCAAATGTGAAATAGCTTGCATGCCCTTAATAAATCCTTCTAATAAATAAAGAAATCTCACTAAAAGGCATCCCAGGCTGAGGAAAGATATTTTTGAAGATGTTTTATTTTTGAGCTACCTGACTTAGGGACCAAACTGGGAGGAAGAAAAGCTGGCGGTGCAGCAAATATTTGGAAGGAGAAATCTTGTTTTTATATTCCAAGACTGCTTGCTCTCTATCTATGTCCCGTTTCTTTTTTAAATTGAAATTACATCTGTACATCTGAGGACACTGAATAATTTCATTGGTCTGCGTGGATTATGGTGTGGATGATACAGCTGGAGAATTTTTGTTGCTTTTATTATGCACTTTGATATGTACTAGGTTGTGTTTCCATCACCTTTGAATTATTCTTGTTAACCATCTTGACTGCAGTCTGTTGGTTGGAAGGCTATCCTTGGAGCTGTCTGAGCTTGGTTGTTTGCTTGTAGACATTTCATTACCCAACATATGTAGGATAGGCAGGCAGAAGACTAACGATGAACACAAACAAGCAGTCAGATAACATGATGAGGGTCCTTACTCAACCATAGATTCCACTGGAAAACTGTGAGCATATTAGACCAAGCTAAATCCAAAAAAACACTAGGGAATTCCTGGAAGCTTGATATTCAGACATATCAACTATCAATAGACACCTATTTACATTTACGCATTATTCAAAAGAGACGAGAAAAAGCTAAGAAGAAACCAAAAAAAGATCAGAACACATCCTCTGCAGCAATCAACAGCTGATAAGCAGGGATTAACACCAGACTAATAATCAAGCAGAAAACAATACCCTAATCAAGGATCTACTGGTACACACTCGCCAACAGTGGCAGGACAAACTACATGCTTACAAGCACTGATTATGTTACCTGGTTGGGTAATGAAATGTCTTCACCAAGATCAGAGAGAGCCAAGGATTCCACAGTTCAACCCTGAGTTACATCTATTCTCTTCCATTTTTTTGGTTGAAAAGTAGGATTTGAATTCTACAAATAAAGCCACATTATAATGCCATATTTCTGTCTTTTCCCTGTTTAACATTAAAGGTTCTGATAGAGAAGGAGTGGATTGCGATGGGCCATAAATTCTCACACAGGTAAAAACAGATTTGTGTGTTAGAATTATAAATGTAGAATAAGAGGTCTTCTTTTCATCCTGCTTGGAGCATGATTAACAAAAAGAAACAACTCCTAAACTGGAGCTTGTAATTTTTTTTAAAGCAAGATATAAAAGAGAAAAGCTATGGGGCAGGCAAACGGAAAATAAGAATTAAAAAAATAAAAATATTCAAACTTTTCCTCGCAATACTGCATAGAATGGACTGTGAAGATAATGGAATTAGCAGAAATGATAAGATTGACTTGTTTCATCAGAGATACCGTGTTTCCCCTATAATAAGATATGTCCTGATAATAAGCCCAACAGGGCTTTTCAGGACATGCGTTGAAATAAGCCTCCCCCCCCGAAATAAGCCTCCTTCCCCAACTACGTACACGCATCCCCTGCCCCATCTGGCACCCCCAAATTGTGCCCGAACATCTTACCAGAGTGGCAGCTCGCCACTTCTCTTTCTCGGCAGGTCTTTGCAGGGAAACTCCTTGAAATGTAAAGGAAAACTTCTCGCAAGAAGTTTTTCTTTACATTTCAAGGAGTTTCCCTACAAAGACTGGCCAAGAAAGAGAAGCGGTGAAGCTGCCAGACGCTGGTAAGATGTTCGGGCATAATTTGGGGGTGGCAGGTGAGGCAGGGGATGGGGAGGGGCGGGCTGCGAGACGTGCATCTTACCAGAGTCTGGCTTCTCTCCGCCACTACTCTCTCTCGGCCGGTCTTTGCAGGGAAACTCCAATGTAAAGAAAAACTTCTGGACGAGCTGCCGCCACCTGGGAAAATAACTTGAGTAATGGGCTCTCTCGCAGCGCCTATTCTCTCTCTTCTTCTCCCAAGTGGCAGCTGTGTGTCCAGAGATCGGCAGGCCAGATTCGGTGAGCCAGATGCATCGCTGCCATTCAGGAGAAGGAGAGAGAGGTGCTGCGAGAGAGCCCATTTCTCATGTTGTTCTCTTCCCGGGCGGCAGCGACGCGTTCAGCTCCCCAAATCTGGCCTGCCAATCTCGGGCGGCGAGAGGGAGTGCCAGGTGGGGAGGGGTGGGATCGGAGAAACGAGACGCAAGAAATTTTTCTCTCTTCCAAATTCCGCCAGAATTGAGTCTTTGTGAGACTCATCGCGCCTGCGCAGCCTCTTGGAGCAAAAGGGGAGAAAGATTTCTTGCATGCAGCAGGTAGCCAAAAGGTTCCTTGTCCTTTGTGTTACGTGCACTCTCCGCTTCCCCCGCCACCCAAAAGGTTTGCTCGCAGGCTGCTGCTGCGCCGGGCTACAAATTTGGCTGTCAGCTCGGGTTTGGTCACCGGCTGCTTCTGCTCAGCGGGGATAGCTGAGGCGCTGCGGGTGTTGCTGCTGCCTCGCTGCTGCCGCCGGCTACAGAGGCCCCAGCCAGCCCCCTGCAGGCCAAGCTCAGCTGCAGGCAGGGAGCACTGGCCGTGGCCGGGCCAGCTGAGCTGCGTCTGTCGGGGCTGCCCTTGGCATGGCTGCCCAGTGTCTCGCTGCCGGGCGCCTGGGAAGAGTAAGCGGGGCATGCGGGAGGAAGGGAGTGCAGGCAAGGGTCCTGCGAGGCTCCCCTCCCCAGGAAGAGTCCGACTCAATCGCCGTCCCGTCTGATGATTCCCAAGGTAGAGGGGCTTCCCGGACATGCCGGCGTGCGCTCCGGTCAGTCAGCGCTCAGGTGGGGGGATCGCGGGGAGATTGGAGCGGAGAGGAGCAGGGGGGAAGGGGAGGCCTCCAATGACCATCACCATAGAGCGGAAAATGCACTCGCAGAGCAGCCGCTGCCCTGGCTGGGGTTTGGAAGCTGAAGAGCCGGAGTTTGGGGGAGAGAAAGAAAGACTTCTGCTGCTTTCCTTGCGTGCAGCCAAAAGCAGAAGCAGCAGAAATCTTTCTTTCTTTCTCTCCCCCAAACTCCGGCTCTTCGGCTTCCAAACCCCAGCCAGGGCAGCGGCCGCTCTGCAAGTGCACTTCCCACTCTGTGGTGACGGCTGGAGCTGAAACTGGAACTAAACAGACTCCAGTAAGACGCTCTGCCTCTGGAGGTGTTTTGAAACGCACTCTGCCTGCGCGGAGAGGAGGTGAGGCAGGGATCGATGCTCGCCTCCTCTTCCTCGCAGGCAGGAAGATTGCCATAGGCAGAGCCCAGAGGAGCCGAGCCAGTCCCGCGGGGTGTGCACGCGCACCCGTCTCTCGCTTGCTCTCTCTCTCTCTCTCTCTCCAAGGAACGCGACAGAGCTACAAGTCTCAGGAAGGACTCGCGTCTCGCCCCGCCCTGCCTCACCTGCCACCCTCAAATTGCACCCCACCGTGAGACGTGCGTCCTACCTGAGACTTGTAGCTCCATCACGTTCCTCGGCGTTGTGTCCAGAGAAGCCCATTGTAAAAGAAAACTTCTTGCGAGTCCGAGAAGTTTGATTGAAATCGCGAGAAGTTTTCTTTTACAATGGGCTTCTCTGGACACAACGCCGAGGAATGTGGCGGAGCTACAAGTGTCAGATAGGATGTACGTCTCACGGCCCAACACGTCCCACCTGCCAGAAATGAGTCTGTGAGACTCGTCACGCCACCGCGCTGCGTCGTGGAGCAGGACTCTGCAAGTCTTGTTGTACCGTTGCATGCACAAACGGCAGCAGGACCCCAGCTGTGCTGTATGATGAAGCTTGCAGCAGTCCTGCAGTTTGTGCATGCAACGGCACAACAAGCCTTGCAGAGTCCTGCTCCACAAGGCGGTGGTGGCGGGCCAGCCGCTCAGCCGGCGCCAAGAACAGGGAGGGGAGGCGGCGGCGATGGGACATCTAGTCCCATGCTTGCCGCCTACTGCACCCCCAAAATAATAAGCCCCCCCCCCGATAATAAGGCCAAGGCCATATTTCAGGGTTCAAAAAAAATAAACTCACGACTCACAGGGGGGGGGGTCACACACTCGACTTAGTATTTCTGTCTGGGCAATGGATTAATGATCTGGAACTAAGGGGTTTAGTCATCTCTCCCTTGTCATGGTCAGATCATTCCCTGTTGAAGTTGGACTTTTCCACCCCACTCCATCACCGCAGGGAGGCGGAACCGATTAGGTAGTTCCGCTCCAGGCGCCTAATGGACCCGGAAGGGTTTCAGAGGGAGCTTGGGGATTTACCTGAATCTTTGCTACACAATTCTTCCGAAGCCATAGCAGCTGCCTGGCATTGGGCGGCATCTGGGGCTTTGGATAGAATTGCGCCTTTGCGGCCTCTCCGCGGCAGTGGATCCCGGAGGGCACCTTGGTTTACCGAGGAACTCCGGGAAATGAAACGCCAGAAGAGACGCCTAGAGCGACGATGGAGGGCCAGTAAATCCGAATCCGATCGAACACTACTAAGAGCCTTTATTAGGACTTATCTAGTGGTGATAAGGGCGGCAAAATGTTCGCATTTTTCCGCTCTTATTGCATCCGCAGATTCTCGCCCAGCCTCCCTTTTTAGGGTGACCCGGTCCCTTCTCAAGGGGGAGGGGACGGAGGAACCCCTTCAAGGTAGAGCTGAGGAATTTGTTCAGTTTCTGACAGATAAAGTCACTCAGATTCGGACAGACCTGGACTCTGGTTGGGCGAAGCAAGCCGAGATGACAGGGGCAGATCTTGGTCCCATTTTATGGGAAGAGTTTGACCTAGTGACCCCTGAGGAAGTGGACAAGGCCATTGGAGCGGTGAGCTCCGCCACTTGTATGCTGGATCCGTGCCCCTCCTGGCTTGTTTCTGCAAGTAGGGAGGTGACACGAGGTTGGTTCCAGGAGTTAATCAACGCTTCTTTAAGAGAGGGGTTCTTCCCCCAGCCTTTTAAGGTTGCGGTGGTGAGGCCCCTCCTTAAAAAGCCATTCCTGGACCCAACTGACCTTAAAAACTATTGACCAGTCTCCAACCTCCCCAGGGGTGAAATCCTCCCGGTTCGCCCGGGCCAGTCCTTCGGCGTATAGCCGATTGAACTGGCGGCGGTCGCGGCGCGGAGCTTCTCCCGCCCGCTTTCCCGGCCCTGCTGAACGCCGCCATTCGGGTTATTTTTCCCTCTGCATACGCCGAAGGACTGGCCCGGGCGAACCGGGAGGATTTCACCCCTGAACCTCCCCTTCATGGGGAAGGTGGTGGAGAAAGTGGTGGTGCTGCAACTCCAACGGCTCTTGGACGAAACGGAGTATCTTGACCCTTTTCAGTCGGGTTTCAGACCCCGTCATAACACAGAAACTGCCTTGGTCACACTAATGGATGATCTCTGGCGAGCCCGAGATGGAGGTTGCTCCTCCATCTTGGTGCTACTTGACCTCTCAGCGGCTTTTGATACCATTGACCATGGTATCCTGCAACGGCTCGGGGAGATGGGAGTGGGAGGCACCGTTCTGCGGTGGTTCTCCTCCTATCTCTCTGACCGGTTGCAGTCGGTGTTGGCTGGGGGACAGAGGTCGACCGCGAGACCCCTCGTATGTGGGGTTCCTCAGGGGTCGATTCTTTCCCCTATGCTCTTTAATATCTACATGAAACCGTTGGGTGAGATCATCCGTAGGCATGGGGTGAGGTTCCAACAGTACGCTGACGATACTCAGCTGTACATGTCCACCCCATGCCAATTCAGTGAGGCAGTTGATGTGATGTGCCGGTGTGTGGACGCTGTAAGGGTCTGGATGGGGGTTAACAGGCTCAAACTCAACCCGGACAAGACCGAGTGGCTTTGGATGCTGCCTCCCAAGGACTTCGACATCTGTCCCTCCTTGGTTCTGGGGGGGGGGGGAATTTGATCCCTTCAGAACGGGCTCGCAACTTGGGGGTCCTTCTGGATCCACAGCTAAAATTGGACCAACATCTAACAGCTGTGGCCAGAGGGACCTTTGCACAAGTTCGTCTTGTGCACCAGTTGCGTCCCTTCTTGGACCGGGAGGCACTACTTACAGTCACTCATGCCCTTGTTACCTCACGCCTTGACTATTGCAACGCACTCTACATGGGGCTACCCTTGAAGAACGTTCGGAGACTGCAGCTAGTGCAGAATGCGGCAGCGCGTGTGGTGATGGGTGTCGCTAGATACACCCATGTGACACCCATCCTTCGCGAACTGCACTGGCTGCCTATAGGTCTCCGAGCACAATTCAAGGTGTTGGTGATTACCTTTAAAGCCCTACATGGCTTAGGACCAGTTTACCTCCGAGACCGCCTTCTCCAACATACCTCCCTAAGACCGATTAGAGCCCACAGAGTTGGTCTGCTGGTGGTCCCGTCAGCCAAACAATGTCGGCTGGTGGGCCCACGAACAAGGGCCTTCTCTGTGGCAGCACCGGCTCTCTGGAATACACTACCCCCCCGAGATCCGCATTATTCCCACCCTGCCAGCCTTCAGAAAAGCAGTTAAAACATGGCTTTGTCGACAGGCCTGGGGCCAATGATTTTAATACAACACCGATCATTCTTGGCCCCATGAATAATTTATTGTATGGGTTTTTAAATTGTGGTTTTTAATGTTTTTTTTAATGTTTTAATATCTATTGTTTTTAATGCTTTTTATATTTGTTGTTGCATGTGAATTTTTACTGTTGTGAGCCGCCCAGAGTCTCTGTGGAGTGGGCGGCATACAAATGCAACTAATAAATAAATAAATAAATAAGGCCCTGTCTTATTTTCGGGAAACATGGTAAGATAATAAGTACTTTTATTGAAGTCTGGAATTTTTTTGTGGACCTATTGCTGAGAAGGGGGGGGGAGAAGGGTTTTGCTGATTTATGGATTTGCTGATTTAAAAAGGGTTGGATAATGGAAAGAAGGGAAATAGGTAATTTTGAAGAGGGAAGTGAGAAGATTTGCTTTTACTGCTGTAAAAGAGATTAGGAGTCATTACATATTTTTCCATTCTTGTTTCTCTTTGCCTTTTCTTCCTTATACTTCTCTCATTTTTCATTTTACTTCTTTTTTAATTTCACTTTTTCTTTTTCTTTGATATCTGAGAAGACTTCAATTCAAATTATTTGGAAAAGAATATTCCAACTCTTCTGCTATTCTAGCGGTTGGAAAATTGCTGGTGAAGAGGAAAACTCAAATTATTTAGGGACAGCTGAAACTAGCGCTAAAAGGGATTAGTTCCCCCTTCCCACATCTTTTCATCCGTTTTCTCTTCTCCAGTTTCACTTTACTGGCTCTTTTTGTGCTCGCTTAATCTCATTTCATACCTTTCAGCAAAGCGGGATTGACTTCTGCATTGCAGTTTTTACAGAATCTGTTTAGAACAGAAAAAAAGGGTGGGATCAGGGAACCCCTGTGGAACTGTTGCCATTTTGCAATTCTACATGACATTTTGCAAATGCAGGTAGTCCTTGACTTAGGACCATTCCTTTAGCAATAGCTCAAGGTTATGACGGCTTTGGAAAAAGTGACTTACAACCTATGCTTGCAGTTGCAACCATCACATCCTCGCTGCAGTCACATGATCGCAACTTGGCATTTGGCAACAAGTTCGCATTTATGACCGGTTGCAGCATCCTGCGATCGCGTGATCATGATTGGCAGCCTTTTTTGCAGATTTCCAGCAAATAATGACCATTGGGAAAGCAGGATTTGCTTAACAGCTGTGCGATTCACTTAACAACTGTGGTGTTTCCCTTAATGACTGCCATAAAAATTGTAAAATTGTCTCCAACTCAACTTACAACCACAGCGACTTGGGACTGAAAATTCTGGTCCCAATTATGATCATAAGACGAGGACTAACTATATTTATTTTGTATTTGGTCCTAGAGCAACTGAGATCAATTTAGCTTCAGTATCCTTGCTGCACCACCCAGCAGTGAAGAAACAGGATTGACTGCAATATAAAATAATTTATTTTGGCTATTGCCTTCCCTTAACGGTTGCTAAATGAATGGTTGTAAGCCAAGGACTACCTGCAAGCACATACAAAAGAAAAAAAAAGATCAGCACCACATTCATTGCATTGCTGCTGCTTGTTTTTTGGTCTCTCCAGGTGTGGCCATCTTGAAGGAGATCCCAAGGAGGTGTCTCCCATCTTCACGCAGTTCCTTGAATGCACCTGGCAGCTCATACAACAGTTTCCTTGTGCATTTGAATTCAACGAGCGGCTGCTTCTTGAAATTCACGATCATGTCTATTCCTGCCAGTTTGGCAACTTCCTAGGGACCTGTCAGAAGGATCGAGAAGATCTAAAGTGAGTCCTATAAGCAGAATCTTGAGTTCCCTGTGTTTCATGGAATAGCTGTGGTGGTGCAGTGGTTAGAATGCTAATTCTGCTGAGACCGCCAGCAGTTCGATTCTCTCCAGCTCAAGGTTGACACAGCCTTCCACCCTTCTAAGGTTGGTAAAATGAGGAGCCAGATTGTTAGGCACGATATGCTTGGCATCTGACTCATATTTATGATGGTTGCAGTGTCCTGAGGTCATGTGACCACCTTTTGTGACCTTCTGACAAGCAAAGTCAATGGAGAAGCCAGATTCACTTAACAACCTTCTTATTTACCTAACAACTGCAGTGATTCACTTAACAACTATGGCAAGAAAGTTGTAAAATGCAGCAAAGTTCACTTAACAAACGTCTCATTTAGCAACAGGAAGTTTGGGCTCAATTGTGGTCATAAATTGAGGATTACCTGTCCTTGTAGGAGAACATTCTGTTCATGCACTGGCCTCAAAATTCAAAGCCACAACAGTGCTGAGATTGGGAAGATTAAAGGTTACTGAAAGATTTGAGAAGGCCATTAAATGGTTCTTAGTCATGATGGTCATCAAAGTTTCCAGTACCAGATCAATATATCCTTTCAATCCCAGTTGCTCAGGGAAGCAGGAAAGTAGCTGAGGGCAGGACAAGAAGTAATGGATGGAAACTTCCATCCTTCTGAGGTGGGTAAAATGAGGACCCAGATTGTTAGGGGCATATGCTGAACTCTGTACACCGCTTAGAGAAGGCTGTAAAGCACTGTGAAGCGGTATAGAAGGTCTAAGCGCTATTGCTATTAACATTAAGAACAAAATTCTCTATCTTTCCAGAGAAGGAGAGTTTGATGCATGTAAATGTGTGGCACACAAGTGAGCTTTGGTGTGGGCTCTGCTAGAGCTACATGCAGTGTTCCTACTGCATCCACGGATACCTTTTTAGAAAGTTTGAAATTAATGGAAGAAAAGAGTCTCAGGAAATGCCCATAGCTAGGAAATAAGTGGGTCCTTGGATACATCAGATTGGAAACAGGATATTAGAGAGAGGACGTTTTAATCTAGTTTAGCAAGTCTCTTAAACCAGGATTTCGATTTGTCCCAAGTGTGGATCCCAAGAAAATAATTTGGAGCAGATCTTTGCTTGGTGCAGGTAGTCCTTGACTTGTGACCGGTGACTTAGTGACTGTTCAGTTACGATGGAACACCCCCCCCTCAAAAGGTCTTACAACGCAGTTCTGATGCCTCCCATGGTCATGTGACCGTATTTCAGGTGCTCGGCATCTGAGCCTCATATGTGGCTTTCAGCATCCTAAAGTCACCTGATTACAATTTACAATGTTTTTGTTGCAAACATAGCAAACAATGGGTTTGCTTAATACCATTTCATTCACTTAGTGACTACAGCAAAAATGGTTGCGACCCGTTTTACAACATCCTGACTTACAACCATAATGGGCAGGCTCCATTAAGTTCATAAGTCAGGGACTACCTGTTTTTCAGTTAGCATTCTGGCTGGTGAATTCTGGGAATTGAAGTCCACCCATCTTTATGTTGCCAAGGTTGAGAAACACTGGCTGATAAGAATGAAGGCCTTTTGCTGTGATTCTGCCTGTCCTGCAACTTCATCGTAAGGAATCTCTCTGCAACTAGACCCACAGCTAAAATTGGAGCAACATCTTTCAGCTGTGGCTAGGGGGACCTTTGCACAGGTGCGTCTTGTGCACCAATTGCAACCCTACTTGGAGAAGGAGGCACTTCTCACAGTCACTCACGCCCTTATCACCTCCCGGCTGGATTACTGCAATGCGCTCTACATGGGGCTACCCTTGAAGAGTGTCCGGCGACTGCAATTGGTGCAAAATGCAGCTGCGCGAGCTGTGGTGGGTGTACCTAGATGCACCCACGTAACACCGATCCTCCGCCAGCTGCATTGGCTGCCCATTAGTCTCCGGATCCAATTTAAGGTTGGTTTTAACCTTTAAAGCCCTACATGGCTCAGGGCCAGGTTACCTTCGGGACCGCATCCTGCCGCATACCTCCCTACGACCAGTTAGAGCCCACAGAGTTGGTCTCCTCCAGGTCCCATCGACCAAGCAATGCCGGTTGGCGGGGCCGAGGGGGAAAGCCTTCTCTGTGGGAGCTCCCTCCATTTGGAACCAGCTCCCTCCAGAGATCAGGACTATCCCCACCCTGCTGGCCTTCCGTAAAGCAATAAAAACTTGGCTCTTCCGGCAGGCGGGGTGAAAGTGAGACCAACCAGACTAGATACGGGTCTCCTACCTTTGTTATGGATGCTAGATGATCTTTTTAATTTTTGTAGTTTTTAATTGTTATGTTTCTTTTTATATTGATAAATGGATTTGACATGTTGTGAGCCGCCCAGAGTCCCCCGGGAGTTGGGCGGCATACAAATCTATTTAAATAAATAAAATAAATAAATAAACTCCAATGAGCGGTGAAAAAGTGAGAAGAAATGGCAATTAAAAGCACCATTGATACTTTGCCCTCCTTTTTTCGAATTGACTATTTGATACTGGTTCCCTGTAATCTAAATGACAGGTGCCCCAGTCATTGAGAGTTGTTTTGCAGCTGATGTTCTTTTTTGCTCTCTTATTTGCAGAATCTTTGAGAAAACACATTCCCTGTGGCCTTTTCTTCTTCTGAGGAAGGCGGAATTCAGAAATCCAATCTACAAGGGATACACTGCTTACACGTCTCTCCAGCCCAATACGCTGCCGTTCAGTTTCCAGTAAGTTATGACTGGGGAAAGGAGAAGCTTGAACACAGATCACCCCACTGTGCATGCTGCTTAATGTTTGTGAAATGTTAAATCAACAGCAGATCAAGAGAAAGATCTCAGGAAAGAGATTTCGTTAGAGAGAAGAAACTCTGCTTTTTATAGTTTAGGAATAAGTTCTGGGCTTGTTTGAATCTAGTCAATCTTTTGAACCACCAATACAGGTAGTCCTTGCCTTATGACCACAATAGATCCCAAAATTTCAGTTATTCAGTTTTGGCCCATTTGATGACCTTGCACAATTGTTAAGTGAATCACTGCAGTTGTTAAATTAGTAACATGGTTGACTTTGTCAGAAGGTCACAAAAGGGAATCATATGACCCCGGAACACTGCAAATGTTGGAAATATGACGCAGTTGCCAAGCATCCGAATTTTGATCATGTGACTATTGGGATGCTGCAACTGTCATAAAGATAGCAATAGCAATAACACTTATATATCACTTCACAGGGCTTTTCGGCCCTCTAAGCGCTTTACAGAGTCAGCCTCTTGCCCCCAACAATCTGGGTCCTCATTTTACCGACCTCGGCGGGATGAAAGGCTGAGTCAACCTCTAGCTGGTCAGGATTGAACTGCTGAACTGCTGGCAGCCAACAGTCAGCAGAAGTAGTCTGCAGTACTGCATTCTAACCACTGCGCCACCACAGTGCAGATGAAGATGAAAAATCGTCATAAGTCACTTTTTCCGGTGATGGTGTACCTTCAAATGGTCATTAAGTGAACTGTTGTAAGTCAAATACAACCTGTAACAATAGCAATATTACTTAGACTTTACTGCTCTTTAGTGCTTTAGAGCCCTCTCTGAGCTCTCTTGTCCCCAACAATCTGGGTCCTCATTTTACCAGCCTCGGAGGGATGAATCAATCTTGAACCAGTCAGGATCAGACTCCTGGCAGTGGGCAGAGTTAGCCTGCAGGGCTGCTTTTCTAACCATTGTGCCGTAACAGCTCTCTTTTTTTGAGGTAACCAGCATTAAACTACAAATCATTGCTTGTGTTTTAAAGGTTTTGAGATTATAGCACAAGAAAAGGGAAACAGGAGGTAGATGCAGTGGTAGAAAATGTTTATTTACCGATTAATCAAGTTTGGTTTATTAAACCAAAGTTAATGGCCAAAGCATGCCCAAAGGTTACTCTGTAACATCTGGAGAACTTAATCTCTAAGCCAGTGGTTCTCAACCTTCCTAATGCCGCGCACCGCCCCCGCTCCCCCACCGTGCCCCACCCCGCGCCCACCGCTGCGCCCCCCACCATTTGGGTTTTTTTACCCTCTGCGCATGCGCAAAGCGTTCTGCGCATGTGCAGAGGGTAAAAGAACCCAAATGGTGGCGTCCGGGCGAAGTCTCCCGACCCCTGTGAAAGGGTCGTTCGACCCCCAAAGGGGTCGCAACCCCCAGGTTGAGAACCGCTGCTCTAAGCGATGAAGCAACTATGTCTTAATTGTACAATCCCAAGGGAGCGTAAAATCACATACTGGATCTCCAAATTATGCAGCCGTTTGCTTCATGGACTGTAATAAGGGGTAATTGCCTTTCTTTGCCTGAAACTAGGTTTTTATGACAACCCATTTTTCACTTAGCTGCAAATTCTGCTGCCATTTATGGCAAACTGAAGTTAGGTTAGCAATAGTTGACCCATCTAAGATTGATGGTTATCAGACTCTGAATCCATATACATATGATTATCTGGATTCCTTTCAATCAGGTTTCAGGCGCGGCTACAGCATGGAAATTGCCTTGGTCGCCCTGATGGATGATCTCTGGCATGCCCGGGATGGGGGTTATTCTTCCATCCTGGTGCTACTTGACCTCTCAGCGGCTTTCGATACCATCGACCATGGTATCCTTCTGCACCGACTCGGCGGGCTGGGAGTGGGAGGCACTGTGTTACAGTGGTTCTCCTCCTACCTCGCCGATAGGTTGCAGTCGGTGTTGACAGGAGGGCAGAGGTTGTCTCCTAGACCCCTGACCTGTGGGGTCCCTCAGGGTTTGGTCCTCTCACCCATCCTGTTTAACATTTACATGAAACGGTTGGGGGAGATCATTCGTCGACATGGGGTGAGATTTCAACAGTACGCTGATGACACCCAGCTGTACATCTCCACCCTGTCGCAATTCAGGGAGGCAGTAGATGTGATGTGCCGTTGCCTGGACGATGTTAGGATCTGGATGGGAAGGAACAGGCTCAAGCTCAACCCTGACAAGACTGAGTGGCTGTGGATGCTGCCTCCTAAGGATTATACCGATTGTCCCTCCTTGGTCTTCAGGGGAGACAAATTATCTCCCTCGGACCGGGTTTGCAATTTGGGGGTGCTCCTAGATCCACAGCTAAAATTAGACCAACATCTTACGGCTGTGGCTAGGGGCGCCTTTGCACAGGTTCGCCTGGTGCACCAGTTGCGACCATATTTGGAGAAGGAGGCTTTACTCACGGTCACTCATGCCCTTGTCACCTCTCGTTTGGACTACTGTAATGCGCTCTACATGGGGCTACCCTTGAAAAGTATTTGGAGACTGCAATTGGTGCAAAATGCGGCAGCACGAGCTGTGGTGGGTGTCTCCAGATACACCCATGTAACACCTATTCTCTGCCAGCTGAATTGGTTGTCCATTGGTCTCCGGGTGCAATTCAAGGTGTTGATTATCATCTTTAAAGCCCTACATGGCTTAGGACCAGGTTACCTCCGGGACCGCATCCTACCTCATACATCCCTACGACCGACTAGGTCCCACAGAGTCGGTCTCTTCCAGTCCCTTCAACCAAACAATGTCGGTTGGCGGGACCGAAGGGGAGAGCCTTCTCTGTGGGGGCGCCAGTTCTCTGGAACCAACTACCCGCAGAGATCCAATCTATCCCCACCTTGCTGGCCTTCCGGAAAGCTATTAAGACATGGCTCTTCCTGCAGGCGGAGTGATGACTGCTGAACATCTTAGGTCTCCCCCAGGTATGAATGTGTTGTTTGGTTTTTAATTTTTAATTAACTACTGTCTTAAATTATTTATTATTTTTCTGCTACTGTTTTTATTGTTCTTACATTTTGTTGTACGCCGCCCTGAGTCCCTAGGGAATAGGGCAGCATATAAGAACAGCAATAAATAAAATAAATAAATAAATAAATACAATGCAAGTTGACCCTTGTCACGAGGTGATTTTCTGATTGTCAGCTATACTCATATGTCAGACTTTATGACCCAGAGGTTCTTAGCAAATCTAAGCAGTCACGTGAAGGGTGAACTGCGCAAGTGTTAAATTCCTTTCTCATCCTCCATTATTGTTCTGCTGCTCATCCTCCCTGGAAGGAGGGTCTCTTAGATTGTCAAGATGTAATTATTAAGATTTAGTGTTTTTATATTCTTTTCTACTGAAATAAATATCTTGTTATTTAGACTTTATACTTGCGCTTTATTTTATCAAGGATTGGTTTCCAAAGGAAAAGATTCATCACCTCTAAGATTTATTTTCTAATTGCGTCAACCCTGGTGTTGGGTAGCAGAAAGGAAACCAGATTCCTTCTTCCAAGCTTGCAGCTTGATTATATCAGAGCTATTGGAATTAAGAGCCGAGGTGGCACAGTGGTTAGAGTGCAGTACTGCAGGCTACTTTAGCTGACTGATCATTTGAGTTCAGCTGTTCAAATCTCACCGGCTCAAGGTTGACTCAGCCTTCCATCCTTCCGAGGTAGGTAAAATGAGGACCCAGATTGTTGGGGGCAATGTAAATACAGTATATACATTGCTTAATGGTGTAAACCGCTTAGAGAGTGCTTGCACTATGAGGCCGTATATAAATCTCACTAATAAATAAATAAATAAGCTTGCTTCTTCCTTTAAGGCAGTGATTTTTGATCTTGCAACTTTTTTTAAAAAAATAATAATTTTATTGAGTAAATTTAAAAATACATCAAAAAACATCAAAATACATCAAAAAACATCAAAAAACAGACAAAACATATATAAACATAACTACATATATACAAAAATGTATGTAAATTTTATAAACGATATATTGTACAAAACTAACAAAACCCACAGAAAAAACAAACCAAAGACTTGACAACTCACGTACAACAATATAATTAATTATACTTTAAGCAGTTTAGCATATCTTTTATCTTTCTAGATATCTTTCTATATATATACACACATATATATATGTATATTTATATCTCTACATATATCTCTTCTATTTTACAGCAATCCTTAAAAGAGTAAAAGAGCGAAGAGAAAGGTCACAAAGTAGAACAAGTATAATATAGTCCATCCTCGCAATCCAAGAACCTGCTATTTTGTTGTATTTTTACGATTCAACCAGATGTAAAAGGTTTCCCAGATTTTATAAAATTCTGTTTCTTCTTTATCCTTTATTCACATGGTTAGTCTGCTCATTTCGGCACATTCAAATATCTTATTTATGACCATTAAATTGGTTGGGACTACTTCTTTTCTCCACATTTGAGCATAGGTAATCCTTGCCGCTGTTAAGATATGTATCATCAAGTATTGATTGTTTTTATTTATTTTATCGTCTATAATGCCTAGGAGGAATGTTTCTGGTTTTAGTTCTATTTTCTCCGCTATCATTTCAGTCAGCCATTTCCGAATTCTTTTCCAGTAGATCCTGGCCTCTGGGCACGTCCACCACATGTGGTAGTACGTGCCCAGTTCTTTTTTACATTTCCAGCACTTTGCTGATGATTTGGAAGAAATTTTTGCCAATCTTGTCAGAGATAGATGCCACCGATAAAACATTTTATATATATTCTCTTTGTATGCTGCAGACATCGTTAGCTTAAAATTCCAATCCCAAATTTTCTCCCATCTGTCCAAGTCAATTGAATACCCAAAATTTTGTGCCCATTTTATCATCACCTCTTTAACTTTTTCTTCCTCCATTTTCGATTCCAATAAACAGTTGTATAATTTTGTGATAGTTTTTTCCTCTGGTCCCAATAGAATTTTGTCCAAATCTTGATATTTGTTTTGAAAGCCAAATTGTGTTGAGTCTTTTTTATATTTAGTTTGAATTTGCAAGTAGGACCACCATTCTAGATTTATACCCATCAAAGCCAAATCTTCTCTAGTTTTTAAGTTGTTTTGATCATCTAGTAGCTGGTTGTATGTAATCTTTTTGTCCAGATTGAATAAGTTAGGGTACGCTGTGGCCTCCATCGGAGATATCCATTTTGGAGTTTGAGAATAATATTTCCTAATTTCTCTCCACTCACTTATTAATGACCCTCGAATATGGTGCTTCTGGAAGTAAGTATGCTTTTTATTGCCTTCGTTCCACAAATAGTTATGCCACCCCAGTTGTAAGTCATAGCCCTCAATAGTTAATATTCTTTTATTCGTCAAGTTTATCCAATCTTTAATCCAAGCTGCAGCTGCCGCTTGATGATAGATTTTCCAGTCAGGGAGTCCAAATCCTCCCTGTTTCCTTTTGTCTTGTAATAGCTTGTATTTTATTCTTGGTTTCTTGCCGTTCCAAATAAAGTTCCGAATTGATTTGTCTAGTTCTATATAAAAAGAATTTGGAATTTTTATTGGGGCTACTTGAAAGAGGTAAAGAATTTTGGGTAGAATATTCATTTTAACAGCTGATATTCTACCGATAAGCGATATTTGTAGTTTGGACCAGTTTATCAAATCTTTTTTTATTTTTTGTAGTAGTTTTATATAATTATCCTCCCTTATTGAAGCACATTTAGCTGTCAACCAAATCCCCAGATATTTAATTTTTTTTGCTATCTTTAGTCCCATTATTTTCTCTAAATCTTCTTTCTGTTTTGTAGAGAGGTTTTTTGTTATCATTTTTGTTTTATCCCTATTAATTTTTAAACCGGCTACTTTTCCGAATTCTTCTATATCTGTTAATAGTTTTGGGCCTGAACTATGGGGATCCTCAATTATAAACACCATATCGTCCGCGAAGGCTTGAGTTTTGTATTGTTCTTTTTTAATGGTCAAACCCTTAATTTCTTGATTTACTCTTATCTGATTTAAAAGTATTTCTAGAGACAAAATAAATAATAGAGGGGAGAGCGGACATCCTTGCCTGATACCTTTACTAATATTTATTTTCTCTGTCATATCTCCGTTGACCAGAATGTTTGCTGTCTGTTGTGTGTATATTGATTTTATTGTTCCAATAAATTTCTCGCCGAATTGCATCATTTTTAATTGTGTAATTAAGAATTTCCAATCAAGATTATCAAATGCTTTTTGTGCGTCTATAAAAATCAATGCCAATTGTTTATCAGATCGTGTTTCATAGTATTCTAAGACATCCATAATTATTCTAGTATTGTTGCGAATTTGTCTTTTGGGTAGAAAGCCGTTTTGGTCCGAATGTATATTTTTGTTTAATATTATTTTTAGTCTTTCTGCCAAAATTGTTACAAAAGTTTTATAGTCTGTGTTCAAAAGAGATATGGGTCTATAGTTTTTAATTTGACAATTTTCCGAATCTTCTTTAGGTATCAGGGTGATGTACGCCTCCCCCCAGGATTTAGGCATTTTTGCATTGTCAAGCGCATCGTTATATAATTCTAATATTTTTTCTTCGAGAATGTTTTGCAGTATCTTATATATTTCCGATGGAAGCCCGTCTGCTCCCGGAGTTTTATTATTTTCCTGTTTTTGAATAGCCTTTTTTAATTCTGTTGATGTAATTTCCCTGTTTAGCATCGTTTGATCCTCCTCCGACAAGATTGGCAATTTCCGGTTAGTTAAATATAGTTTTATGTCTTCCTCTTCGATTCCATCTGATTTGTATAGTTTCTTGTAGAAGTCTTGGACGATCCTTTTCTTTTCTTCTATTCCGTGCCTTAGAATCCCTCCTTCATCCCAGAGTTGTTGTATTGTTCTTTTCTTGTTCTCTTTTCTTAATTTGTGTGCCAACCATCTCCCAGTTTTATTTGCCTGTTCAAAATAATTTTGTTTCATTTTTTTAATATTCTGGGCTACTTCTTCCTGAGCTATCAAATTTATTTTATGTTTTATTAAATCCAACTTTTCTCTCTGTTTATCATTTGATGGGTCACTTTGCAATAGAGTTTCTTGATCTTTTAATTCCTTATTTAATGTGTTTGTTTTTTCTTTTTGGATCTTATTCTTCTTTGCTATATATGCAATTGACAACCCTCTCACGTATGCCTTCATCGTATCCCAAACATTTTGCATTGATGTTTGTTCCTTAACATTTTCCATAAAGAAGTAGCCCAGTTCTTTCTCTAATTTTTGTAGATATTCCTTTTCCTGTAGTATATTTTGATTCAGTGTCCATCTAGTTCTCTTCCATGTTTTCCCTTTCCATTTTATTAAGACTGGGTGATGGTCGGCCCATCTATTAGGTACAATCTCTATACTTGAGGTATCCATACTTAATGTTAAATTTGTCCAAACCATGTCGATGCGTGACCAGGATCTATGGGAATGCGAGTAAAACGTGTATTGTTGTTTCTGGATATTCTGTTTCCGCCAAACATCATGTAAATCCAATTCTTTAACCATATTCATAAATGTAATTGGGAGCTGTCTTCTATTACTCTTCCTATATAAACTTTTGTAGTCCATTTTACTGTCGGCTATTGTGTTAAAATCTCCTAATACACATATATTTTGCCAATTCATTTCCACTATTTTCTTGTGCAATTTAAGGTAAAAAAATTTTTGCTTTTGATTGGGCGCATAAATTCCTACAAGTAAAATTTTTTCCCCTCCCTTTGTTATCTCAACCATTAATATTCTTCCCTCTTCATCTGTATATGTTAGTTTAGAGTTTAACCAATTTTTAACGTAAATCGCAATTCCTCTTTTCTTCGTTTGTGCCGATGAACAGAATAGATTCCCTAATTTTGAGCATTCTAACAAGTTCTCATATTTCTTTTTTATATGTGTCTCTTGTAAACAAATTATATCTAAGTTTTGTCTTTGCAGATCCAACAATACACGTTTTCTCTTTATGACTGAGTTCAAACCATTGATGTTAACCGATAGAATGTTTGTTTCCTGTTCCTCTATTCCCTTACTTATTGTCTGATTTGAGTGCCCCTTTGGACCTTGTTTCGATTGGTGTCCTTGTCCTTGCCCCTTCTCTGCCATGTCTTTCCACCTCCCTACCGTTCCTTATATCTTGATCTTCTAATTGGGCTCCAATATCTAAGTTCTCCTGACTCTGATTAACTATTTCTTCCCTACTATATTGTTCTTCGCCCGCCGTTATAAGATCATGAAATTCCTGTGCCTTTTCTAATGTGTCAATTCTGTACTTTTTCTCTCTCCAAGTTATTAACATCCCTTCTGGGATAAGCCACCTGAAGAGAATTCTGTGTCGAATAAGTTTTGTTGAGAGAAAGTTGTAAGTTCTTCTTTTTTCCCTGATTCTGCGAGGGATTTGTTTTAAGATTAATATTTCTTTACCCTTGTAGGTTAAGGATTCTCCCCTTACAGTATTCAAAATCTCCTCCCTCATCTGTCTCCTTAGAAATCTCACGTGAATTTCTCTCGGATGTCTATGTCGTCTCGCGTAGCTTGTGTTGATTCTATAAACTTCATCCAATTCACTGATGATTTCCTCTTTTTGTCTACCTAGGACTTCCCCTAGTATCTGTGCAATTAGCTCTGGAAGATTCTCCTCCTTTGACTCCTCTATATTTTGTAGTCTTATGTAAAAGGCCGATCGTTCCAACTCCAAATGAGCAATAGCTTCTTCCAGATTTTTGTTTCTAATTTCCAGCCTGTCTTCAGTTTTATCTAATCTTTTTTCTGTTATCTCTGTTCTCACTTTAACTTCTTTTATTTCTTGTTCATTTTTTGATAAAGCCGCTTGTATCTCACCTACCCTCTCATCTATTTTGACCATATTATTTTTAACTTCACTCATTTCATTTTTAACTCCATCAATACTTTTAGTAATGTTATCTTGCATTCTCAGGATTATCTCCTGCAATGTATTCATTGATACTTCTGGTCCCTGTTGACTTCCTGACGACGCAGCTGCTCCTTTATCTTCCGTCAACATGCTATCTAATGACCTTTGCCCCGCGGGGGAGCTTAGGGCCACTGGTTGTTTTTTCCCTCCTTTAGTCACTATCGTTGTTTTAGTTGACATTTGTAACAATTTTAATGGGGTATCCCACTTTGGCGTATAATTTCGTCAGTATATCTATTTTGATTTCTCTTCTATGATCCAAACCTATATATTCATCACTCTATGAACAAAGCTTAATTTACTTGCACAAATGTCTAATTACTCAATCAATAATAATAATGAAGAATATTCTACACACACTTTAAGAGAAAAATAAGTTTCCACACACGTAGGACAGTACAAAAGAAAAAAAAATTCCTCTACCTAATTATGCTAATATAATAATTCTTATTTTAACTATCAAGTGTTAGTTGAAAAATAAGATCAAAAAAAAAAAAGAAAGAAAGAAAGAAAAAGCAATCTCTGTATTGTACTATAAATACACTAGTTAAATATTATCTCCCAAAAGACAATTTGATGTAAAAAAGAAAAACAACAATCAGGAAAAAAAAAAGACAAAGGATCCGATAGAACAAATAAAAAAAATGAAATAGTTTGACAACAAAGTAAGACCGGAGCACAGTAGCAGGCAATACCCTCAAAAAAAAAAAAAATTCCAAAAAAATAGAAAAAAAGGGGGGGAGGAGAGAAAAAAAAAAGGCAAGAGTCACTGTCCCGGTTGTATGGAGTTGTTTTTCAAAAATACAATAATGAGAAGAAAAAAAAGAAGAAAAAGAAAATCAGAAAACAGCTTTAGGGATTCGGTTCCTCTTCCACCTTAGAGTCTAAGTATTTTTTTTTCCTGTTCCCAATTCTAAGCACTGTATATTACCAACCGCTTCCAAGATGTCGTCCTTCTATTTCGTTCAGTCACTGTCCCTCAAAACAAATCTCCGTCTGACCAATTACTCTCCCACTTTCTTCCGTCACCAGACCAAATCCTTTCTCGTAAACTTCCACCTCCAAGTCCAGAATTTCCTCCTTCCTTCTCGGGATCTTTCCTCTTTTACTGCTTTTTCAAGCCAAGAGTCCAAAAGTCCCTTTTCTATTCAACTTCCTCAGTCCGCTCTATCACTTACTTTTCCACCTTCTCCTTCAGTTTACATTTGCCGCTTTCACTTGTCCACACCCACTTTCGGTTTCGTGCTTAGATACTTTCCGATACTTTAGATACTTTTGTGTTGTTTTAACGATAAAGAAGACTCTTTCCACTCCACGCTGTTCCGATACGCTAAACTGCTATTCTTCTCCGCTTCCTTCCAATCTGGTTGGCTGGCTGTCACGTCTACCGATCGGCCATTTGTGGGCCGATCTCTTTTGCGATCGATCTGAGGGCGCCCCTCGCCCCGTTCGGGAGATCGCCTTTCTCCCCCCCGGAGCTCCGAGACTTCCCCTCTCCACTGGTACTCTTCTCTTGAGTTTTCCTTGCCTGAAACGGCCACGATACCGCAAAAAGCCGGGCGAACCAAGCGGAGTCCCGTCGGTAAGCTCGCACCGGCGTGACGCCAACCGGAAGTCTTGATCAGAGTTCAACTGTTCAAATCTCACCAGCTCAGGGTTGACTCAGCCTTCCATCCTTCCGAGGTAGGTAAAATGAGGACCCAGATTGTTGGGGGCAATGTAAATATAGTATATACATTGCTTAATGGTGTAAACCGCTTAGAGAGTGCTTGCACTATGAGGCCGTATATAAATCTCACTAATAAATAAATAAATAAGCTTGCTTCTTCCTTTAAGGCAGTGATTTTTGATCTTGCAACTTGAAGACTTGTGGACTTCAACTCCCAGAATTCCCCAGCCAGCAAAGAGCAGAGAAGAGGAGAACTTTCTTCTGCTCCCTTCTCTTGCAAATTTGAACATTTCAAGGATCTCTCAACTATTATTTTCTGTTACTTTCTCTCTCTCAGGTTCTGGTGTGACATGTATAACCGCTTTGATAAAGGGATGCATCCCAAACAATGTATTCTGGATCATCTGCTTAGCTGCACCAGCCAGAATTTGCAGTTGGAAAACAACGCTGCAGACCTGGAACACGTGAGTGGAGTGCACCTGATACCGCTTGAACCCCCAATTTCATTTTGCAACATCTCTTCAGCTATTCTCCATCCTGGGGTGGAAGCTATTCTGCATCACAAGGGGCAAAAGAATCCCAAAATTGTATCTAGAAGAAAAATAACAGAGAGACATTAGCACCTCATTCAACCTTTTCTCTGCTTTGGACTATACGAGACCAGTTCCTTCTTTACTACAAATTAAGAAAAGCACTAGTTGGTTTTCTGGTTTTATTTATTTCAGTTTTTTGTCTAGGACATTTTGGGCTCTTTTGTAAAATTTTGATGGTTTTTATTGTGCAATAGCAATAGGACTTATATACCACTTCACAGTGCTTTATCCCACAGCTAAAATTAGAGCAACACCTTACAGCTGTGGCTAGGGGGGCCTATGCACAGGTTCGCCTGGTGCACCAGTTGCGGCCATACTTGGAGAAGGAGGCTCTACTCACGGTCACTCATGCCCTTGTCACCTCCCGACTGGACTACTGCAATGCACTCTACATGGGGATACCCTTGAAGAGTATTCGGAGACTTCAGTTGGTGCAAAATGTGGCTGCGCGTGCTGTGGTGGGTGTGCAAAGGTACACCCACGTGACACCGATACTCCGCCAGCTGCATTGGTTGCCCATTGGTCTCCGGGTACAATTCAAGGTGTTGATCATCATCTTTAAAGCCCTTCATGGCTTAGGACCAGGCTATCTCCGGGACCGCATTCTGCCTCATACTTCCCTTCGACCGGTCAGGGCCCACAGAGTGGGTCTCCTCCAGGTCCCGTCAATCAAACAATGTCGGCTGGCGGGCCCTAGTGGGAGGGCCTTCTCTGTGGGGGCGCCCGTGCTCTGGAACCAACTTCCCCCAGAGACCCGAACCATCCCCACACTGCTGGCCTTCCGAAAAGCCGTCAAGACATGGCTCTTCCTGCAGGCAGGGGGAGGAGACTAGCTCCATCTGAGCTCCCCCCCCCCCGGTATGACTGATGGTGAATCATTTTCTAACGTTTTGTTTATGTTTTAACTGATGTTTTAATCGTGGTTTATTATTAGTGTTCTCATAAAATTGCTGTACGCCGCCCTGAGTCCCTGGGGAGTAGGGCGGCCTAGAAGAACCAATAATAAATAAATAAATAAATAAATGCCTCTCTAAGCGATTTATAGAGTCAGCACATTGCCCTCAACAACCTGGGTCCTCATTTTACCGACCTTGGAAGGGTGGAAGGCTGAGTCAACCTTGAGCCGGTCAGGATTGAACTACTGGCAGTGGGCAGAGTTAGCTTGCAATACTGCATTCTAACTGCTGCGCCACCATGGTTCATAGTAGTATTTAATATTATTGTAAGCTACTAAGAGCACAAATCTAAGGGATTCCTCAAGTAAGCCACCTGAAGCTCGGGGAAAAAAGCCAGGATGTAAATCTCAAAAGAATAAAAAGGCATGAGAAGTGCCCCTTCTCTTTGTGTTTGTGTGTGTTTGAGAGAAGGACAGGGACAAACACAGAGAGATAAGTATCGCCTCTCTCTGCCTTGGGAGTCATAGATGCTCATCCAGTTGCAGAAAAATACCAAACAATAACTTTCCCATGGTGGAATTAAGTTCCCTGTTTTCTGTTTGTTTTACCAACATTCCCATTTTTTTATCCCTATGATTTAGTTCTTTTCTAATTCTTCCTTTCTACTCATGCAGAAATTGCCTCTCTCAGATGGGCTCCTGCCAAATGAAACACCTGCCTTCTCCAAAGGGGTTGCCTCTTCGCTGGACAGTTCCATCTCCCCTATGGTCAACACCCCCCAGGACTATGACACCCCTGTGCTGCTGGCCAACGGCACTATCGGTGGGAGAGAAGGCGACAGACCAGATGGGCAGGTGATAAGCGAAGAGGGTCTCCCTCCTCCCGACACCCCAAACGGCAACAGCTGCAGCCCAACCACCAATCACAGCATGCCTCTCTGGGGCAGTGATCAAGCAGATCTCCAGAGGGCCTGAAGTGATCTTCACCTCTGCTGGAAGAGTCATAGCAAAGGGGCAATAAAGTCTGTGAGATCCGTGACTCTGTGCTGGGAACACCACCTCACTGACATGTGGCTTAGTGTTGTATTCTGTGTTCTCAAGGTGGAGGAGGACAAAGCCCAGTGGGGGACTTTGAGGCAAACTCCCAGAGGTTGGGAATGACACTGAGTTAGGGGCTGCCACAGTTCATTCAAGCCAAAAAGATTTCCCAAACATTTGTTTGGGGGGGGGAAACAGATGTGCACTCGGCCAATTGATGCTATTACTGGGCTCTATAGCAGGTTATCTTATTTAGATAGATAAAGGATGCCTGCATCAATGCATTTCAAAAGTTGCTTCTGGGTAGCCCCCCTCATCCTTCTGTGAGCCCCTTTCTCTTTACAAAGTTAGAATTCCCATTTGGTCCAACTGTTGGCAAGGTGACTTTGATCGTTGTGATGCAGTATTTGGAGTGTGTGGGTTTTTGTCTTTGCAGGACTTCCTGTCTCTTGTGTCTTTTGTTTAACTCTCCTGAGCAAGGCCCGCCTTCTTACTTATCGTTCTCTCTCTTCACGGTCCATGGCCTTGAATGTGTTTGTGGCATGTTAGGATAAAAACTTAAGGCATCTGCAAATATCATGATGGTTCATTTATCATGTGGTGTCACTCTGGAGAACTTGGCTGTAGGAAAAAGCATGTCAGAACCTGGGGAAAGAATTTAAAAAGTCTAAGTCAGCTTGTGGCTACATAGGGATTCTAGGCTGATCCCTCTTTTAACCCCGCCCCCAGGTTCTGCAATTCCTTCTCCTACTTTATCCAAGTTATCAAGCATCTTCCTTGGTTTAAGTGCCAGACTTCTTTCTGTTCAAGCACTCAAGAATATCCTACCTAATTATCAGAATGGACCTGCTCCTCCTTAGCAGCAAAGCCTCCACAAATTGAACGCCCGCCTCCATGCATAATGTGCTTGCCTGAAGCTTCACTAAGAGTCTGACCTGGGCTAGAATGCATGTTTCACGTATGTTTTGAACCAAAAGGAAACCCGCGCTTCCTGTTTTGTTATTTAGGGGAGGGCAGAGACAGCGCGAGGCCTCTGGCTCTGAAGTCCACCAACAGAAGCGCATGCAGGATCTATGTTCCTTTCTGCTTAGTGATGCAGATGAAAAATACTTCTTGGGAGAAAACAAGCCTTCACCCTTAATATTCTCTGAAACAAGAAAACGGCAGTGGATTTTATGAAGATCCGTCTCCCTCGAAAAGCGGAGACAAAACACACTTGAGAACGTCCCGGAATCAAGAATTCCAGCTCTGAGCTTACAACTTCAAAAATACAATGGTTGAGAAATAACAGTTTTCCCTTGATAAATAATTAGTTCTTCCAACATAATTTTATTGGATCCTGCACATCTCTACTATATCTTCCATTTTCTGCTGCATCAGTGGATCAGATCACAGTAACATTCCCCGATTGTTTTAGTAAAGCAAAGGACATTCCTAAAGAGAAATATCTCAGTGTTCTTGTTCCAAACTATGTGGGTGTTTCTTGCAAAAAGTCAGCCGTTGCTCTTCAGCTGCCTTTGGTGCTCAGTTTCAGGATGTCATTTCACACACACTTCATGGAAATACTGTCTTCTTTATGAAAGCAAATGGACTTGAATCCTTGCAGGGCAAAATCAGGCAGCTTTCAGAAAGTGTGAGTGTGCGTTTCAGATGACAGTGTTTAGCAACCTTCTTTCAAGGAAGCGCGTGTGCACGTATGTGTGTATGCACATGCTCACACCATCATTGTCTTCATAGCGGCACTTCAAAATTCCCTGGAATACTATTATCCAGTATGCCTATTGGTATGGTTTGAATGGCTTGTGAGCAAAATATCTGAAATATTTTTGGCTATAGCATCCCAGTAAACTTAATCTGATGAACTCACAATAGTGCAGGAAGAGAATTTTACCAACTGCATGGTTGCCTGTCCATTTTAAAGTATCTGCGTTGTTATGTGTGTCCATGTTGTCAAACAACATCCTTGTTGACGTCTGATGTTTTTTGTACTCTGAGGCCTAACAAATTTTAAAGTGAACATACAGAGATTTCTTTTGAAAAGGTTCGCCGGTTTCCTTTTGCAGATAGTTAAAATTGTGCTGTATATCCAGGCTGAAATATTTTTACAGTCCCTATAAAGTTTGACTGGCTGTATTTTCGTCTTGCAAGATTGTCTAAAACCGTGTGATAAGAGACTTTTGATAACTCATCCTGAATGTGTGTCATGAGTCCGCTTGAAGCCCTCCTCAAATAAAAGTAAAAATATTAGGAGATTATAGTTGTGTATATAAAGATATATTGCTGCAAGTCTTATGGTAAATTAAATTTGTATGTATTGGGTTTTTTTTTAATTTCTTATGAAAATAATAAATTCCTCGCGTTTCTAAAATGAGTCGGGGATGGTTTCTTGGATCAGTGTTGTATTTGAGACCATTTTAAATAAGATCGGCCTTGAAGTCATTCTGGGCCCAGCACATATTCCAGAAAGGACTTTTTCACAGTTGAGTTTTTCTAGGTAAAGGATTTTTTTTGTCATCGCCATAGAACATTCTTAACAACTATGGCAAGAAAGTTGTAAAATGGAGCAAAGTTCACTTAACTAACGTCTCATTTAGCAACAGAAAGTTTGGGCTCAATTGTGGTCATAAATCGAGGATTACCTGTCCTTGAAGGAGAACATTCTGTTCATGCACTGGCCTCAAAATTCAAAGCCACAACAGTGCTGAGATTGGGAAGATTAAAGGTTACTGAAGGATTTGAGAAGGCCATTAAATGGCTCTTAGTCATGATGGTCATCAAAGTTTCCAGTACCAGATCAATTTGTCCTTTCAATCCCAGTTGCTCAGAGACACGGGAAAGTAGCTGAGGGCAGAACAAGCAGTAATGGATGAAACCTACCAAGGAGAGATCCAACCTAGAACTAAGAAGAAATTATGAGGTTGAGTATGAACAATTAATGGAATGCTTGCCTCCAGAAATCGTGGGTGCTCCATCACTGGAGCTTCTGAAGAAGAGATTAGACAACCATTCATCTGGCAGTGATGGCGAACCTTTTTTGGCTCAGGGGCCAAAAGAATGTGCGTGCGCGCGATAGTATGCGGGCGGGTGCCCACACCCATAATGCATTGCCCTGCCCCGCGCATGCGCACACCC
Organism: Diadophis punctatus similis; assembly: GCA_023053685.1. Lineage (NCBI taxonomy): Eukaryota > Metazoa > Chordata > Lepidosauria > Squamata > Dipsadidae > Diadophis > Diadophis punctatus. Next base: position 20,020,958 of record JALIGW010000014.1, on the reverse strand, counting down.
CCCCCGCACTGCCCCCGCACATGCGCACAGGCCTCACTGAAGCTTCCGGTAGGCCCGTTGGGCTGTTTTTCGCTCTCCCCAGGGTTCAGGAAAGCCTCCTGAAGCCTGGGGACGGCGAAAAATGGCCCAACAGGCTAATTGGAAGTTTGGAAACGAAATGGAAGTGGAGCTGCCCTACTACTTACCTTCAAGATAGTTGCAACCAGGCCTCGCACACCTCGGCCCATTTCTTCTGCAGCCGGCAATTCTTTCCTGAAGGCCTGTGTATGCACGCTGGAGCTGACATAGGGCAATGCCTCGTGTGCCCTCAGATATGGCTCTGCGTGCCACCTGTGGCACATGTGCCATAGGTTCGCCATCACTGGCATAGGGTCTCCTTGAGCAGAGGGCTTGACTAGAAGACCTCCAGAGACTTCCAACCCTTTTATTCTGTATTTTGTGTGTTGTGCAGGAGGTCCTTTCTGGGGGCACCTCACTGGTCATTGTGTTGGATGTGATAGAGTTGATATTGTGCCACCACAAAGTTATTATGAGACAATGCAAATATGGCTTCAATCTAGAAGAGATTCCTTCCCACAGTCAAAGAGAGGGGGACAATTTTGCAAAACCTGCCCCAGAATTGGAGCAGAAAGAAGGGCAGGGACCTTCTAATGAGACTCACCTTCTACTCTTTATACTGGCTAAACTGTATTCTGAACTCCTAGCTTTGGACCTCTTGTGGATAGTTTTCCCTAAATCCTTGCATGGAAAGTTTCTATTTTTACACCTAGTCCCATGGAATCTAGTTTGAAAAACCTTACACTAGAGCAGGGCTGTCAAATTTGTGGCCCACAGGTCGAATGTGTCACACGCTGCCACACCCACTCCCGCTTTAGCAAAGGAAAAAAGTCTCAATACGTCACGTAACAACGCTGTGACGACGTGAGTTTGACAGCCCTGCATTAGAGCCTCTGTGACAGACTATCATGCTTAAAACTACCTCAGGAGTTTAACATCAATTATTTTTTCCCCGAGATATAGGACAGTCTTATTTTATGTGCTTTATTGAATAGAGAACACTAGTGCAGAAGACTCTGGGTTCAGTTTAAGATTTTCATTGCTGGGTGTACGGTTTTACTTTGTATTGTGAAACTCAAATGAACATTTATCTATACAGGTGGTCCTCTAACACCCACAATTGAGTCCAGAATTTCTGTTGCTAAGCAAAGTTAAGTAAGTCACACCCAGTTTTACAATCTTTTTGCCATGCTTGTTAAGAGAATCAGTTGTTAAATGAACCCGACTTCCCCTTTGCTTGTTGGAAACCAGCTAGGAAGGTTCATATGATCATATTGGATGCTGCACTCATAAATATATGCCGGTTGCCAACCACCCAAATTTTCATCATATGGGGATGATACAATGGTTGTAAGTGCAAGGACCAGTTGTAAGTCACTTTTTTCAGTGCCGTTGTAACTTCAAAAATTAATGTCTGTAAGTCAAGGACTACCTTTAATTTAGAAAAAGCAGGTCTTCCAGTCCAGTGTTTTTAAACTTCAGCAGCTTTAGGATGTGTGGACTTCAACTTCCAGAATTCCAAGCCAGTGCCAATAAATGTTCAATATTGATGTCAATTTTATTGTGGTTTCAAATCTTCAGTATTTTTTTTGAAAATCATTTTATATTTTCAAAAAAAATACTGAAGATTTGAAACCACAATGATCTCCTAACCATCATTTATAAAATAAGTCAAACTCAGTGATACATTCTTCTTGGCATCTAATAAATTGCAAAACCAAAAATGCTTTGAGTGATCTTTTGAAAGAGAGCTAAACTGACATATTCTTTGGGGGGCGGGGAAGAGAAATTTACAAGAAGGAGAATCAACCTGGAGAGGTTCCTATCCAAACAAGAAGAAGGAAGAAAGAAAAAGAAAAGAAGAGGACAATAGAGCTGGAAGGGACTTTGGGGGTCTTTTAGTTCAGCCCCCTGCCCAAGCAGGAGAACCTATACCCGTGATGGCGAACCTATGGCACGGGTGCCACAAGTGGCACGCGGAGCCATATCGGTGGGCACGCAAGCTCAGGTCCGGCGTGCATGTGTGCACCAGCCGGCTGATTTTTGGGCCTTCTGGGCCCACTGGGAGTCGGGAAACAGGCTGTTTCCAGCCTCCAGAGGGGGTGGGGAAGGCCGTTTTCGCCCTCCCCAGGCTCCTAGAAAGGCTCTGGAGCCTGGGGAGAGCGAAAAACGGGCGTGCCATTGCATGCTGGGAGCAGGGGGGTCATGCGTGCATGTGCATGGAATTATGAGTGTGGGCACGCACACACGTAATCCCCCGCATCCCCCCCCCCCTTTTGGCACGCGAACCAAAAAAGATTCGCCATCACTGACCTATACCATTTCAGACAAATGACTGTCCAGTCTCTTCTTTAAAACCTCCAGTGATGGAGCACCCACAACTTCTGAAGGCAACTTCTATTCCACTGGTTAATTGTTCTCACTGCCAGGAAATTTCTCCTTAGTTCTAGGTTGCTTCTCTTTTGGGTTAGTTTCCATCCATTCTTTCTTGTCCTGCCTTCTAGTGCTTTGGAAAATAAGTTGACCCCCTCCTCTTTGTGGCAGCCCCTCACTTTGTGGATCTTTGTGGGAATGAAATTCTTGGATGGGCACACATTTTGAAGGAGAGGTAAAGCAGCTGAGAATTGGTCTAAAAATATTCCTGGACTTTCTGCACTATAAATACATGTCACTTTGCTTTTGCTTTTTTTTAAAAAATGAATTACATCTGTGACATCTCTCACAGAAGTCATTTGCTGAAGCTCTGATCATTAATGGTGGTGGACTACCACAGAGGGTTTAGGAGATTTTCACTTCAACCCATAAAAACAATGTTTCCCTGCTTGTAATATGTGAGAAAAGGGATTCCTGAAAAATATATTTGGTTGATCTGTCCCCGCATCTGCATCTCTGCCAAAAAGCTATTTTTTTAGTTTTTTCAGGAATCGGTCTCTAACTTGACTCTGAAGAAAAGAGTAAAGATGTACTCAATTCAGCTCATGACTCCATGGGCACAATCAGTTATCTTAGCAGTAATATGGACTCTGGGTTTTTTTTGGGTTTTTTTTTGACATTGATTCTGATTTTGTTGCATATTTCCCAGGCTGGTTTCAGTCTTAGCATTTTTTGGTGGACTCTTCTCTAATAAGAACTAACCAAGCCTGATCCTGCTTAATGTTTCAGTATCTAATTATTCATTCAGTATTACTCAGCACTTTTCCCTGCTAAGATAAATGTCATCACTAAAATAACAAGATAAGTTTATACACCAAATCACCAAGTTGATAGACAAATATTACACCTCAATTGAAACTCTTCCACCATCCCCTCCCAGTATAGATGGGACTACAATTCCATTCGCCTCCCTTAGTGAGCCAGTTTGCTTCATGTTGATAGGAACTGTAATCCCAACATTTGGAATTTGGTTGGTATTAAAATTGTGGGTCAGCATCTGGTGACACGAATCATATCAATACTGCTATTTTAAAACCTCAAATTATGTTATGGAGTTTAAGCTTTAAGTGGCAAAGTAAGTTTTCTGTACTTCATTTGACCCCAATCTCACATTGAGTTGATCTTCAAAAGCTAAGCAGGGTTGGAATTAATGCTTGGGCAGGGCACTAGGGGATATTGAAAGCAATAGCAAGCCTCTTTCATAGTGTGGCCAAAAAAAATTGCTATCGTATCTCTAGAAGCCAAGAAGCTGTGCTTAACATACCTACTTTTATTTAGAATATTTCAGGCATCTGGTGTCACAGACTGTGCTCTCCAAACGCTGAGATAATCATGGAGACGCTAGTGATAATGTGCTCGAGACACTTGCTTCTTTTTCTAAATTAGGGATTGTTATCAAAGCATGAAAATATCCTACATTTAAAACAGAACTTGGCATTGGACTGTGTGGTCTAACATGATGGAGATCAACAGCAAAGCTTTTCCTGTATTTGTCCATTTAAATGAGCAAGAGCAAAGTTATTCTTTGGAAAAAGATAATAATGCAGCATATAAATCCCTAACATCAAATGCATTGGATTCCAGAATGTGCTATTCTATCATGCCCCCTATAGGACATGAGCTGCAACTGCAGATGTCATCATGGACCAGCTCTTTGGGTTTGGGGAATAACATTTCCCCAACTTCTGGCACTGAAGGCGAAAATTACACATTAATGGAAGTACTAAAGCTACCCACTCAAATACTTTTAGATGTGTTGCAGACTTGAGAACAGCCTGGCCAACTCATACTTGGATTGTGATTCAGGGCTTGCTGTGTGGTAGAACTGTTAGTCTTATGAATCCTACTGACAACCAGAAAAGGTTAGCTGGCTTCTAAATCCTCCTTTTGGTTTGCTGATGCAGCGCACCTATCAGGTATATACAGCCCCAGATTTCATGTGGTTTTCTCATGTCTTTGTGGCCTCCTAGAGCCCTACCAACCCCAAAGTCTGGAAGATTGTGATGTGATTCCATGCTCTTTTTAAAGAGAATTTGTGCAAAAATGATGGTGTAAGCCCCTAAATGTGCCTTGCTGCTTCTACCCACGCTTTTGTTTGGGTAATCAACTTTGCCGATTCACACAATTGGCATTGCTAGCAACTTCTATTGGAATTAAGATTGCCGGGAGAAATATCAACAATCTCAGCTATGCAGATGATACAACTCTAATGGCAGAAAGTGAAGAGGAACTAAAGAGCCTCTTGATGCGGGTGAAGGAGGAGAGTGCAAAAGCTGGCTTGAAACTCAACATTAAGAAAACTAAGATCATGGCACCCAGCCCTCTCAATTCATGGCAAATAAATGGGGAAGAAATGGAGGTAGTGACAGATTTTATTTGCCTGGTCTCCAAGATCACCGCAGATAGGGACTGCAGCCAAGAAATTAAAAGACGCTTGCTCCTGGGGAGGAAAGCCATGGCAAAGCTAGACAGCATACTAAAAAGCAGAGACATCACCCTGCCAACAAAAGTGCATATAGTCAAGGCTATGGTTTTCCCAGTTGCAATGGATGGCTGTGAAAGTTGGACCATAAGGAAGGCTGAGCGCCAAAGAATTGAGGCCTTTGAACTATGGTGCTGGAGAAGACTCCTGCGAGTCCCTTGGACTGCAAGGTGATCAAACCGGTCAGTCCTAGAGGAGATCAACCCTGAATGCTCTTTAGAAGCCAGATCCTGAAGATGAAACTCAAATACTTTGGCCACCTAATGAGAAGAAGGACTCACTGGAGAAGAGCCTAATGCTGGGAACAATTGGATTATAATTGGGAACAATTATAAGCAACTGCGTTCTCTTTGCTGATGATGTTAAACTATTTAACACCACCGACAATGTTGCTACCCTTCAAAAAGACCTTGACCATGTAGCAGAATGGTCAAACAACTGGCAACTTCAAATCTCAACCAACAAATGCTCTGTCTTACACATTGGCAAAAAAAATCAGAATACAAAATACAAACTTGGAGGAAACAAACTTGTAGATGACCCTCACTCTGTCAAAGACCTTGGAGTACTCATATCCAATGACCTAAGTGCTAGAGCCCATTGTAACAACATTGCCAAAAAGGCACTAAGAGTTGTTAATCTAATCTTGCGTAGCTTCTTCTCTGGCAACATTACATTACTAACCAGAGCATACAAAACATTTGTTAGACCAATTCTGGAATACAGCTCACCTGTCTGGAACCCGCACTGCATATCAGACATAAATACAATCGAGAGAGTCCAGAAATATTTCACAAGAAGAGTCCTTCACTCCTCCACTCACAACAAAATACCTTATTCCACCAGACTTGAAATACTGGGATTAGACAATTTACAACTACGTCGCCTCCGATCTGATCTAAATGTAGTTCATAAAATCATATACCAAAATGTCCTTCCTGTTAATGACTACTTCAGCTTCAACCGTAACAATACACGAGCACGTAATAGATTCAAACTAAATGTAAAGCGCTCCAAACTCGACTGCAGAAAATACGACTTCAGCAACAGAGTGATCAATGCCTGGAATGCACTACCTGACTCTGTGGTTTCTTCCCCAAACCCCAAAAACTTTAACCTTAGACTGTCTACAATCGACCTCTCCTCGTTTCTAAGAGGTCTGTAAGGGGCGTGCATAAGCGCACCAGCGTGCCTACCGTCCCTGTCCTACTGACCAATTGTCCTCTTTTATCGTTACTTTTTACTTACGTTTATACAAATTACTATCCTATACATGTTTGACAAATAAATAAAAAAATAAAAAAAATAAAAAAATAAAAAATTGAGGGCAAAAGAAGAAGAGGACGGCAGAGAATGAAGTGGCTGGATGGAGTCACTGAAGCAGTCGGTGTGATCTTAAATGGACTCTGGGGGATGGTAGAGGACAGAAAGGCCTGGAGGAACGTTGTCCATGGGGTCACGATGGATTGGACACGACTTTGCAACTAACATCAACAACAAAGCAACTTCTATTTCTTTCTTTGCCATATTTCCTCATGTTCCTCCATCTTTCTTCATTCAGACAACCTATGAAGAAGGAACAACTTTTGTTATCTTATTGATGTTTTCTCATTTTCTTTTTTCATTGTTTATTTTATTGTTGTGTAATTTTACTTACGCTTTGTTTACACTTTTTTTCTTCCTTTCTTCCTTTTTATTGCTGTAAACTGCCTAGATTAGCTCTACGGTGAGATAGGAGGCAAATAAATTTAATAATTAAATATTTGGAAGGTTTGAACCTTCTGTCTGGGTGTCTGTGAAGAAGCAGTAGGAAAAGGGATGTGGCAGAAGATCTGAAAAAGACAATATGATGTGGAACAGATGTTCTAATTTCTTTCCCATTTTCTGGTTTGAAAATGTTTCTCTTCATATATGACTAACAAAACAATGTCTTCATGGGTATCGGAACATGAGATGGAGGATTGTCCAAGAAGCCTAGTCTTCTCTATAGCTCTACCCGCCTCAAGACAGCATCAACTCTCACCTTCCTGGTTGCCTTGACAAGTCCACCCTACGGTCACTTTGGTGCCAATTCGCAATACCACGAAGTCTGAACAGGTTCTCTGTTTCTAAGCTAAGTTTGGTTTCCTTAGATATCTCAAGAGCAAAGTGCCCTGAGGAGACCCTCCGAGCTCTTTCTGGGAGTAACGGCTCTTCTTATCACCCATGAAAGGGATAAGAGCAGGCACTGGTTCACTCTTTCTGCCCTGGGGTAGGTTCCGTGGGCAAGGAATATGACGCTCACCTTAACAATAGTTGCAACAACAACAAAAGTACAGGTACTCCTCAACTTACAACCATCTATTTAAGAGCCGAGGTGGCGCAGCGGTTAGAGGCAGGTACTGCAGGCCACTTTAGCTGACTGTGATCCGCAGGTCAGCGGTTCAAATCTCACCGGCTCAAGGTTGACTCTGCCTTCCATCCTTCCGAGGTAGGTAAAATGAGGACCCAGATTGTTGGGGGTAATATAAATATATACATTGCTTAATGGTGTAAACCGCTTAGAGAGTGCTTGCACTGTGAGGCGGTATATAAATATCACAAAATTAAATAAATAAATAAATAAATAAATAAATAAATAAATAAATAAATAAATAAATAAATAAATAAGTAAATAAATAAATAAATAAATAAATAAATAAATAAATAAATAAATAAATAGTGACTGTTCAAAGTTATAACACCACTGGGAAAAGTGATTTATTATGTTTTTCACACTTAAGACCACTGCAGCATCCCTGTGGTCACATACTCAAAATTCGGACACTTGGTAACTGGCATGTTCAGGTAATCCTCAGTTTAGGACCACAATTGAGTCCAAAATTTATGTTGTTAAGTAAGAATTAGTTAAATGAGTTTTGCCCCATTTTACAACATTTCTTTAGTTAAGTGAATCACTGCAATAGGTACTGTAAGTTAGTAACCAGGTTATTAAGCGAATCTGGCTTTCTGATTAACTTTGCTTTTCAGAAGGTCGCAAAAAAGGATCACATGATCTTGGGACACTGCAACCGTCATAAGTATGAACCAGTTGCCAAGCATCTGAATTTTGGTCACATGATCATGGGGATGCTGCAAAGGTTGCAATTGTGAAAAATTGCTGTTTCAGTGCTGCTGTAACTTTGAACAGTCACTAAATGAACTGTTGTTAGTTGAGGACTACTTGTATTTAAGACGGTTTAGTGTCCTGGGGTTATGTGATCACCATTTGCAACCTTCTGAGCAAAGCAAAGTCAATGGGGAAGCCAGATTCACTTAACAACCGTGTTACTAAGTTATCAACTGCAGTGATTCACTTAACAACTGTGGCAAGAAAAGTTGCAAATGGTGCAAAATACATTTAACAACTGCCTCGCTTAGCAACAGATATTGTGGTCGTAGGATTGACTACCTGTATGAGTTAACTCTGCTTCAGTTGTACCACTTCAGACATCTTAAACCCTTTGTAAGAGACCCTCTTAGCTAGAACTTTTACAGTGCTAGCAGAGAAGCCAGAGAACAGATTCTGGTTTGGACCAATCCAACTGTGGATGCCAGGTCCCATCATCCTTTAGCATGGCAGGATTGTCATCTGGCACATGTGAAACATGCCAGATGGAGAAGGCCGTCTTAAACTGTTTTTTTCTTCTTCTTTTGGTTAACCGTTGTAATCTATTTTACACAATTCTATTTGCAGTGACTAATAATAAATGATGCTCAACCAGGTATTTGCATGCATTGCTACAGCTGCTTTTAATTTCATCCTTTTGCATAGCTGCTGCCTTGTCGCCTTCTCTGGTCTTCCTCCTCACCACATGAATATTTGTATGATGCTTCTCTTTTATGTAATGAGTAATCTTATAAACCATGGTAATTTGTTCTTTTCCAAACCTTACTTACTGCCTTATGTTCTTTTTTAAAGTCATGCAGCCTCCCCCCCTGCATGAAGGGTATTTTATAGCTGCTTTGGAAGCACGGTGGTCAAAAGAGAATCCTATAAAAAGTGTGTTGTCTAGATAAATAGACAGAATATAGATTTTATTCATTTTGGTTGGTGTAAAAAAACAGCAGGGGAAAAAAGTAAAAGAGAGAGGACAATACCTGTGAGATCCAGTGTACAAACATGGAATGAGTAAGCAGAGTAAAATAAGTAAAATAGGAATACAGACTGTTGAAGTTAAGCTTCTTGAGTAAAATCTGTATCTAAATCTCAAGTACTGATAAAGCCTCTTCTCTTTTTTTGATAAAAACCTCTGGTCAGTTTTAAAAGAGTCGAACCTGGACTCCGATTGGACAGGGCCAGCCGAGTTGACAGGGACAGGTCTTAGTCCAGTTTTATGGGACGAATTTGAGCCAGTCACTCCTGAGGATGTAGACAAGGCCGTGGGAGCGATGAGTGCCTCCACTTGTTTGTTGGACCCGTGTCCCTCCTGGCTGGTTTCGGCCAGCAGGGAGGTTTCACGTGGTGAAATACAGGTGATTGTGAACGCTTCTTTGAGAGAGGGATCCATGCCGCAACCCTTAAAAGTTGCAGTGGTGCGGCCCCTCCTCAAGAAGCCTTCCCTGGATCCAGCGGATTTAAAGAACTTCCGTCCGGTCTCCAACCTGCCCTTCTTGGGTAAGGTTGTTGAGAAAGTGGTGGTACTCCAACTCTGACGATTATTGGATGACACTGATTATCTAGATCCCTTTCAATCAGGTTTCAGGCTTGGCTACAGCACGGAAACTGCTTTGGTCGCCCTGATGGATGATCTCTGGAGAGCCCGGGATGGTGGTTATTCCTCCATCCTGGTGCTACTTGACCTCTGAGTGGCGTTCGATACCATTGACCATGGTATCCTTCTGCACCGACTCGGCGAGATGGGAGTGGGAGGCACCGTTCTGCGGTGGTTCTCCTCCTACCTCGCTGATAGGACGCAGTCGGTGTTGACGGGGAGGGACAGAGGTCGAGCCCTAGGCCCCTAATTTGCGGGGTGCCTCAGGGCTCGGTCCTCTCGCCCATTCTGTTTAACATTTACATGAAACCGCTGGGTGAGATCATCCAACGACACGGAGTGAGGTGCCAGCAATATGCTGATGACACCTAGCTGTACATCTCCACCCCGTCTCAATTCAGGGAAGCAGTGGATGTAATGTGCCATTGCCTGGACAATGTTAGGGTCTAGATGGGAATGAACAGGCTCAAGCTCAACCCTGACAAGACCGAGTGGCTGTGGATATTGCCCCCTAGGGATTATGTCGACTTTCCCTCCTTGGTTCTTGGGGGAGAGAAATTAACTCCCTCGGAACGGGCTCGCAATTTGGGTGTCCTCCTAGATCCACAGCTAAAATTGGAGCAACATCTTTCAGCTGTGGCTAGGGGGACCTTTGCACAGGTTTGCCTGGTGCACCAATTGTGACCATATTTGGAGAAGGAGGCTTTACTCACGGTCACTCATGCCCTCATCACCTCACGGCTGGACTACTGTAACGCGCTCTACATGGGGCTACCCTTAAAGAGTATCCGGAGACCGCAATTGGTGCAAAATGCAGCGGCATGAGCTGTAGTGGGTGTCCCCAGATACACCCACATAACACCCATTCTCCGCCAGCTGCATTGGTTGCCCATTAGTCTCCGGACACAATTTAAGGTGTTGGTTTTAACCTTTAAAGCCCTATATGGCTCAGGGCCAAGTTACCTTCGGGACCGCATCCTACCGCATACCTCCCTACAATTTAATTTAATTTAATTTAATGGATTTGTATGCCGCCCAACTCCCAGGGGACTCTGGGCGGCTCACAGCATATTCGAATCCATTACAACAAATATAAAATACAATAATTAAAAAACATACAAAAGTTAAAAGAGTATCTCATATCCACAAAAACAAGGGGGGAGACCCTTATCTAATCTAGTTGGTCTCACTTTTACCCCGCCTGCCGGAAGAGCCAGGTTTTTATTGCTTTCTGGAAGGCCAGCAGGGTGGGGATGGTCCTGATCTCCGGGGGAAGCTGGTTCCACAGGGAGGGAGCTCCCACAGAGAAGGCCCTCCCCCTTGGCCCCGCCAAACGACATTGTTTGGTTGATGGGACCTGGAGGAGGCCGACTCTGTGGGCCCTGACCGGTCGTAGGGAGGTATGCGGCAGGATGCGGTCCCGAAGGTAACCTGGCCCTGAGCCATGTAGGGCTTTAAAGGTAACGACCAACACCTTAAATTGGATCCAGAGACTAATGGGCAGCCAATGCAGCTGGCGGAGGATCGGTGTTACGTGGGTGCATCTAGGTGCACCCACCACAGCTCGCGCAGCTGCATTTTGCACCAATTGCAGTCGCCGGACACTCTTCAAGGGTAGCCCCATAGAGCGCATTGCAGTAATCCAGCCGGGAGGTGATAAGGGCGTGAGTGACTGTGAGAAGTGCCTCCCTCTCCAAGTAGGGTCGCAATTGGTGCACAAGACGTACTTGTGCAAAGGTCCTCCTAGCCACAGCTGAAAGATGTTGCTCCAATTTTAGCTGTGGGTCTAGGAGAACACCCAAATTGCGAACCCGTTCTGAGGGAGCTAATTTCTCCCCCCAAGAACCAAGGAGGGGTAATTGGTCAAATCCTTAGGAGGCAATATCCACAGCCACTCAGTCTTGTCAGGGTTAAGTTTTAGCCGGTTCTTCCCCATCCAGACCCTAACATCGTCCAGGCAGCGGCCCATTACGTCTACGGCTTCCCCGAATTGAGACGGGGTGGAGGTGTACAACTGGGTATCATCAGCATATTGCTGCTACATCACCCCGCGTCGTCGGATGATCTCACCCAGTGGCTTCATGTTAAACAGGATGGGCGAGAGGACCGAGCCCTGCGGCACCCCACATAGTAGGGGCCTAGGGCTCGACCTCTGCCCCCCTGTCAGCACCGATTGCGTCCTGTCAGAGAGGAAGGAGGAGAACCACTGCAAAACAGTGCCGCCCAACTGGTTAGGTCCCACAGAGTTGGTCTCCTCCAGGTCCCATCAGCCAAACAATGTCAGTTGGTGGGACCACGGGGGAGAGCCTTCTCTGTGGGAGCCCCATCTCTGGAACCAACTCCCCCCAGAGATCAGGACTATCCCCACCCTACTGGCCTTCCGTAAAGCCGTGAAAACATGGCTCTTCTGGCAGGCGGGGGGGGGAGATTAAGATCTATCCCCCCATGTGTGAATGTTGGTTTGTTTTTAAATTTTTTGTAATTCTTTTTAATCATTTGTGTCATTTTTCTTATAAATTGTTTTGTATTATGTTGTGCGCCGCCCTGAGTCCTAAGGGATTGGGGGGGGCATATAAAAACGACCAAATAAATAAATAAATAAAACCAATTGGGCATCATACAGATAGGATCCAAGAATACCTTTTTTGGGATGAGGATGGGGCTGGGCAGTTGGTCTTGGGTTACCTAATCATCATGCTCTTACAACTGTTTGGTTTAGCTGAATGCATTGTGTTGTAAGTGTTTAATGCTTGGGCATGTACACTGCATTAAATTGTAACATTGTTTAATAACTTAAAACCAGCTGTTTAACGACCATTCCAAGTTACAACAGTACTGAAAACATGACTTTAAAAAAAAGGGAATGGACAACCATTTATCCAGAATGGTATAGGGTCTCCTGCTTGAGCAGGGGGCTGGACTAGAAGACCTCCAAGGTACCTTCCAGCTCTATTTTGATTGATTGAAAATTTGTCCTTGCACTTACAATTGTTTTACCCATCCCCAAAGTCAGCTAATCAAATTTTGAGCACTTGGCCACTGGCATGTATTTATGATGGTTGCAATGTCCTGGGTGGGTCATGTAATGTATATGCCTCTTGGCAAGATGGGTGGCAGATAAACAAACAAACAAACAAACAAACAAACATTCTTCTCAGCTGAGAGGTGAAAAAAATTAAGAAATTCCCAGGGCAGGAGGCTAGAAAGGGATTCTCTCTCTCTCTCTCTCTCTCTCTCTCTCTCTCTCTCTCTCTCTCTCTCTCTCTCTCTCTCTCACACACACACACACACACACACACACACACACACACACACACACACACACACAAACACAAACACAAACACAAACACAAACACAAACACAAAACCTCCAAAAGAACCAAAGCTTTTCTGCATTATGGCCCAGAAAGCCGTGTGGATGTGTCTAAGAAGGAGCTGGAGATGCTAATTTTTTTAAAGCTGGACACGCTGCAAGCTCCGCTTGTGATGAACTCTGGGTGGTTATCTAACATTCCTTTGTGATTTATTAAACAAACCCATCTGTTGTGGGTTCTCACAAGATAAAACATGGTTTACGGCATGCCACCTTAATCTGAGATCTTAACCCCAGGCTTCTCCATCCTGGAGTCAATTGCCCCAAAGTGCTAGCTGAACCCGACCTCAACTTGCCGCCTCCACAATTCTCCCAAGTCCGCAACGGGAGCGGGGGGGGGGGGGGCGAAGGACTTCTCCCAGGTCTGCCAGAAGCGGAGCCAAAGGCGCATTGGAGGTTTTGGTGGCCCCGCTCAATGCACGGAGCCCCAACCAGCTCCTAGTTCCGCGTCTTGAAGATCAAAGCAGTGAAGGCGCGTGGCGGCGGCGCAACCTTCCTTCTGCATCGCCCTTTCCGCCTTGACTGGCTGGCCGTCTTCAAAGCCGGAGCGCCCGCTCCCTCCAGGGCTGCCAGGGAGTCCAGACTCTCCGCCTTCTCCTGGCCCAACCTGCCCCGCACGGAAGCCTGGAGGGAGGCGGGCGCCGGCTTGGAGAAGCCGGGACGCGGGGCGGGCAGCTCTCCCAGAATGGAAGCGGCCCAGCCGGCGGGGCTAAAATTAGCGCGGCGCGTCCCGGCGCAGCTGTCCCGTCCCGTCTTGGGTCGCCTGGCCTGGCCACCCTCGACAGCCCTCTGCTCTCACCGCCCGGAGAGCGAGCGGGGCGGGCGCGGGGACAGGCGAGCGCTCGGGCGAGCCGGTCCCGGCCACCTCACAGAGGCCGGGCTGCGACACAGGCGGGCCGGCCGGCGGGGGCTCCGGGCGACGCTCCGTCGGGCGACACGGCAACCCGTCCAACGGCCACCAGCTCGTGAGTATCGGCTGCCGCCGGGCTGGCCGGGAGCTCATCTCCAGCCCTGCTGCCCCCGACTAGCGGAGGGCTTCTGCTGGGCCTGGGGGGCGCCAGCGGTTCACACGCGCGCGTGTTCCGAGCTGGGTTTGGGCGGGGCTACCTGGAGACAGGTGGAGTGGAGGGAAGGGCTGGGCAGGGGGCTTGAGGGGAACCCCCAAACTGACTGCAATTTAAAAGGGGGAGCAGCAGCCTGGCTCAAGCCATTACACCCCAACATGCAAATCTTTGCCCGCTTAACACTCTTAACCTGGATTTTGAGTTATCCCACTGTCACCCTCATAAGATTATCCAGAAGAGGGGCTTCTGCCCCACACACTGTGCCCAAAAAGTCCATGAAAGGTAGTACTAGCCAAGTTTAACTGGTGTGAACGCATTTATTGCAGGAGTTGGGATTCTCTGAACAGAATTTTTTCCCCCTCTTAAGTTTTGCAGACTAAGGTTAGTCTGCTTGTTTTGTCCCTCAGCCACCTGAAGTAGTGGGTGTGTGGGGGGGGTTTCAGCCAGTTCGGGATTCTGCCTCTTGGCCGGGCTGCACCTGTTGGACAGAAAACTGTATCACAGCAAATGCCTTGCATTAAGTTGACCTCATGCCCTTCCTTAGGTTGAGCAGTTGCAGTTTGCAAGTGATAGCTTTCAGCATAAGGCACTATGCAAGCCTAGTTACAGTAGTCCTCGACTTACAACCATTTGTTTAGCTACTGTTCAAAGTTACAACTGCACTGAAAAAAGTGACCATTTTTCACCCTGGCGACCATTGCAGCACCCCCATGGTCACATGATCAAAATCCCAATGCTTGGCATCTGGGTCACTTTTATGACGGTTGCAGCGCCCCAGGATCATGTGATCCCCTTTTGTGATCTCCTGACAAGCAAAGTCAATGGGGAAGGTAGACTCACTTAACAACCATGTAACTACAGGTAGTCCTTGACTTACGACCACAATTGAGCCCAAAATTTTTGTTGCTAAGTGAAACATTTAAGTGAATTTTGCCCCATTTTATGACCTTCCAAGCCACAGTTGTTAAATGAATCACTGCAGTTGTTAAATTTGTATCCCAGTTGTCAAGTGAATCTGGTTTCCCCACTGACTTTGCTCGTGAGAAGGTTGCAGAAAGGGATCACATGACCCTGGGACACTGTGACCGTCATAAATATGAGTCAGTTGCCAAACATCTGAATTTTTGTCACATGACCGTAGGGATGCTGCAAAGGTTGTAACTGTGCAAATTGGTCATGTCACCTTTTCCACTGCCGTTGTAACTTTGAACTGTCACTAAATGAACTGCTGTAAGTTGAGGACTACCTGTAATTTAACTACTGAAGTGATTCACTTAACTGGTTTTCATATATTTTAGCCTCCAGTCCCCTAGTCATCTTTGTTGCACAGCTGGCTGGGAATTCTGGGAGTTGAAGTCCTCATGTCTTAAAGTTGCCAAGTATTTTCTTTACTTTGTAGGGAAATGCTAGGGAAGTCACCTGAAATACATTTATTTATTCATCCAGACCCTAGAAACTGCATTGTGTTTGCATGTAAATAGCATATGCTGGATTTGGTGCTTGTGAACCAGCTGCGTCTCAGCAAGAGACCCCTGACCAAGGTTGCAAAAACTGCGTTATCCAAATCATTAACCCAGCATCTGTGTGACTCCTAGCTTCCAGCACAGCACCATTCACGATGAAAGTCCCCCTCAAGAGACAATTCAAGATGAGCCTGCTGGATATCACCAAGATGTTCTCCCTGTTCCAACCCAGCGAAGATGAAGATGGGGACAGAGAAAGACAAGAGCTGAGTCTCGCCGTGTCCCAGGACAGCTACCAGCTGTTGGACCAACTGTTGCACCAAGAGAGATACAAACGGGTCATCAACAGTCGGAGCGGTTGGGGGGTGCCAGGCACTCCCCTGCGCCTAGCGGCCTCCAAGGGCCACGTCAGGTGCGTCAAGGTGCTTCTGGACCATGGAGCCGAAGTGGACGGCTTGGATGTCAAAGCCCAGACGCCACTGTTTGTTGCCGTCAACAACGGGCACCTTGACTGTGTGAAGGTCCTCTTGGAGGCAGGGGCCTGTCCTTCTGGGAGCATTCACAACAACTGCACCCCGCTGCTCACGGCTGCGAGAGAAGGAGCCCTGGGGATCCTGCAGGAGCTGCTGTCACACGGGGCAGACCCTAATGTCAAGCCTCGAATCCCGGAGTGGGCGGCCAACTCCGTGGCCTGCTGTGGACCTTTGTATTTGTCTGCGGTCTACGGTCATCTGGAGTGCTTCAAGACCCTCTTGCTGTACGGGGCTGAGCCCAACTACAACTGCTTGGATAGGAACATGATCACCCGAATTAAACACCCCAAGACTCTCCTGGAAGTCTGCTTGAAGCATGGCTGCAGGGCAGAGTTTGTCAAGCTCCTCACTGATTTTGGTGCCAATGTCTACTTGCCTGGCATCACCTTGGAGAAGAGCTCAGCAAACCCTGAAGTGCTTGAGCTGTTGGCCAGAGAAAGAGGTAACTTGTTTTTTTTATTTTTATTTTTATTTAATGTAATACAAGATTATGCAGATTCTTAAAATCTCCCTCCTTCTCCTTCTCCCTTTCTCTTTCCTTCCTTCCTTCCTCTTTCCATACATTACCTATCACATTATTTGTTTCTGGGGTAAGCAATACTACACAAGGTGTATAGTAAAATGAATACAAAAGAGTCACCCAAAACAATTTAAGTCACAAGCTAAGGAAAAAAACCAGACAGACATATACATATAGCTAAATCTACATTCACAACAATAGCATTCCTTATACCTTTCCATACTTTTCTGTATGGGTTAAGCACAAAATGAAAAACTGGTTTTCTTTACAGCCTGGATGGAAGTGACCATCCCTTTCTAGAAATTCTGCCAAACGGTTTTGCATCAGTCACAGCTCAGGAGTAACAAAATTTTGAGCGTTTGTCCCAAAGGTGCTTTTCCAAAAGGCAACCGGACTTTCTTGCTCCTTTTCTTGAAAATATTTCACTTCTCATCCAAGAAGCTTCTTCAGCTTCTTGGATGAGAAGCAAAACATTTTCAAGGAAAAAAACAAGTCAGTCCAGTGGCTTATTGAAAAAGCACCTTTGGGACAGTCATGACCTGGATGACTAAGAATCTCCATTCAAAAATTGGTTTTTGTTAAGCAAAGTCATTAAGATGAGTATTGTTGTGGCCAGGTGAGTCCAGGGCAATTAGCAGTCGATCCCGAGGATTCGGAGGTAGTGGGGGTGCAGTACAGAAGTCCGGTGTTCCTGGCACCAGAGACGGAGAGTGAAGAGGACGTGGGGTCAGAGGCTGGCGAACAATTAGAGCCTGATGCATCTCCTGAGATTAGTGACTCAGGAGAAGAGGAGGAGCCTCTTCTTGATGCCAGAGCACGCAGGTCCTCAGAGACATGAGTGGCTAATCAGGAGGAGGCTTCCTCGTGAGTAGTACTGCAGGTCTTGACCACACCCTGAGGGTATTTAAGGGTCTGTCACGAGGGGCTTCATTGCAGAGAACAACCCCATTCTGTGTTTCCAGCATCTTGATCTCGATCTCACTTTCTCTTGTGTCTTCGGCTTGGATTTGAAATGTGAACATTTTTCCTGTGCTAATTGGACTTGGGCTTCTGCCAAATCTCCGTGAGTTTGAGATAAACCTATCTGCCTGTTTCTCTGGGACTCTAGCCAACTACTGAGAAGGCCTCCGTGTAAATAACTCATTAATACCTGATATTCTTTTGAAAAGATTTAACTCTTGCTAAGACTTTCTTGGAAGTAAAAGTGTATTGTTCCCAGTTCATTCCCGTGCATCTTATTTTGGGGGGCATACCCGTGGGGACAGAACAAGTATCTATGGAGATTTGCCATCATCCAGGTCATGGTTGTTCCAAAGTTGCCTTTTTCAAAAGGCAACTGGACTTTCTTACTCTTTTCCTTGAAAATGTTCTAAGAAGCTTCTTGGATGAAAAGCAAAACATTTTCAAAAAAAAAAAGAGCAAGAAAGTCCAGTTGACTTTTAGAAAAGCACCTTTGGGACAACCATAGACACAATGAACATTGGTTGTTCCTCTGAGTTCTAGATGAATAGGTTTCTAGGGGTCCTGGGGCGAACTTTAAGGGTTGGTAGAACAAGGGTGGTGCACTTTGTCTTCTTTTTCCCCTCTCCCCTGCAGCTCATCCTAGATCTTCCAATGTTCTCTTTCATCTCCAGTCTCTTTGATTATTTCACATATTTTCCCTCAAGAAACCAATTCTGCCTGGAACAGCTCTATTTCAGTCCATGTCCAGAACATCTAGATTTTGGCACAGACAAAAAACCACAAAGCATGTATGGTTTTTTGTTCTTCATTTCTATTGATGTGATGACCTTGAAGGCATTACAGGGAGTGAAATCTTTAGCAGCGTTAACCATGCAATGATGATTACCGCCTCTCTCTCCTCCCAGCATTGCCCAAATCCTTGATGTCTCAATGCAGACTGGCAATCAGAAGATTTATGAAACTGGAGAATCATCCCAAAGCTGTGGATCAACTGGACATCCCACTAGTGCTGCTCAATTACCTCAAACACCAAGTGTAACAGAAGATCAATGCTGAATTGCCCAGGGTTACCAAGTACTGTAACTGGATAACGAAAAAAGAAAGAAAGAAAGACACTTCTAAGAATTGGAACACCAGTGTGTGGTGGTTTGCTTGAATGAATTTGATGGTGTGTGTGAAAAATAATACAGTAGCTAAAGAGTTTCCCAGTTTAGGGAATCTTAAGAAGTGTGGACTTCAACACCCGGAATTCTGGGAGTTGAAGTCCACCATCTTAATATTAACAAATTCTTAACATTAACAAGTTCACCAACTTTACATTAACATTGACCAACTAAAATGGACAAAAAAAAAATCTCATTCTCCTGGTGGACGGCTGGGAAGAATCAAGCTTTATTCTTGTGGGGTTTTTTTGAAGATCAAGCTCCGTTGCTCTAAAGCAGAGATTCGCAACACCGAGGTTAACAAAAGGGCACATTTATTGAAGAGATTGCTATCCACCACATAGAATGAATGGGAAGTTTTAGGGGGAATTCTAAAAAATTTAGGTCTTTAACTGTGACATTCCTATGTTTGGACTGAGCTACCATTTTCATCTCTTTTTGTCAGGCTCTAAAACCCAAGAAAAACATGTGGTTGTTCTAAACAGATTTGCAGGATGCAGAATAACAGAGTTGGAAGGGACCTTCAAGGTCTTCTAGTCCGACCCCCTGCTCCAGCAGGAGATCCCGTGCCATTCTGAACAAATGATGTCCAGGGTCTTCTTGAAAACCTCCAGTGATGGAGCACCCACAACTTCTGGACACAAGCTGTTCTTTATTTATTTCTTTATTGTTCCTCACCTACAGACAGAAATCTTGCCAAAGTAGACTTGTCCCATCAGGGGAATTCTGGGAATTGAAGTCCAAACATCTTAAAGTTGCCAAGGTTGAAAAATGCCGTATTTGAGAGTTCATCTTGTGGTACCGTATGAGTGTTTTAATCAATATCACTTTTGTTTAATAAGATTGGGAAAGGCAAATATGGATTTAATTATTACTAGTGGAAGCATTTTTAATTCTCTAGGTAAATGCAATTTTAAGAGCAAGCTCACTGCATTAAATACAAACATTTTTCTCTTTCTCAAATTCTGAAGCAAAATCAGATTTATTTTAAAGATATGTATCATCATAATGATGATGTATCATCATCATCATAAGAGCCGAGGTGGTGCAGTGGTTAAAGTACAGCACTGCAGTTCAGCAGTTCAGCTGTTCAAATCTCACCGGCTCAAGGTTGACTCAACCTTCCATCCTTCCGAGGTGGGTAAAATGAGGACCCAGATTGTCGGGGGCAATATGCTGAACTCTGTAAACCGCTTACAGAGGGCTGTAAAGCACTATGAAGCGGTATATAAGTCTAAGTGCTATTGCTAAGTGCTATTTATATTCCATCATTAAGTCAATTTAGAACAACAGATTTTCATGAAAATGATTTTGCATGTTTACAGCACTGTTCAGTTTAATCTGGGAGAAGAGGAAAGAGAAGATTGTTTAGGCTGCGATATCACGGGCTCAATATTAATAAATGGATAAATAAATGGCAAAATTAATTGCTTGGATTCATCTGAAAAGTCACAGATTTTTAAAAAATCATCAATGTCTTTCCCTGTTGGGATGATTCCAAGCTGGGCTAAAACTGCTGCCTTGAGAACTATTTTGACAATCTTTTAATTATAGTGTTTATTTTAATGTGAAGTATTAATGCTTGTGAAATAAAATATTTTTTTTAAAGAATAGTACAGGTTATTTTCCACTAGGTTACAGTATTGAACCAAAAACATTACCTATGTACCATTATGGATTGTTGTTCTATAATTCTAACAGAAGGGGGCAGAAGAGGACAATTGGACTCAAGCTCTACTTGAGTGATTCAGGAAGGTGCAATGATGGCGGTGGGATTATGATGGATTTTGGCCCAAAGTGGCAAAGTCCTTCTTATGCATTTTTACGAAGATCCTGGCCATTTGGTAACCTAAGCCTCCGCCCTCCCTCCCTCTCTTCCTTTCCTCCTCCTCCTCCTCCTCCTCCTCCTCCTCCTCCTCCTCCTCCTCCTCCTCCTCCTCCTCTTCTTTGAAAAGACTATTCTGAAATAGTACATTCTAACAGTTTCTTTTGCTTTTTAAAGAAAAGCTGGTTTTAGAGCTTATGCTGTCATTTTCATATTGTTGCCAATTGTGATGTTGTTGGACAGAGTTGGGGGGTTGTGGAGAAGGAATTTTGAGTTCCCATCTCTATTGTACAGTTTTAATTACTATCTCATCTCCTGCATGTAAAAAACTAGGCTTTATGAGAAATCCATCTGCCAATATCCATCTGCCAATATCATCTTGGATGAAGCACAGGGCAATAGAAAAGCATTTGCATTATTTATAAACCCAAAATCTAATTACGTCAGAAGACTGTGAATCCTATTAACCAGCGTTTTCTAAGCCATAGGAAGGTTTCCTCAGGGAAATGTTGAGTTCCATGCTTTGGTTCTTTCAAAATGGAAGCTGTCAGAAACGCAGAACAATGTTGTCTGAGGAATAGCTTGGAGGTTGGATTAGACACAGATAGATCTTTGTGTTCTGTATTGATTCAAAAATACAGAGTCCTGGGAACTTTTTCTGATTCTGATCATCATTTAAACTGTTTTGTGGGTCAACAGAGAGCTGTATTTTTTGGCAGAAGTAACAGGTGACCTCAAAAGATAATTACTGAAGGAGGAAGGGAGGGAGGGAGAGGGAGAGGGAGAGAGAGAGAGAGAAGGAGGAGGAGGAGGAGGAGAATGAGAAGAAACTATTTCTTGGAAAACTGTAGTATGGTTGACCCAACCAATCAAGCAATAGCCCTTTGGTCTTCGAGGGACCTTTTTGTTAAGCAGCCCAGTGACAATTGCTGGGGGGGGGGGAGGGAGCCTTGGATACACCGAATAGGGTTACGCAGGGAGAGGCTTCCTCGGTTCCTATTCTAGTATCCCCCCCCCCCCCCGAGCCTGTGACTCTGGCAAGAAAGGTCTAAACCTCAACTGGAACTTTAACATCGGAGCAGGGATTAGAGCCTTGCAGTTACAGAAAGCCTTGATAAAACACTCGTGTATTCTTCCCCCTGATAATTTATCATTTACCATCTATCAGCTGTGGGATCGAAACTGTCATCAATTATTAGGTTTAATCTCGGAAGCCACGGCTTGGAGTTTTCTATGCATTTTTGCACTTACCTATGCACTTTATTTCTGCCAGTCTGAACATCGATTTGTTGTTACATCTAGTCTTTACCTCGGAAGTGGGAGGGGGGTGGGAATGTGGAAGTTTGTGTATTAAGGTTGGGTGGTTGATGTCAGTGGGTGTAATGGGTTTGGATGAAAGGATATTTAAGTGTGAATGTATGTGGATATATCTGGGCGGATCAAATGTTTAGATTAATTGATTAGTTTTGATAGAATGAGTGGGTCAGGGATAAGGGTTCGGGCCCCCTCTGCTGAGTGTGGAAACAAAAGCGGAGGGGGCCTTGATTTCGACCCCCGGCTCAGTTTAAATGGTATGTATGGCCTGCAGGGAGAGAGGAGGACCAGCGGGGAGGGGGAGGGGATCTCTGGGTGGGGGGAGAGTCGGAGCATTACGGTCATAACGGGGAGAGGTAGGTATGGCGGGAGCCAAGGGGTAGGCTGCTCTCGGGGAACTAGAACTCACTGTCTCCAAGCAATTTCCTGTTCCGGCCCCTCTGACTTGGTTCCATCTAGCTCAGCCCGAATACCTGGTGATCAGGGAATTCAGGGCCCTGGGCTCAAGCTGCTGCTATTGAATGCCAGGTTGATTACCAACAAAGCACCCCTCGTGTGGGATTTAATCCTGGACGAGGGGGCGGACCTGGCATGCGTAACGGAGACCTGGCTGGGCCAGGAGGGGGGTGTTCCCCTCTCTGAGATGTGCCCGGACAGGTTCTTAGTTCTGCATCAGCCGCGACCCCAGGGTAGGGGTGGAGGAGTGGCTATTATAGCTCGCTGGAATCTTTGTCCTCGTAGGAGCCCGGCCCCGGAGATTGTTGGGTGTGAGACGCTCCTTCTGAAGTTGGATTTAGGGGATCAGGTGGGCCTTTTGCTAACGTACCTGCTTCCTAGCTGCGTTGCAAAGGCCCTGCCTGTGCTGCTCGAGGCGATAGCTGGGCTGGCGGTTGATTTCCCCAGGCTTATGGTTCTGGGGGACTTCAACCTGCCTTCGCCTGGCGAAACCTATGATGCAGTCCAGGAGTTCATGGCTTCCATGACAACCATGGACCTGACCCAAGTAGTTCAGGGTCCGACTCATGAGTGAGGTCACACGCTTGAGCTAGTGTTTCTCTCGGGGCAGTGGAGAGATGATCTGAGGCTGAGGGGTTTAGTCATTTCACCCTTGTCGTGGTCATATCATTTCCTTCTGAGGTTAGATTTCATGGCACCACTCCTTCATCGCAAGGAGGCGGGACCGATTACGTGGTTCCGCCCCAGGCGCCTAATGGAACCAGTAGGATTCCAGAGGGAACTTGGGGAGATACCTGAATCCTTGGTACACAATTCGTCTGAGTCTCTGGTAGCTGCCTGGAACATGGCAGTATCAGGAGCGTTAGATCGGATTGCGCCTTTGCGACCTCTCCGTAGTAGTGGATCCAGGAGGGCTCCTTGGTTTACTGAGGAGCTCCGGGAGATGAAACGCCACAAGAGACGTCTAGAGCGACGGTGGAGGGCCAGTAAAGCTGAATTTGACCGGACACTATTAAGAACTTTTATTAAGTTTTATTTAGCGGCAATACGGGCGGCAAAATGTTCGCATTTTTCTGCTCTTATTGCATCTGCCGATTCACGCTCAGCCGCCTTGTTTAGAGTGACTCGCTCCCTCCTTGCTAACGGGGGAGTGGAGGAACCCTTGCAGGGCAGAGCTGAGGAATTTGCTCAGTTTCTGGTGGATAAAGTCACTCAGATTCAGACAGACCTGGACTCCGATTGGACAGGGCAAGCCGAGATGACGGGCGGGTCTTAGTCCTGTTATATGGGATGAATTTGAGCCTATTACTTCTGATGATGTTGACAAGGCCATAGGAGTGATGAGTTCCTCCACTTGTTTGTTGGACCTGTGCCCCTCCTGGCTGGTTTCGGCCAGCAGGGAGGTGTCACGTGGCTGGCTCCAGGCGGTTGTGAATGCTTCTCTGAGAGAGAGATCCATCCCACAGCCCTTAAAAGCTGCGGTGGTGAGGCCCCTCCTCAAGAAGCCTTCCCTGGATCCGGCGGATTTAAAGAACTTCCGCCCAGTCTCCAACCTACCCTTTGTGGGTAAGATTGTAGAGAAAGTGGTGGTGCTCCAACTCCTATGGTTATTGGATGACACTGATTATCTAGATCCCTTTCAATCAGGTTTCAGGCGCGGCTACAGCATGGAAACTGCTTTGGTCACCATGATGGATGATCTCTGGCGAGCCCGGGATGGAAGTCATTCCTCCATCCTGGTGCTACTTGACCTCTCAGCGGCTTTTGATACCATTGACCATGGTATCCTTCTGCGCCATCTCGGTGAGTTGGGAGTGAGAGGCACTGTTTTACAGTGGTTGTTCTCCTAACTCTCCGATAGGACGCAGTCAGTGTTAACAGGGGGTCAGAGGTCGGCCCCTAGGCCTCTGATTTGCGGGGTGCCTCAGGGTTCGGTCCTCTCACCTATCCTGCTTAAAATCTACATGAAACCGCTGGGTGAGATCATCCGACGACACGGGGTGAGGTATCAGCAATATGCTGATGATACCCAGTTGTACATCTCCACCCCGTCTCAGTTCAGGGAAGCAGTGGATGTAATGTGCTGGTGCCTGGACGATGTTAGGGTCTGGATGGGAATGAATAGGCTCAAGCTCAACCCTGACAAGACCGAGTGGCTGTGGATATTGCCCCCCAGGGATTATGTCGACTTCCCCTCCTTGGTTCTTGGGGGAGAAAAATTGACTCCCTCGGAACGGGTTCACAATTTGGGTGTCCTCCTAGACCCACAGCTTAAATTGGATCAACATCTGTCAGCTGTGGCTAGGGGGACCTTTGCACAGGTTCGCCTGGTGCACCAATTGCGACCCTACTTGGAGAGGGAGGCTTTACTCACGGTCACTCACGCCCTCATCACCTCATGGCTGGACTACTGTAATGTGCTCTACATGGGGCTACCCTTAAAGAGTGTCCGGAGACTGCAATTGCTGCAAAATGCAGCTGTGCGAGCTGTGGTGGGTGTGCCTACATACACCCACATAACACCCATTCTCCGCCAGCTGCATTGGCTGCCCATTAGTCTCCGGACGCAATTTAAGATGTTGGTTTTGACCTTTAAAGCCCTACATGGCTCAGGACCAGGTTACCTCTGGGACCGCATCCTACCACATACCTCCCTACAACTGGTTAGGTCCCACAGAGTTGGTCTCCTCCAGGTCCCATCAACCAAGCAATGCCCGGTTGCAGGGAAGAGAGCTTTGCACAGACCATGGGGGTCTGCAGAAAGCTAGGTCAAAAAGCTTAGGATGGCAAGTTATCGTGCATTTGAAGTCCTCCTCACTGTTTAATGTGAAAAAGGGATGGGCCTTTGATTCCATGGCTGTGACCCCATCTTTACTGTTTTGACCCCCAGCGGATACCCAATGTTACAAAATTCTATAGAGAGTTCTGGTTGCATGGCAACCTGAATAGAGATGCACATACAAATACCCTTTCCTACAAGCATTTTGATCAGTATGCGTGATATCTTGCACAACAGGCTATCAAAGAGATTGTTAAGACCAACTGTCGTAAAAAAAATATTTCTCACCGGTTTCTGAATGTAAAAGCCCTAACCTGGAGAGTGGAAGGAATTATTTTCATGCCCCTTTACCTGTTTGCTTAGGAAATGTGTATCTTGATGAGCGCCCTGTGTTAGATTACTTAATATTAAGATCTGTGTTAGCCAACCTTGGCACCTTTAAGATGTATGGACTTCAACTCATTTTTGAACATATAGCAATCTCTCTGCAGTTGTCATATGAAAAAACAAAATTCCCTGAGTTTTTTTCCAATTGTTTTACCATCAATCCTCAAAGCATGCCGACCCGGGAATTCTGGGAGTTGAAGTCCACACATCTTAATGTTGCCAAGGTTGAGAAACACTGAACCGTGCTGTCAAAATTTGCCACATCATAGAACTGAGGGAAATTACTGACAGTGAGAACAATAAACCAGTGGAACAACTTGCCTGCAAGAGTGGTGGTGGTTGCTCCATCACTGGACAAGAAGAAACTGGACAACAATTTGTCTGGATAGGGTCTCCTGCTTGAGCAGGGGGTAGGGGTAGATGACCTCCAAGGTCCCTTCCAAGCCTTTTGTTCTATGTGCTATGTTTTAACACATGATACCTTGTGAAGATAATGGACCAAGGATGTTTCCTGCAAAAATACAGTATCTTGTTCCTGGCTTGGTTTGAACAATCCTATCATTTCCCCTGAGGGTTTCTTGCAGAATTCTTGAGTATCAGTATTATTTCCAGGACTCTGCCTATCTTGAAAGCAGCCAGATCAATCCATGTAGGACCATCGGTTGGCTCAGTGCGTCTTCCAAATGTCATTCTCACACTCTTCCACTCCCTCTTGGGTCTTTCTTTCTTTCTCTTTCTTTCTTTCTTTCTTTTCTTCCTTTCTCTTTTCTCTCTTTCTTC
Source organism: Diadophis punctatus similis (assembly GCA_023053685.1). Classification (NCBI taxonomy): domain Eukaryota; kingdom Metazoa; phylum Chordata; class Lepidosauria; order Squamata; family Dipsadidae; genus Diadophis; species Diadophis punctatus. The sequence continues at coordinate 19,994,633 of JALIGW010000014.1, read as the reverse complement.
TTTCTTTTCTCGCCCGCCCCCTCTTTTCTTTCCTGTGGAAATCAGATGACTTTTATCAGGGATGAGAGCAATGCAAATGAAAACAGACTTGGGATTTGTTACCATGGCAAGCAGAAAAATTTATCAGCGGGAGAGGGGATGGGTGGGGTAGCTCAAGGAAAGGGTGGGAAAAATGCCTTCCTTGTAACCTCAACCGGATGTCCTTCAGCTCTGCGCTCTCCTTAAAGGCTGAGCCTATTTCTGAACTATCCCATCACAAGGCAGAGAATTTCAATGCACTAAAAACCATAGGTCTCCAAACTTGGCAACTTTTAAAACTTGTGCTAATGTGCTATGCAGACTTCTGGGAGTTGAAGTCCACAGGTCTTGAAGTCTTAACATTGCCAACTTTGGAGAGCCCTGCACTCTGCAAATAGTGACTGTGTAGCAAGGAAGAAATGCTGTAAAGGAAAACAGGGGAAAAAATTTATTAATAGTCTCAGTATGCTCCTAATCTGTAGCGTGAACCTGATTCTGAAGCCCCAGGAACACTAGCAACCTGAGTAGGTCAGGTTTATAGTTCAGTCTTCCTTTCTTGCATCAAAAACCAATAACACTTTTCTTTTGCCTAGTGAAAACTTGCACATTTGCACATGAATAGGCATTGTTCTTACCCAAACGCCTCTTCTCATCTGGTGGATGGGTTGTCCTGGCCAATCATCCTGAAGGCTGGTTCCACCCCAGGATAGAGAATGCCTCTCAACTCCATCTTGCAAACTCACAAACTTAAATTTCCAACCAAGGGGAAAGTAAGAGAAATTGATGGGGTCATTGGTGCTAGCTTGTCAGTGCTCATTCCTGTCCAGACAGATTTATTTATTTATGTATTTGTTTGTGAGACTTATATACCGCGTCATACTGCAAGCACTCTCTAAGCGGTTTACACCAGTAAGCAATGTATATTTATATTGCCCCCAACAATCTGGGTCCTCATTTTACCTACCTCGGAAGGATGGAAGGCTGAGTCAACCTTGAGCCGGTGAGATTTGAACCGCTGACCTGCGGATCACAGTCAGCTAAAGTGGCCTACAGTACTGCCTCTAACCGCTGTGCCACCTCAGCTCTTTATTTATTTATCTATTTATCTTCTAAGGCAGTGGTGTCAATCCTGGCAATTCTAAGCCATGTGGACTTCAACTCCCAGAATTTATTTATTTATTTATTTATTTTATGGTTTCTTATATGCCGCCCCACTCCCGAGGGACTCAGGGCGGCTTACAACACAGGAAAAATACAAGAAAACCAATAAATGCAATTAAAATCAAAATATAAAAATTAAAAGTTACAATATAAAAAAAAAACCATTCAACCACCAGACATACCCGGGGGAGAGTGCAGATGGAGTTAAGCTCTACCCCCTGCCTGCAGGAAGAGCCATGTCTTAACGGCTTTTCGGAAGGCCAGCAGGGTGGGGATGGTTCGGGTCTCTGGAGGAAGTTGGTTCCAGAGCGCGGGGCCGGCCACAGAGAAGGCTCTCCCCCTAGGACCCGCCAGCCGGTTGTCTGGGGAATTCTGGGAGTTGAAGTCCACATGGCTTAAAATTGCCAAAGTTGAGAAACATTGAGTTAAGGCATTAAATAAATATTACAAAAATGAAATAACGGTCTTAAAAGGCGGCATTCACTTTCCCTCTATTCAACCCTCCAAATTACCAAACCTGGACAAACGGTGTGGAAGATTTTCATAAAATACTTGAGCAGTGAGCAAACGCTTTCTACTCTTAAAGAAAGGCCTCGTTTTTATGATCTCATCTGCAAGTGGGTTGATCCTCACTTTGTCTGATCCACTGCTTTTGAAGTTGGATGAAAACCCCAACTTTCATTAATGAGAGTAGGAACCGAAGAGTAAATACTTGAGATACAAAAGGTGGTTTTGTACCAAGACGGCAACCAGGATGGTGTGATTAAAGCTCTACTGTTTTTTTGCTGTTGCATGCTCAACAAGCTACAGCTAGTCCTTGACTTATGACAACTGATCCCAAAATTTCCATGGCAAAGCAAGGCAGTTAAGTGAATCGTGCCTCATTTTACGACCTTTTTGCCATAGTTGTTATGTGAATCACTGCAGTTACGTGAACTGCGCAGTTGTTAAGCGAATCTGGCTTCCCCCATTGACTTGGCTTGTCGAAAGCCGGCTGAGAAGGTTGCAAACGGTGATCACATGATCCCGGGATACTGCAACCCTCATGAAAATATCCCAGTTGCCAAGTGCCCAAATTTTGATAATGACTGTGGGGATGCTGTGATGGCCGTAAATGTGAAAACTATTCACAAGTCACTTTTTTCAGTGCCGTTGTAACTTTGAAGATCACTAAACGAATGGTTGTAAGTCGAGGATTATCAGTATTTAAAAAATGATAAAGGAAACAAGGATCACCTTAGGGCTAAGGAAAGAGATCTATGACCCAAGTCTTCAAGATCAGATACAGCTTCTCCATTTTTTCAGCAATAGCTGTCAGAGGAGATGCAAAGAAGAAACTGGAAAACCGGGACAGCATGTCGTACTCTGTGGTTTAGCAAGTTGTGTGAACGCACCTCCCCTTAAAAACGTTATTCCTTGATACCTTTCTTATACATTGCTTGTACATTTTGAGAGGTCTGTAACTAATGAAGGAGAAATCATTTAGGCTTCCAGGAATCAAAGGCCATTTCCTTGCTCTCATGTGCTTTCAGATCAAATCAAATTTTTTATTACAGAGTAGTCTAAATAAGATTCATTAAACCAAACCTACAAAATACAATACATAAAATGGAATATGCAAAAGAATATGGCATTCAAGGTTAAAAAGCGACAATAATTGCTGCACTACTTGGCTATTTTAAAGGTGCCAGTTTTACAAGCTGAGAAAAGAAACTTTGCAATGGTGTGAATTCCCTCGAGATCCTTAAAACTCATTTGATCGATGGCCTTAATCAAATTTCTATCTGTCCTAAGTATTGAATAAAACAGATCGATGTTGGGAATCGCCATTGATAAAGTTAGTAAGGAGGATTGTTTTGTTGTAAATCTTACTAGCAAAATTAGATAATTTTGCTGGTTTTGTGATTGGGTTCATGGGTCCAGATTTCAATTTATTTATTCATTACTCAACTTGGGTTTGGAGCTGCTCCACTTCCTGGGACAACCTGAAAAGCAAAATACAAATACAGTAATCGAGATAAAAATAAAAGGTTAAGAAAATATAGTCAGAAAAACATAAACACAAAAATAAAATATATAGTACAGTAAGTAAAAACAAACATAAAAATACAAATACAGTAAGATAAACATAAAAATAAAATGCAAATACAGTAACATAAATAAAAATACCAGAATGGCAATGCAGGTAGTCCTCACAACAGTTCATTTAGTGACAGTTTGAAATTACAACAGCCCTGGAAAAAAGTGACTTATGACCGTTTTTCACACTTATGACCGTTGTAGCATCCCCATGGTCACATGATCAAAATTCAAACGCTTGGCAACTGGCTCATATTTATGACGGTCAGTGTCCCGGGGTCATGTGATCCCCTTTTGTGAGTTCTGACAAAGTCAATGGGGGAGCCAGATTCACTTAACAATCGTTTTAACTACAGTGATTCATTCAACAACTTACTTATCAACTGTCTTGCTTAGCAATTGAACTTTTGGGCTGAATTGTGGTCGTATGTCGAGGACTACCTATACAGTAACAAAATGGCAATCCAACTATCCTCACAATTTGTTGCAACATCGGTCAAGCGCCTCTAGAAGGGGGGGGTTGCCCACCTTTAAGTGGCTTGTCTTTCTTAGGACACCCCCCCCCTTCACTTTATGTTGCTTTTGCGTCCTTTTCCTTGTAGTTCCGTTTGAATTCTTTCATTCGGGTTGGGGTCGGATCCGTCCCGGGTCAGGTTGGGCGTCCACTTTGGCCTTCCCAAGAAACTCTCGAACCCTTCGGAACTCCCTACCACTTGAAATGCCACCTGCCCTACTGCTCCAAGAGACGCGGAAGGGGCCGGGAAGGGCAGGAGGCCGTCCTTTGTCCGCCACCCCCGGCCAGGCCGGCTCCAGCGCTGCCCCGACGGCCAAGGAGAAGGGCTGCTGCAGCCGCGCCTTCCCGGGAAAGCTGCCCAGGCGAGGCGGCGGAGACCCGCCCACCCGCCTCCGCATTGGCCAGCCCTGCTGCCGATCACGCGGCCCCGCCTTTGGCCGGGAGTAGCGGGACCCCCGCCTCCGCCTCCGCCCCTGGGCCGCTCCTGGGCGCCGGGAGAGCCGGGAGAGAGAGCCGGGAAGCGACAGGCAACTTCCTTCCCGGCGCGGCGTCTCCAGCCCCGGCAGAGCGCGGGCAGCGGCGGTGAGTGGCTGCAGCGGTGGGCTCGGCTGCCTTCGCCCCCGGCCCCTCCTCTTCCCCCCCCTCTGGCAAGGCGCGGGTCTGGGCGGCCGGTCGTTGCAGCGTCTCCCTCTCGCGCCTTTTGTGTCGGCTCGGCGGGCGCGGAAAGGACGGCGGCCTGCCAGGCTTTGGCAGGAGGGGGCGGGGGGCGTCTGCTCCTCGTGCGGGGGAGGGAGGGGGGGAGGGAGGGGCGGCTGGGACCCCTCCCGGCTCTTCCCCTCTTTCTTTCTTTCTTTCTCCCGCCCGGCCGCTGCCCACTTTCCCTGTTAGGCCAGGCGCGTTGCCGGTGCAGCTGCAGGCGTCGGGGCTGGGATTCCCCTCGGCAGCGCTGAGCTCGGGGAAGCCCCCTGATTTGGGGAGGGGCGGACTGCTCTGCCGGAGGCTTCAATGAGGCGGCGGGCTGCAGGTGCAGTTTTACTGGGCGAAAGATGCACGTGTGTGTGTGGTGTGTGTGGTGTGTGTGTGTGTGTGTACGCGGGGAAGGTCAAGTTCAGCGATTCACCTGTTCGGATTCACCTTGGCTCGCCATTGTCGAGGGGTCGTCCCTTATATAGCTACTGCAAATTTGAATTGTCTATGTTTTGTATCTGTCTCTCTCTGCTGTCAGTCTACTGTCTGTCTGTCTGTCTCTTTATCTCCATCTGTATCATTTATCTGTCTGTCTCTTTATATCTGTCTGTCTATGTATCTACTGGCTATCATTATTGTGTATCCCCCCCTCTCTCTAATATATAGAAGATCTTAATCTTAATCCATAATCCATTTTCAACCAAAATGATTGTCATATTAACTATTACTTGGATGCAAAATATTACAGACCTTTTTTTCCTTATGTGATCCTCAATTTTGGTTGAAAAGTTAAAAACAAATTAGGCTTGCAGTATTGACATCTTAAAAAAACCTTCCACCTTGATAGAACGTTTATTTTTTCTTTTTTTCAATACCTTCAGCTTTCTAAATAATAAAGTCCTTCATTTAAAATCTAGAGGACCTAAATAGGATCGTCTTGAAATCTGGGTTGAAATAATAAGATATATTCTTTCATTTATAACATGGCAGTAAAAGCATTTTTTAAAAAAAGAAGAAAAAGAAAAGCAGGTGGCTGATCAGAGCAGGGAAGGGGCTTTGGGGACCCACCACACATCAGGATCTGTTTCTCAGTGCTGGTTTTGAGAGGGGCTCCTGGACGATGCTTTGGGTCACCTTGCCCTGATATTCAGGGGTGGAGTAGAGACTGAGCAGGCCAGCCTTCCAGAGAATTTGGACAGTTTTGTTCTGTTTAGCTGAGGCAGTGGCGATATTTGCATGAAGTTTTTGTTTTAAAAAAAATTAAAGCTACAGATAGTCCTCGACTTATGAGCAGCATTTCTGTTGCTAACCAAGGAGTTGCTACACAAGTTGCACCCAATTTTACAACTTTTTGGGGGGCTACGGTTGTTAAGTGAATCACTGCAGTTGTTAAATGAATCATGCGGTCGTTAAACGATTTAGGCTTCCTCCATTGACTTTGTCAGAATCTGGCTGGGGAGGTCGCAGGTGGTGACCGCCACAAAGAGCTGCTCTCTGAGGGAAATGGGCAGTTAAGGAATGCGACATGTAAACAAACTCGGGCCAGTTGCCAACCTCCCGAATTTTGATCACATGACCATGGGGATGCTACAATAGTCACAAGTGTGAGAACTGGTCATAAGTCACTTCTTTCAGCACTGTTGGACTTAGAACAGTCATTAAATGAATGGTCGTAAATTGAGGACTACCTGCACTGGACATATCAGAGAAGGCTGAACAGCAAGGCCTGGTGAACCTAAGTAGAGGCTTCATTTTGGGAAGACTCTGTGTGTGTGTGTGTGTGTGTGTGTGTGTGTGTGTGTGTGTGTGTGTGTGTGTGTGTGTGTGTGGATTGCTTTGTGGATTGTACTGATAGGATCCCACAAGGTGCAAACTTTTCAACTTTTCACAACTCTGTTAATCAAATTAAATCTTTTCGGTCAGGCAGTTGAAAAAATGCAGTGGAATAAATCAGATTTCAGTTTCGCCCTAGCCTCCTCCAGTCACATTCCCATTGAAAAACCCATTGTAGCCCGTTGTTGTGGCTTCTCCAAATTACACACTTCTGACTTGGATTGTCAAACACTTGCCATGCTTCTGCCTTTCCTTCTTTGGTGCATCTCTGGGGTGACACAATGGGGCTCTTGACCAATAGAGCTTTGGAACTATACAAGCAGTCCTTGACTTACGACCATAATTGAGCCCAAAATTAAGTGAGTTTTGCCCCATTTTACGGCCTTCCTTGCCACCGATGTTAAGTGAACCTCTTCCGTTGTTAAGTTAGTAACACAGTTGTTAAGTGAATCTGGTTTCTCCATTGACTTTGCTTGTCAGAAGGTCGCAAAAGGGGATCACATGACCCCGGGACACTGCAACCGTCATAAATATGAACCAGTTGCCAAGAGTCTGAATTTTGACCACCTGACCATGGGGATGCTGCAATGGTTGTAAGTGTGAAAACGGTTGTCAGTCACTTTTTTCAGTGGCATTGTAACTTTGAACATACGCTAAATGAACTGTTGTAAGTCGAGGACTACCTGTACTTTTACAGCAAATCCTTGACAATTGAGACCACATGTTTTGTTGCTAAGCAAGAAGTTATTAAGTATGCTGTGCAAGATTTTATGAACTTTATTACCACGGTTGTTAAACAAATCACTGCAGTTGTTAAGTGAATCATCTGGTTATTAAGAGATTCTGGCCTCTTCATTGACTTTGCTTGCCAGAAGGTCACAAAAAGCGACCTTGGACACTGCAACTCTCCTAAATACATGCCAGTTACCAAGTGCCTGGTTTTCAATCACAATGACCCTGGGGATGCTACAAGAGTCAAGGGTGAGGACCAGTCGTAAGTCATTTTTTTCATTGCAAATTCAAATGGTCACTAAATGAATGGTTGTAAGTCAAGGACTGTTTTTCTTTAATTATAACAACTTTCTGTCACAATTCTTTGATATATACATATATACATTTTTTTAAAAAAATGCAGTGTGTTAGATAAATCCTTTATCTTCATGGAATTAATATATGTTCTGGGCTGACAGTGTTTCCTTACCTACTACAGGTAGTCCTTAAGGTACAACAGTTCATTTAGTGACTGTTCGAAGTTACAACACCACTGAAAAAACTGACATGACCATTTTTCACAGTTACAACCTTTGCTGCACGTGATGATCACGTGATCAGAATTTGAATGCTTGGCAACTGACTCATATTTATGATGGTTGCAGCGTCCCAGGGTCATGTGATCACCTTTTGCGACCTTCTGACAAGCAAAGTCCATGGGGAAGCCAGACTCACTTAACAACCATGTTATGAGTCTCTGTGGAGTGGGCGGCATACAAATGCGACAAATAAATAAATAATAAATAAATAAATAAATAATAAATAAATAAATAAATAAATAAATAAATAAATAAATAAATAAATAAATAAATAAATAAATAAATAAATAAATAAATAAATAAATAAAAAATACTGACTTAACACCTGCAGTGATTCGCTTAACAAATGTGGCAAGAAAAGTTGTAAAATGGGGCAAAACTCACTTAACAAATGTCTCACTTAGTCATAGAAATTTTGGGCTCAATTGTGGTCTTAACTCAAGGACTACCTGTAGTGCCACTGTCACAATTCTGGCCTTGTGGCCACATCCCTCATGGCTCAGCCATTGCAAAGCATCGTAATGCTTCTGGCATTTTTTCCCATGTAACATAAGCCTGTTAAGATCAGAGACTACATTTGTTCAACCAGATTTTGTTGTCTTTGGTGCTTCCTGGTGATAAAGTGGGACAAACACACACCGACACAGACACACGCACAGAGATAACAAATCACAATAGGCCCTTGTTCATGTTTTAAAGCCAGGCCAATTTATCATGGCATGCTCTCCCCATGGACTGGATTCCCATGATCAGCTGTGTGACATTCTGTCAGCAATTGGCAGATGCAACATATTCATGAGTGCCAAGACAGAAGAATGTAAACAGGGGTCAGATGTCAGTTAAATACAACCAACAGGGCAATCATTGTTTGTTAAACTGAGGCTGGAATGTAGGCAAAGAAGTTGAGAAATAATCCACAACTGTAACAAAGGATGACGGATTTTGAAGACATGGATGCATATATTTATTTATTTTTATTTATTACATTTATATGGCTGCCCATCTTACAGAAGCGAGACTGGGTGGTGTAGAAATAATCCTCAACTTAACAACCGTTCATTTAGTGACCCTTCAAAGTGACAACAGGGCTGAAAAAAGTGATGTATGACCAGTTTTCACATTTACAATTGTTGCAGCATCCCCATGGTCACATGATCAAAATACAGACGCTTGGCAACTGGCTCATATTTATGACGGCTGCAGGATCCAGGGGTCATATGATCACCATTTGTAACCTTTCTAGCCAGCATCCGACAAGCTAAGTCAATGAGGGAAGTGAATCGCACGATTCACTTAACAACTGCAGGGATTTACTTTAAAACTGGCAAAAAAAGTCGTAAATGAACTCATTTAACAACTGCCTCGCTTAGCAACAAACATTTTGGGCTCAATTGTCATATGTTGAGGACTATCTGTACAACATGCAAATAGTTAGAACAATTAACCAGTGGAACAGCTTGCCTTCAGAAGTTATGGGTTCTACATCACTGGAGGCTTCTAAGAAGAGACTGGATGGCCACTTGTCTGAAATGATAGAGCTTCCTGCTTGAGTAAGGGGTTGGACTAGAAGACCTCCAGGGTCCTTCCCAGCTCTATTCTGATTGATTGAATGATTGAACAACGATCATGCCCAAGGCTTCAAAATTTGCAAAGTTGTAGTATGGTTACACACATCTTCATTCAAAAGAGAGGTACATTGAAGCCAGAACTTTTCCTTTTGGGATTGTTGGATGAACCATTAGGAAAAACCCTCATGGGAGATTATGTCAAGGTATAATTCCTTTAGGGAGATTACTCTATCCACAAAGATGGAAAGATTTGGCACTGGCCACCATTGAAGAGTGTTTGGGGAAATCGACAGAATAAAATTGACAGAAGGATAAATTGACATCTTTATTTAGAGGAAAGACAATATTGTCATGAATTTCTGTCTGGAAATCCCTTATGGACATTTTGTGCAAAAATGAGGAAAAATGCACTTGTGGTCAATGGCTTTAATGATTAGGCAGGATATAAATTATAGAAAGAAGAGAGTCGGGATGTAACTTTAGAAAGAGTGTGTCTATAGAGATTCTCACTCCTCCAGACCAAGGTTGCCTCAAAGATGCTTTTTTCAAAAGGCAACTTGTCTTTCTGGTTTTTCTTTGAAGATGTTTCGCTTCTCATCCAAGAAGTTTCTTCAGCTGTGACTGGATGGTGGGAAATAGAAGGATTTATATTCCTTGCAGACAGCTGGTTAGAGAGAGAGGTTAAAATGTAGTAATTGTAGGCTTCCAGTTTGGATTGCGCCATCGCGGATGCTCCTTTGTCGGGCGCCTTTCCGATTCTTGTAAAAAGCCGCCAGAACAGCTGTCTGGTGGCTTTGAAATCTCTTCCCCGGGCAAAGGGGAGAGATGAGAGCTTGACAGGTGGGGTAGAGCCCCCCTAGTGCCCTAGGAGCCATCCAGGGGCGCGAAGGGAGGGCTCCCCATGCAGCCTGTCTCCTGCTCCGGGAATCTGGAAACCTCCGCTTTTGCGGAGCTAGATGTCGTGACCACCACTGCTTCCAGAATGGGATTTACAACTATTTTTGATTTATAGAAGCAGACAGAGAGAAACAGGCATGAGATGGGCAAGTACTGAAACCTCTTTTTTCTTTTTTCTTCAACTCCTGTGCAAGCTTTCACTTCGGCAAGGAAACAAAGTAACAATATGGCGATTGAGAAGTGAAAGTGACTTTCGTTTTCCCAGAGGCTTTTTTTCTCTTATGGAAACTTTTGACTTTGAAAACTGGCTTTTCTTTCTCTGTCTCCTAACCCTGGATTAAAGTTATAACTGATAGATTTTTAATAATAAAAGACTACCTGGTTTTGAAACTGGAAAGAACTTTAATTAGGGATTTGGCTTTTTTTTTCTTTGTACTCCTCTGAAACACTACAATGGCTTCAAAATCCGGAAAGATTGTTTTGAGTAAAAGAAATGACTATCCCTCTGGTTATACTTCTAAAATGCAACTTATTACTGAGTTAACACCTCCACAGTCTTTGACACCTGAAAACTTATTAAGTAGTTTAAAGATTATGAAAAATGAACTGACTATGGAATTTAACCAGAAAATTAGTGAAATAGATAAGAAAATGCAGGCTGCTTTGAAGAATATGAATCAACAACTTAGGTCGGACGTGTTAGAGGTTTGCAAAGGATTAGCAACAAATATTGAAGTTCTGGCAGATCGTATTGAAACAAATAAACAAGCTTTGGCAACCTCGGTGGAATATATAGATAAAATTCAAAATGACATTGCAAATTTTGAAACAGAGGTGTTGATGATGCAGTTCAGATCTATGGAAGTTGCTATAAGGGTCAGAGGATTGAAGGAGGGATTATATGAAGATTTGAAAGGAAGGATGGTTGATGCTTTGGACCAGGTGTCTGGAATGTCTAAAGTGGAATTGGCTACACAAATTGACAAGATATATAGAATCAACTCGTGGTATGCTAAACAAAAACACCTACCAAGGGACATTGTCATATATTTTACTACAAGAGCCTTACGGAATAGAATTATACAGGCAACGTTCAACAACAATCTTAAGGTGAATGGCCAGGAATTAATGATTTGGAAAGAAATCCCCTCTAAAATGCTTAAAGCCAGAAAAAGTTACACCTTTCTGATTGATGAACTCAAAATATTAAATTTACAATATAAATGGGAAGCACCAGTAGGAGTAGCGGTGAAATTTTCTGGAAAAAGATACCGGCTTAACACGATAAAGAAAGCTACTGAATTTTATGTCAATGTTTTAAAGGCTGATATATCCAGAATTCCAGAAGAAGGATGTATGAAAGTAAAAGAGGAGGAGGAGGGGAAGCCACCCCTGTCGGATCAAAAGGAAACAGATTTAAAGAACCAAAATGAGTGCCAGAGCCAGATAGACGGGGAAAAGGAGATGGAGGATCGGGATCAGATGGGAGGCGAGTTGATAAATTCAAAATCATCGAGCTATAAAAAGATGCAACTATCAAGATACAAAAAGATGCAGTGTTGAAATATATTGGACGGATAGAGATTAATATGATTGTATTTTTCCTTTTTTCTTCCCCTTTTTTTAATATATAGTTTTTGAAGATTTGGAATTTTGGACTTAGACTGTTTATTATTTAAAAAAAAAATTTTTAGATTTAGAATTTTTTTTGAAGCTAATAAGTTAATGTATAATAATATTATGTTATTATTATGATGAAATTTAATATTTAATTATTATCTATGTAATATTTAGTTAAGTTTTATTCAACTTTGAGGTTATTTCTATTATTAATTTTTATTATTAATCTATTATTAAACTTAGAATTTTTTTGAAGCTAGTAATTCGATGTATGGTAACAATATGTTAATAATATTAGTTTAAGATTTTTGTATTTTATATTTAGCTATTATTTACGTAATATTTATCTAAGTTTTATTTAATTTGGAGGAAATGTTGCACAAGGTAGAGGATTGAAGGGAGGAGGAAGGAAGTTTGTTTATCTTTTTCTTTTTTCTCTATTTTATCTTAGCTATGCTTTTCTTGTATTGTTAAAGAGATTTTTCTCTTTTTTTGTATCTCTATTATTTTATACATAGACGATATATTATTAGTGTACAATTTGGAGTTGAAGCTTTCAAAAAATAATGTTCTTTTTTATTAACTTAATTTAAATTTATTTAATTGATATTATGCCCTGTATTCTCTCTGGGAAGTCCGGGGGGGGGGAGGGGGGGGAAGGGGGTGGGCTAGGGAGGAGAAAAAATAAAAAAATGTTTGTACTTTATATTCAATATTTAGCTATTATCTATGTAATTTTGTACTAATAAAACTTTTTGAATAAAAAAAATGTAGTAATTGTACTTTTAACTGCTGTGAAGAATATCGGAAGCTACTGCTTTATGCCGTTATATCTTCTTCTGTATTTTTTCTATTCTCTTATTGCAATTTTAGTTTTTTCTGTTATTTCTTTCTTTTTCACTTCCTTTGCTCTAATGTAGTTTGTAGATGTTCTTACTGTTCTCAAAACTTAATAAAAAATTTATACACACAGATAGAGAGATAGATATAAATATAGATACAGAGATACACACACACATATATACACATCCCATTGATTTGATTTAAGATTTCTCAATGGTTAATTTTGCATTGGACTGCAAATCTTGGTACATTTTTGATCACATATGTTTTCAGTTTACAACTTTTTAATCTTTCTGAGTTATTTGAGGAGTTATTTGAGAGCCGAGGTGGCGTAGCGGTTAGAGGCAGTACTGCAGGCCACTTTAGCTGACTGTGATCCACATGTCAGTGGTTCAAATCTCACCGGCTCAAGGTTGACTCAGCCTTCCATCCTTCCGAGGTAGGTAAAATGAGGACCCAGATTGTTGGGGGCAATATAAATATACATTGCTTACTGGTGTAAACCGCTTAGAGAGTGCTTGCACTGTGAGGCGGTATATAAATCTCACAAATAAATAAATAAATAAATTTGCACCCTGCGGTTGATTTATTGTGCTTTTAAAGTATGAAATAGAGTGCTCTGGGTTGTCTACAGATAAATTAAAAACATAAGTACAAAGCAATATAACAATTATAACATGGCGTAATAAAACTAAACTGCACAATAATAAAGACAACCCAGTGAAATCAAGAGAAAGATTAAAAGCAACACAATGTAAGAAACATGACAAAAACAGCTGCAACATGATACAGAGCCCAAAACGTTTTAGAGATATTCTTACAAGTGCTGAGGGGGGATACAAGGGCCTTTATAGATGATATGATGAAATCTTATTTATTTATTAAGTTGACCATCATAAGCCAGAGAATTAGAAAAAATAGTTTAAAAAGATCAAATGAATAACAATGGCATAAGAAATGACTGTAAAAAGCAGAAAATAAAGGGATAATAATCGAAGAAATAATCATGGTAAAAAAAATTGCAGATACAAGCATTTTTTAAAATTTTCAACTTCCCTAGAGTTTCTAGGAAAAGCTCAGTTTCTTTGACTAGTTTTATTAAACTAAAATAAAATCCTAACAAAAAAGCTAATGATCAAGAAAGGAAATAGTAAAGAGGAGAGAAGAGAAAGAAAAATAGGAAATAGAAGGTCAGTAAAATAAAATATATATAAAAGGAAACAAAGTTACATAAAAAGTGACTTCTGACTCCTTTTACAACAGATAGAAATGAAACTTACAGAATAACAGAGTTGGAAGGGACCTTGGAGGTCTTCTAGTCCAACTCCTGCTCAAGCAGGAGACCTATACCATTTCAGACAAGTGGCTGTCCAGTCTCTTCCTTAAAAGCCTGCAGTGTTGGAGCACTCACAATTTCTAGAGGCAAGTTGTTCCACTGATTAATTATTCCCACTGATGGGAAATTTCTCCTTATTTCTAGGTAGCTTCTGTCCTTGATTAGTGAATGGTATTGGTGAATGGTGTTATTGTAGGGAAAATAGGAGGAGGAAGCTGTGTTCTATATGTTTGCCGCCTTGAGTTGTAAAGCTTATCTTATCAACTTATAAACCCTATCTTTTGACCTGCAGCAGGATAATGATGCAAGATGAAAACACTTTTTTTCACATCAACACTCAACAATCTTGATATGAGGGATCCCATTCCCACTCTTAAAAGAATCAAGATGGGCCTTCTATAATTTGACCTTTATGTCAACATTTGTCAACCCTTTGAGATAGGCCAAGTCAAGACAAAAGAACCGCATGGATTCCATGCCAATTTACTCTTGTAGGACATCATACCGCTAACCGCATCCTGAAAGCTTGTCCAAGTTTCTCTCTGTCCCAACATAGGCTTCATTGCTTCTTGTCTTGCCTTCTGGTGCTTTGGAAAATAGGTTGACCCCCCCTCCCCCGTGACAGCCCCTCAAATATTGGGCTTGGGGCTCCAATGGGGATGGTTGACAGATCAGTAAAAGATCTCACCTTCTCCTCTGCTCATCCTATTCCCTCCTTCCCCATCTTTTAGTTAGGGTTGTATAGCATTTTTATTATTTAGTTCCTATTGTGTATAGATTTTGTAAACATTTATCTTTTTAATATTGTAAACTGCCCAAAGTTACTGTGTGGTAAGATGGACAGTCAATAAATTTAATAAAATAATAAAAATTAATAATATTGCTATCATGTCACCCCTAGCCCTTCTCTTGATTAGACTAGATATACCCGATTCCTGTAACTGTTTAGGCTCCAGCCCCCTTCTTTGTTGCTCTTCTCTGCAATCTTTCCAGAGTCTCAACATGGTTTTTTTACAATGGTGTCTAGAATTTGACCCAATATTCCAAGTGTTGCCTCACCAGTGCAATCTAAAGCTGTGCCATCACTTCACATGATCTTGAAAATATCCCTCTCTTGATGCAGCTTGGGACTGCTTTTCTGTGCAGGATTTCCCAAAGATAGTTGGAGATAACATAAAGAGGACTGATAGGCATCACTGATAAAGGTGGAGTGAGGCATTAGCCCCATTGTTTGGGGGAATCTAAATCAAATACTCTCTGTTTAATCTCTGCCCTAGTTTTATCTCATCCTAGCATAAACCCCTCTATTGCTGTTTTTCCTTTTCAGCCAAGATGAGCTAGGCTCAGGACTCACCCTCAAAAGCTTGTTTCAGCTAATATTTTGGCCAGTGGAGTCTCATATTTGCTTCTAGTGTAGCTGCGCTCCAGAGAAACGTATTTACTGCTGGAGAGGTAGGAAGGTAACCAAAATTTGAACTGCTTGCTGTTAATGTGGGTGCACTTTGAAGGTGCAAAATGGTTGGTTGGTCAACAGAAGGCTAATCATCTTGGTTTTTTATAGTTCAGTTACTGCTTTTATGGAATTAATAATAAATTCCTAGATATTTCAAGGCCTTGTTTGTCTCAATCATGGCATTTTTAGTTTTCCCGTTATACTGGTGCTGTGTTTCATGAATATAATCACTTTCACTTAAGAATACCTAATTTCCAACTTTCCATTTTAGTGACATGGCACTGTTGAATGTTGGCTGTGGTGCAGGCTGAGCTGGAACCCAGATACGATAAGCAGCACTATTGGAGTATACAAGATGGAACTTGTTTTGTAAACCAAAATTGGAGAAGTGGAATGGAAGTCCTATTTGGTGAGAACTTGGGCAGTTTCCAGAAGGGAGTTGAAGGAAGCCTGAGAAAGAAATTAAACGATAACAGAGTTGGAAGGGACCCTGGAGGTCTTCTAGTCCAACTCCGTTCAAGCAGATGACTATCTCATTTCAGACAAATGGCTGTCCAGTCTCTTCTCCCAAACGTCCAGGTTGGAGCACCACAACTTCTGAAAGCAAGTTGTTCCACTGATTAATTATGCTACCTGTTAGGAACTTTCTCCTTAATTCTAGATTGGACCTCTTCTTGATAAAGTTCCATCCATTGCTCCTTCTCCTGCCTTCTGGTGCTTGGGAGAATAGGTTGACCCCCTCTTCTTTCTGGCAGCCCTTCAAATATTGGAACACTGCTATCATCTCATCCCTAGTCCCCTTTTCCATTAAATTGGACTTTTAAGTTGGGTGTTAAGGTTAGAGAGAAACCTGGACAGGCTTTCAGGATGTTTCAAGAGCTCAGCTCTTGGCATGACAGCCCATGCCAAGAGTAAATTGGCATGGAATCCATGTGGTGCCTATTTCTTGACTTAGCCTATCTCAAAAGGTTGACAAATATTGACATAAAGGTCAAATTCTAGAAGGCCCACCTGAATTCTTTTAAGAGTGGGAATGGGATCCCTCACATTGAGATTCTTGAGTGTTGATGTGCAAAAAGGTGTTTTCATCTTGCATCATTATCCTGCTGCAGGTCAAAAGATAAGGTCTATAAGTATGGCTTCCATTTATTGAAATGTTTATCATGCAGAATGAATAGATGGAACAAGTGATGCAGTTAGGGGAGATGGCAAAACTCGCTTTTAATTAAAGAGAAGGATTGATTTAGTTTTGTTTCTATTGGAAATCACTTCTGCACTTTTTTCTTGAAATAGAAAAAAATGAAACTTTGATTTTAGGTTTTGATGAGTAGATTGTTATTGTAAAAAAGGCTTGAAATGTTGAAGCTTCCAATTTCCTTTGCAGCAAATATAAGATGGTTATATCTTACCTATTCTATGATTACAAAAAGGCTCCCTTTTTCTATTATCTGATGTTTTCTAATCAGAAAAATCACAAATCAGACTTTCATGTTTTTTGTTTATGTATTTTTTGTTTTATATCCCATCTTTATTAATTTTATAAATAACTCAAGGTGGCAAACATATCTAATGCTCCTTCCTTCTCCTAGTTTCCCCGCAACAACGACCTGTGAGGTGGGTTGGGCTGAGAGAGAAGGACTGGCCCAAGGTCACCCAGCTGGCTTTCATAGCTAAGGCCAGACTTGAACTTACCATCTCCCAGTTTCATGAAAAAAGCCCATAAAGGGTTTCCAGTCAGACATAAATGTAAATGTTGACTTTTCTCCAATCATAGATGTTGATTTCTCCTTTTCTGCACTTTCTCTTCTTCAGCAACTATTGCTCCATTGTAGGCAGTGCCAAAGCTGTTCATTTTTGAGCATGTAACAATCTATTGCATAAAAACAATATTCCATGACTTTTCCCCAACTATTTGGCCATCAATTACCAAAACATTCTGGCTGGGAAATTCTGGGAGTTGAAGTCCACCATCTTAATGTTGCCAAGGTTGAGACTTTCGTAAAGTATGAAGGCTTGAAATGAGAGGTCTGGCTATAGAGAGGATTAAAATAATGGATAGGGGTTCATCATCAGATCTTGCTTGGTTTAGTCATCTGCCACCAAATCTTCAAGGATGTTCCAATCATTATTAGCTTGAATGTCCCAAAGGTGCTTTTTCAAGAGACAACTGGACTTCATTTTTTAAGACATTTTGCTTCTCATCCAAGAAGCTTCTTGCTCTGAGAGAAACAAGAAAGTCCAGTTGCCTCTTGAAAAATCAACTTTGGACAACCATGACCTGGATGGCTGAGAATCTCCATAGACTATTAGCTTGAATAAAAACTTGGGAGGCAAGGGAAAAGTATTGATTAGCAAGATATTCCGTGCTCCATATTTCAGTTTTGTGGCTAATGCCACGGAACTCCAAGCGGTAGGTTTAATAAGTGGTCATGCAAATTGGAGAACATTAGAACATGGCCACCTTTCTGCCTAGAATGGCTTGAAGAGAGAAAGAGTTGTGGCCCTTTAATTCTGTAGATTCCTCTTCCCAGTTTCTGGCAATTTCGCATTTTTTAATTAGGGAAATAAAGGCAAAATTCCTTTGCTTGGCAGGCCAGCCAGGTGTGTTTAAGAGAGGAACGGAATAATGTGTGAGTCCATGATAGATACCCTCAGGGGTAGCAAATGTTAGTCCATGATAGATACCCTCAGGGGTGGCCCAGCATGGCCCATTAAGTTCTGGGCAGGTTGCTCAGGCTGGCTTGGGTTAGGGGCTCTTCCATGCAGGAAGAAGGAGTTGACTGAGTCTCTTGGGTTGTGGGAAGTCCCCACTTGATCATGCTGGATTCTGCTTCTGGGCAGCTAGGTCTGTTCCAGGGGTGGGTTCCTCCCAGTTCAGACTGGTTCGTGCGCACCGGTAGCGACCCGCTGGTGATGTCACGATGACATCACCAAACCAGATCAGTCGGTGCCGGTCCGTGGGCGCTGCCATCTTTTTTTAAATTTTTTAAATTTTTCTTTTACATTTTTTTTAATTCTGTTTTTTTTCCTGCGAATGCACAGAAGCCGAGTTTCAGGCATTTCCTTGCCGCCACTCCTGGGCTCGCCTAGATGGAGAAGCCCGCCGGCGGTCTCAGTAGTTTCTCCCGCAGTGTTTTCCTGACTGGGAGGACCCAAAACGGCAACTCCTTATTGTGCGCTTTCCCAGGGCCCCGAGGGCCGCCCTCCTGGAGCACCGCTGCCGCCGCTCTGGAACTTTCCTTCCACCACCGCTGCGGCTGGAGCTCCCATCAGGATCGAAGGCAGGCAAGCATTTCTGGGCCGAGAGGGGCGGGGTGGGGCATCCTGGAACTCCCGGGGAGTTTCCCTGCACGGGTTTGGGCAGCAGGGGAGTGGGGGGTTTTGAAAAGCAAGCTCGAGGCAGCTTGCTTCCCCCCCCCCGCCAGCAAAAGCTGTGCAGGAAAAAACGTCGGAGTTCGGGGCGGCTTGGAACTCCTGGGAAGTTCCCGGGAACTCCTGCACGGCTTGGGCAGCGGGGGTGTAGGGTGTGAAAAGCGAGCTGCAGGCAATACGGGAGATCACGACACCGGAGCTCTTCCCGTGTGTTTCCCCCAGCCGCCTGGCTTGCAAGGGAAGCACACAGGAGATCTCCCACCTCCTGTCCCCAAAGTAGCACAAAATCAAACAGAGCCGAGCCAGGGAGAGAGAGAGTGACCAGTGGGGGCAGTGGCTGCGTTTGTGCTTCCCCTCTCTGCCCGGGTGCGCGCCTGGTACCAGCTGCTGAATTGGGACGCTTCCTCTCCCCCCCTTCTTGGGGAAGAAAACTCCTCGGATGGGGGACGCGCCGCTGCTGGGCTGGGCGGTCCGCCCTCGGCCCCCCAAAGAGCAGGGTGTGGTCTGCCACCGCCGCTGGCTCTCCCAAGCAAGTTCTCTGCCATCCCGAAACTGCGCTGCGCCAGAAAACTCCCCCGTGTGCGGTGCGGTTCCAGGATGGCGGAGAGCCCAGGCAAACTTTGCCGCCGCCGCCGCTGGCTGCCTTGATTTTCAGGCTGCAGAGGTACAGCACAATGCCTCCGTATTCACACAAACGTTTTTCCAGGCTGTTTAATATTGCATGACGTTTTTTGGTGGGTTTTTTGGGGGTGAGTGAGTGGAAAAATAACGATCTGTGTCTTTTCTGTGCCAGATTTGAACCTAGAGAAGGTGCAGAAGAGAGCAACCAGGATGATAAAGGGTCTGGAAAATAAAACATACAAAGAGCGGTTGCAGGAACTGAGCTTGGCCAGTCTGGCGAAGAGAAGGACCAGGGGTGACATGATAGCAGTGTTCCAATACTTGAGGGGATGCCACAGAGAGGAGGGGGTCAGGCTGTTCTCTATGGCACTAGAAAGCCAAACAAGGAATAACGGATGGAAGCTGACCAAGGAGAGATTCAACCTGGAAGTGAGGAGAAACTTTCTGACAGTGAGAGCGATCAACCAGTGCAACAGCTTGCCAGCGGAGGTCGTGAGAGCCCCAACACTTGCGACCTTCAAGGGGAGACTGGACTGCCATCTGTCTCAAATGGTGTAGGAACTCCTAGATTTATTTTTATTTATTTATTTATTTTGGTATTCTTATATGCTGCTCAACTCCCGAAGGACTCAGGGCGGCGTACAACAGAGAAAAATACAAGAATAAACCAAATATTAAATATTAATTAAAAGCAGATACAAAATTTAAAAACACAATATTAAAAAAAAAACATCAACAACCATTCAACGACCATACATACTTGGGGGTGAGCTCGGATGGATTAAGCTCTACCCCCAGCCTGCAGGAAAAGCCATGTCTTAACGGCTTTTCGGAAGGCCAGCAGAGTGGGGATAGTTCGGGTCTCTGGGGGAAGTTGGTTCCAGAGCACGGGGCCGGCCACAGAGAAGGCTCTCCCCCTAGGGCCCGCCAGCCGGCATTGCTTGGCCGACGGGACCTGGAGGAGGCCAACTCTGTGGGCCCTAACCAGTCGGAGGGAAGTATGAGGCAGAATGCAGTCCCGAAGATAGCCTGGTCCTAAGCCATGAAGGGCTTTAAAGATGATGATCAACACCTTGAATTGGACCCGGAGACCGATGGGCAACCAATGCAGCTGGCGGAGTATAGGTGTCACGTGTCACCACAGCACGCGCAGCCGCATTTTGCACCAACTGAAGTCTCCGGATACTCTTCAAGGGTAGCCCCATGTAGAGCGCGTTGCAGTAGTCCAAGCGGGAGGTGACAAGGGCATGAGTGACCGTGAGTAGAGCCTCCTTCTCCAAGTATGGCCGCAACTGGTGCACCAGGCGAACCTGTGCAAAGGCCCCCCTAGCCACAGCAGAAAGATGATGATCCAATTTTAGCTGTGGATCTAGGAGGACCCCCAAGTTGTGGGCCTGGTCCGAGGGAGTCAGTTTTGCTCCCTCGAAGACCAAGGAGGGACAATTGTCATGGTCCTTAGGAGGCAATATCCACAGCCACAGATGACCTACAAGGTCCCTTCCAACTCTAATAATAAATCTAAAATCTGTATGTGTTGCAATAAAACTCTGGAAAATAGATGATAGATAGATAGATAGGGAGAGAGAGAGAGAGAAATGAGAGAGAGAGAGAGAGATGATAATAATAATAATAATAATAATAATAATAATAATAATAATAATAATAATAATAATAATAATAATAATAATAATAATAATAATAATAATAATCCAGGAACATTGACAACAAGGCAACAAGAACTGAAGGATAAACTCACAGCCCATACTGTATTAAATGCAGTAAGAAGACGGCTTCCAACTTTGAAAACTGTGCCCAAAAAACGACTTGCACCGCTGATGAAGGATGTGAACACTGTACTTGCTACGGTCCAAATAGCATCCATTGAACAAATAAATCAGTTTGCTTATAGTACAGCAGTAATAGTAACAGAAGAGCTCGGGCTCCTGCAGCCTCCTAGAAAATCAACTGGAAAACCAAAATGGAAGATCAGGTTGGAGTTGAAAATAAAAAGTTTACGATCAGATGCAAGCAACTTGAAGAGTATGAAAGAGAAAAAACTGAAGAATGAGAAGATCAAAAAATACCTGATCAGAAGGTACTGGCTGAATACCAGAAAAATCGAAGAAGTTCTGGAAATTGTGAAAGAACAAATTACAGCAACAGCCAGAAAAATCGAAAGATATGAAGCCAGAATCACCCAGTACAAACAAAACCAACTGTTTCAATTAGACCAAAGGCGGTTCTACCAGACCTTGAATCAATCAACAGACATAGTAGTTGAAAAGCCTGAGAAAACTGAAACAACTGCATTTTGGAAAGAGCTCTGGGAAAATGAGAAGGACTATAACAAAAATGCTGGGTGGATAAAAGAGTTTGAGGAAAAATTCTCACACAAGAAAATGGAACAGATGCAAATAACAACTGAAATGATCAGCAAACGTGTGAGGAAAATAAAGAACTGGACATCACCTGGCAGTGATCAACTGCATGGATTTTGGCTCAAACATCTGACCAGTCTGCATGAAAAAATGGGCCAAAAATTCAATGAGATGCTGCAAAAAGGAAGTATCAGTGAATGGTTGACAACTGGGAGAACATATCTGATACAAAAAGACCCAGCAAAAGGAGCAGCACCAGGAAATTATAGGCCAATAACGTGTCTACCCACTATGTTTAAACTATTGACTGGCATTATGGCTGACAGAATTCAAGATTATCTTGAAGAGAATGACATCTTACCAGATGAACAGAAAGGCAACAAACGAAAAAGCAGGGGCACAAAAGATCAGCTTTTGATTGATAAAATGATTCTGGAGAATTGCAAAAGCCGAAAAACTAATCTTCACGCAACATGGATTGACTATAAAAAAGCTTTTGATTCACTCCCACACAGTTGGATCATCAAATGCCTAGACACCATTGGGATTTGTAAAAATGTTGGCAGTTTTATTGAAAACATGATGAAGCACTGGAAAACTGAACTGTTTGTGGGAAATGAAAATTACGGATTTGTCAACATCAAAAGAGGAATTTTCCAGGGAGACTCATTGTCACCATTACTTTTTATCATTGCCATGATCCCGCTGTCAACAATCTTACAAAAAACAAACCTTGGCTATCAAACATCCAAAAAATCTAATAAAATTTCACACCTGTTGTACATGGATGATCTGAAGTTGTATGGAAAAACTGAAACTGAAATTCAGTCTCTGACCAACACTGTCCGAATCTTTAGCACTGATATCAGCATGGAGTTTGGTTTGGACAAATGTGCCACAGTAGCATTGAAGAAGGGCAAAATCACTGAAAGTGTGGGCATAAACATGCCTAATGGTCAAGCCATAAAGTGTCATCAGCCAGAGGCCTATAAACACCTGGGCATACTACAACTGGATAATATCAAACATGATCATGTGAAGAATGTGGTCAGTAAAGAATACACACAAAGAGTCAGAAAAATTCTCAAAAGCAAGCTCAATGGAGGCAACACCATCAAGGCCATAAACAACTGGGCTATACCTGTTATAAGATATACTGCTGGCATAATAAACTGGACACAGGCTGAACTGGACAATTTGGACAGAAAAACAAGAAAACTCATGACCATTCACCATTCACTTCATCCTCGTAGTGATGTTGACAGACTATATCTGCCCAGAAAAACTGGTGGCAGAGGACTTTTACAAGTAAAACAAACAGTAGAAGAAGAAAAACATGCATTGGCAGAATATGTCAAAGAAAGTAAAGAACCTGCATTGATTGAAGTAAACAACCGGAAGCTTCTGAAAGTGCAGCAGACCAAGCATGAGTATAGGAAAACTGCAATGCAAACTAGAGCCGACAGTTGGCGCAATAAAGCCTTGCATGGGCAATTCCTAGACAAGATTGAAGGAAAAGTTGATAAGGAGAAGATCTGGTTATGGCTCACTAATGGAACACTGAAGAAGGAGACAGAAGGCTTGATTCTTGCAGCCCAGGAGCAAGCAATTAGAACAAATGCAATCAAAGCCAAGATTGAAAAATCAGCTGATGACCCAAAATGCAGACTTTGCAAGGAAGCTGATGAAACAATTGATCATATCCTCAGCGGCTGCAAGAAAATCGCACAGACGGACTACAAACAGAGGCACAACTACGTGGCCCAGATGCTTCATTGGAACCTGTGCCACAACTACCACCTACCAGTGGTAAAGAACTGGTGGGATCATAAACCTGAGAAAGTAGTTGAAAACAAACATGCCAAAATACTTTGGGACTTTCGAATTCAGACTGACAAGGTTTTGGAACATAATACGCCAGACCTCACGATTGTGGAAAATAAAAAAGTGTGGATCATTGATGTCGCCATACCAGGTGACAGTCGAATTGATGAAAAACAACAAGAAAAACTTAACCGATATCAGGACCTTAAAATCGAATTACAACGACTCTGGCATAAACCAGTACAGGTGGTCCCAGTGGTAATCGGCACACTGGATGCTGTGCCAAAAGACCTTAACCGGCATTTGAAAACAATAAACATTGACAAAATCACGATCTGTCAGTTGCAAAAGGCCACCGTACTTGGATCTGCACGCATCATACGAAAATACATCACACAGTCCTAGACGCTTGGGAAGTGTTCGACTTGTGATATAGTGATACGAAATCCAGCATATAAATCTCGTTTGCTGTGTATTACATTTTTTGTGAATAAATAATAATAATAATAATAATAATAATAATAATAATAATAATAATAATAATAATAATAATAATAATAATAATAATAATAATAATAATAATAATAATAATACAACAACAACAACAACAACAACAACAACAACAACAACAACAGAGTTGGAAGGGACCTTGGAGGTGTTCTAGTCCAACCCCCTGTTAGGCAGGAAACCCTACACTACTTCAGACAAATGGTTATCCAACATCATCTTAAAAACGTCCAGTGTTGGAGCATTCACAACTTCTGGAGGCAAGCTGTTCCACTGATTAATTGTTCTAACTGTCAGGAAATTTCTCCTTAGTTCTAAGTTACTTCTCTCCTTGTTTAGTTTCCACCCATTGCTTCTTGTTCTACCCCCAGGTGCCTTAGAGAATAGTTTGACTCCCTCTTCTTTGTGGCAACCCCTGAGATATTGGAACACTGCTATCATGTCTCCCCTGGTCCTTCTTTTCATTAAACTAGACATACCCAGTTCCTGCAACCGTTCTTCATATGTTTTAGCCTCCAGTCCCCTAATCATCTTTGTTGCTCTTCTCTGCACTCTTTCCAGAGTCTCAACATCCTTTCTACATCGTGGCGACCAAAACTGAATGCAGTATTCCAAGTGGGGCCTTACCAAGGCATTGTAAAGTGGTATTAACACTTCACGTGATCTTGATTCTATCCCTCTGTTAATGCAGCCTAGAACTGTGTTGGCTTTTTTGGCAGCTGCTGCACACTGCTGGCTCATATTTAAACGGTTGTCCACTAGGACTCCAAGATCCCTCTCACAGTTACTACTGTTGAGCAAGGTACCACATATGCTGTACCTGTGCATTTTGTTTTTCTTGCCTAAATGTAGAACCTAAATGTAGAATAATATAAATGCCTAAATGTAGAATAATATAAATGATGATATAAATATAGATATATAGATATAGATTAGATATAGATATTGATTGATAGATGATAGATATATAAGGAAAGGAAAGGAAAAGAAAGGAAAGAAAGAAGAAAGAAAGAAAGAAAGAAAGAAAGAAAGATAGAAAGAAAGAAAGAAAGAAGAAAGAAAAAGAAAGAAAGAAAGAAAAAGAAAGAAAGAAAGACTTATGACCACAATTGAGCCCAAAATTTTGGTTGCTAAGCAAGAGCGTTAAGTGAGTTTCACCACATTTTACTCAATCCATGACATTTCCTGGCTCTAACAGTGATGTGCAAGCTAGGGAAGAACATCTGAAGGCATGTGCAATGTTCTAATGTACAGAAGTTATGGTTAAATGTGTGGCAGAAAGTGGAATCTGGGTGTGTTTTTCCAAATGCAGTAAGTGAGGTTGAATGTGTAGTTTTAGAAGAGCTCTGTGTGTGTGTACATACACATACAGTATATATAGTAGATAATGTATCTTTTTGTGTGCCTGTGTGTAATATGTATGTACCTATATGGCATATATGTGCATGTACACATATGGCATACATAGGATTAAATAGTATATTTTGGATGTTCAGTAGTAGTAAATAGACAGAGAAATTGTATCTTGTTGAGGCCTTTGAGGCGAGGAGAGGCCAGGCACTCTAACCCTAACCCTTGACGTGAGTGACGTCAAGTTGGCCACGCCCATCCAGTCACATAACCATGAAGCCACGCCCACAGTCACATGACCAAGCCACACGCACAAAATAAGCCACGCCCACAGAGCGACAGTTAAAAAAAATTGGAGCCCACCCCGGTCTGTTCGACCATATATTGTTTAAATTGGTGATTTATTGAGAATTAGTTGTATGGCAATGCATCATCTGTGCTGATAGACAGAGCTAGTTGTATTCAGTGGACTGGGAGGAGAGCAGAATGGATATTTTTTTGAGACATATTTTTTAGTGATTTCCAGGGATTAAAGGAGGGTATGTCAACAGCAGCTTGGCTGAAGCTGCTGGACAGATTAAAGCAGAATTGTCAAGTAGATTTAGTTCATTCATTCATTCATTCATTTATTTTGTCAACAAGTGCAAGGAAACAAGTATCAGTATAGACATAGACATGTGCTATTGTATCTTCTTTTAAATAATAGAGAATAATGTATACTTCCAGAAATTTTTATTACTTTTAACAGCTCTGTACAAGTATAGTCTGAAATGTAACAGTGTCCTGTTTAGTATTAGGATAAAGCAGCTAAAATCCTGACTTAGAGTAGATCTATTTAAATAATTGGGAAGAGTTAGTGTGACTACATTTAAGAAAACTTTCTGGCATAATGTACATTTCTCCAATTCTTTGCTATTTCTATGGGTCAGGCACACATGCACAGAAATACACAGCAAACAGTGTATATCATCTGTGCTTTTTGCTGTTTGGCAAATTGCTGGGAGGCAGAGGCCTTTTTTCTTTGTTTTCCTCCCCCAAAACTAAGGTGCGTCTTATACTTCGGTGCGTCTTATACTCCAAAAAATAAAGTAGTTGGCATAAGTGAATAGTTATTGTCCACCCATCTGAGGTCACCTGCCTCTGCCTCCGTCTGTCTACAGGTTGAATTACTGAAGATGAGAAAAAATAAAGCACTGGACTACTGAGCTTCATAAATAGCTGAAGTAGGTCTCAAAGGCCATAAGTATGATATTCCTGTTTTGTGGTTGATCGGTGTAACATCAAAGCAGTACAAATATGAGATCAGCCATTTTGCTTTTTATTGTTAAGATGTTCAGAAACATAAGCACTCCCTAATCCAGGGAGGGTCAATTATGGCAACTTTACAACCTGTGGACTTCAACTCCCAGAATTCCTGAGCCAGCCAAGTCTATAGATCATAAAGTTGCCATAGTTGCCCACCCCTGCCCTAATCCATTAAAAGTCAATAATAGGACTAGTTGTGCAGCTCTCAATGTGGGGAGAAAAAGTGCAGGTAGTCCTCGACTTACAACCACAATTGAGCCCAAAATTTCTTTTGTTAAGTGAGTTTTGCTCCATTTTACAACCTTGCTTGCCACAGTTGTTAAGTGAATCACTGCTGCTGTTAACTTAGTAACACAGTTGTGAAGTGAATCTGGCTTCCACATTGACTTCGCTTGTCAGGTCACAGAATGTGATCACGTGACCCCAAGACACTGCAATCGTCATAAATATGAACCAGTTGCCAAGCATTTGAATTTTGATCACGTGACCAGGGGGATGCTGCAACAGTCGTAAGTGTGAAAACAGTCATAAGTCACTTTTTTCAGTGCCATTGTAACTTTGAACAGTTACTAAATGGATCGTTGCAAGTCGAGGAAAACCTGTAGTGTCAGACTTAACAAACAAATTCTATTAATGTAGGGTACCAATAAAATATAATTAGTTCTATTCATATTTCTGCCTGGTCTATTAAAGTTGACATCAATCTTGCAAGTCTGAAAGTACTTTTCTCCCTCTGTCCCCTTTGCAGCCCCAAAATTAGCGAGGGTCTCTTCTGAGTCTTGCCCCACCCACACTCCTGCTGTGGGCTCAGCTGCCTTTTATGTAACCATTTCCCAGTTCCATTTCTTTGCCTGGTCTCCCAAGGTTATTCCAACATACCATTGCAGGCTCTTCTAAAGCGGGAGTTCTCAACCTTGGCCGCTTTAAGATGCATGGACTTCAACTCCCAGCATGCCCCAGCCACAACACTGGCTGAGGAGTTCTGGGAGTTGAAGTCCATGTGTCTTTAAGCAGCCAGAGTTGAGAAACCCCTTTCTAAAGAATTGCCAATCTTCAGTATATTGTCTTGATGCTCTTTCTCTTTTCTTCCCCATTCCCTTCCCTTTTTTCTTTTTCTATTAGAATTCCCATGATGCTTCGGTCAAGAGATACGAAAGAGGAAGCAGCCATGAGATCTTCGGTCTTCACTTAACGGTGCAAACCAGAATGGCTGCTGTAGAAGCTGCAGGCATTGTGCAGAATCCCAGGGCCAAGTCTCTCTTGGTCAAAGACGGGAAAGAGTCCCAGGAGGAAAATGGGGCAGCCAGCCACCTCTCTGAACCCTGTGATGCTTCCTTCGCTGGGGCAGAGCTGAATCGGCAACAGGCGCCGGCCAGCAAGCTGAAGAAGACAGCCTTTAAATTCTTTGGGGGGAAGAGAAGTATCTGCACCCTACCAAGCTTTTTTGGGGGGAAGAATAAAGGCCAGACCAAGGGAGCCTCCAAAAAGGGTCTCAGCAAGAGCAAGACTCATGATGGCATCAGTGACGTGGCGCACGAAGAGGCCAGTTCTGGATGTCTCGGGAGTCCCTCGGACGGAGGGCCAGACTTCCCTCCTCCCCAGCTGCTGCCAAGTTCTCAGAGCGCTGTTTTGGGAGCCGAGCTCGGAGTTGGCTTCACCCAGACCTCAAACTTCCTGTCCAGCAACTCTGAAGGCTCTGAAAAGAAGCTGATGGGAGAGAAGTCATTGTTCCTCCCGAGATCCAAAAAGGGGCTGAAGGGGCTTTTTAACAGCATTCGCCGTCATCGGAAGAACAAAGTTGCTGAACCTGAGAAGACAGAGCTGCAAGAATGGGCTCTCAGGGACACCGTGACCAAAGAACAGCCACGTGGAAATGGGCTGGGTGGGAGTCCTCAAAGTGGGACTGTGACGCCAGAATGTGCAGAGAATTTCTCCGGCGATGCTGTGCCTCAAATAGCCAACCATAATGAGGCAGGAGAGATGGACTGCTTGGCCTCAAGCCCAGTTAGGTCCATTGGTGAGGCAGCTAGAGGACCAGCCTGTCCTGAAGGATCTCGAGATGGGCAGCCAAGCCTGGAGGATGTCTGTGCTGACTCTGCCTACGGTGACCTCCCTGATGCTTTTGAACCAGAGTTCCTGGAGAAGAACCCTCCTTGTGTACCATCCGGGGAACAACTTAGCTTGATGTTTGGGGAGGTGACATCCCTTAAAAGCTTTGACTCTTTCACCGGTTGTGGAGATATCATTGCAGAACCGGATATTGATAGCATCACAGAGAGGTCGACGTCTGTGGAACGCAGCCGGGATGCTACCAAGAGGACCTCTTGTTTGGTTACTTACCAAGGCGGAGGGGAGGAAATGGCCCTGCCGGAGGATTTAGAAGAGTACCTCCAGCAGATGTGGGCAGGAGCCATCAAAGGAGATGCAGCCTCTGAAGCACATCTGCCGGAGGTCATAACCAAATGTGACCTTCAGGGCATGAATGGTGCCAAGCAGGAAGTTAATCTATACACTGAAGGAACAAGGAATGATACAGACCTTCTGACACCACATAGCGATCAACAAGAATCTGCTCCCAACAGTGACGAGGGCTACTACGATTCTACCACCCCAGGTCCTGAAGATGAAGCTGTTGATGGTTTAGAGGAAATCAAAAAGGACCGTCTTCCGAGGGACAGCTACAGCGGGGATGCTCTTTACGAGTTCTATGAAGCAGACGATGCACTGATGAGCCCATCGCATGGAGATGGATCCTGGTTTGATGGGAAAGTGTCTCCTTCGAAGATATTTGACCAGTTCTTGGACTTTGCTCTCCCCGATAAGAAGGACTTGATCTGGCTGATGGATCAGAAAAGTGAAGCGATGGAAACCGAAGAGCAGAGGCTGGCAACCCTCCAGAAACAGCTGCTTTTTTGGGAGATGCAAAGAGAGCCGGCCCTGAAACCGCTCAAGGAGCTTAGAAGAGACCAACATCTGAGACCAGGGCAGCTGTCTGAATGTAAAATGCAAACAACCGGCTTAGTTGGGAAGAGCTCGAGTTGCCTCGGTTATGAGCAAATGAATTTTTGTGCTTTGAACGACAGTCTAAGCGCTGGGAAGAAGCGAGCAGAAAACCAAGACTGGGAAGATCATTTCCACAAGAAGCTCTGTCCAGAAAAGCTTTGTGATAACAGCAGCACCACTAAAGCACACAATAGTTGCCTTATTCAGCTGTTAGAGAATGGCTCAGAGTTGGGCTCCAGCGGTGAACATCCGGTGCTTAATTCCTGTGCTTTGGCTTCGGGAAACTCTGTGACCTACCCTCTCTACGGAGCGCATGGCCACCACAGCTGCTCTCCAAGAGCTGCTCTCCAAGAGCCCTGCCAGGAACACAACGAAGAACCAGAACAAGTTGTCAACTTCTCACAAGCCTTGGTGGAATTCACCAGCAATGGGACTCTTTTCTCCAGCCTTTCTGAAAGTCTTAGAAGCTCCGATTCAGGCTCTGAGTTCACTCAGAACCTTCCTGACCTCCCCACAATGGTGACTTTTGACATTGTCGATGTGGAACAGGAAGGGGAAGGGGAATGCGAGGAGCATCTGGAGATGAACACGGATGAAGACATGACAATGTCCTTTGAGGCTTTCAGGGACACTTATGACTCCAAAGCATCCTTTGCTGAATGTGATGAGCGAATGTTTCCTGCGTATCCTCAAATCTCTTTCCACTGGGGCGCTGCCAGCCTTCCTCGGCGTCTTCGACTTCAGGAGCTGAGTCCACCTCTGCTGGAGCCGTTGTCCATCTGCAGGAGAAGTCGATCCCTTGATACCGAAAGTCTGGAGTTTGAGCTGGCAAGCTTGCAGCTATCCAAGAAAAGTTTTAGGCCGTTTGAGCTCTGCAGCAGTTCCAAAAAGGATCCTGGTCCTCTTGGGTTGGACAATGGCCAGGAAGGTGTGCCACATTCTCCAAGAGAAAGAGAAGAAGCTATTGGTGGCCTCTCATGGCCAGGATGGTTGAATGTACCACATGGCAAGGAGGAATTTTCCTTGCAAGAAACAAAAACAGGAGAGACTGGTTGGAATACATTCCCCTCTCAAAGTCCTTGGGGAATATTGGAGCACTCTGACATGGCTCCTCCTTTGGCTCACCTGGGGCAGAATTCCACCAAGGAACCAGCTGGACACCTTCAAGCAGATGGAAGCAACCATCCAGTCCTTCCAGCATTGAGACCATTGACCAGGCCCTCTACTCTGTTTCTGCAGGCGCCTGTGATGTCACCAGAGGGCTCTACTCCTCAGAGGCCTGGTGGGGACAGTCTGTCTAAAAAACATGCTTGGGTCCTCCCTTTGGGAGAGAAAGGTCTAGACTTGCCTTTGAGCTTTGATTTTCCTCGCTCCCCTGACAAGCCATCAATGTGTAAGCCTAGGGATGTGGCTCAGGGAGCATCTCAGCTTCACACCAAGCAGTGCTGAGATCGCCTGTAGGGGCAAGGCTGAACATTGGGGAAACTCTAGACCCAGAACATTTGGGAAGCACTTCCTACCAGCTAGTTAGTCTATGAACTTAACTAGCCAAGTAGCTTTTGTGAATAGGGCTCCAGCTGAATTGGAGGGCTGTGAGAATACAGAAAATACTGCAGACTCTTGACTTTGGTTTGAAGCTAGGAGAACTGGGTGAAATGTTGATGTTTCTCCTTAAACAGACATGCTTGTGGGTAGAGGGAACTTCTGTTGATCCACAAAATGATATGGAGAGAACAGGGACAGTCTCAGAAGTTGAGATGGGAATAAAGTCCTGGATTATTTCCAGTTGCACCATCATGGGAAGAGGAGCAGAAATAATTTCCAAAAGTCAACTTGGTGGCCAAAGTTAGAAGGCATATTTTGGAGGAGCAAGAAGCTCAAGGACCTGCCAAAATGAGAAGTTTGCTTACGGTGAAACTTGTTAACTCCTAGTTTTTGAGGGCACGTGTGCTTGGAAATCAACCTGCTAAGCTGCTTTTATTCCAAGAGATGCCTGTAGAATAGAGTGCAAATAGAGGGGTGCTGGCATGCTTACCTTTTATGGTCCCAGAACCTCCTCCAGAGTGGGTGGGGCCAATTTTCTCTTTCTTTTTTTTAATTGAGAGGGAAGTTAAGGGACAGAATTAGTGCCTTAAGCCTTCTAAAGGCTTAGCACACATTTTATATCCTCCCAACGGGCCTGGGCCATGGTTGGAATGTGGCCTTTGACAAGTGGCACAAGGTCTTGGATAGCCTTGAGCCAACAGAAGTCTGGCACTTGTGATATATAGGATTGCAGCTGTGCAGCATATCTTAAGTGTGTTTACTTGTTACAGCAGCATTTCCCAACCTTGGCAAATTGAAGGTGAGTGGATTTCAATTCCCAGAATTCTCAGCAATGGCTATGCTGGCTATGGAATTCTGGGAGTTGAAGTCCATATACCTAGAAATGGCCCAGGTTTGGAAACCCTGGGTTAGGGCGTGCTGCTCAACTCATTTGGGCTTTCTGTAGTTTTAAGGGGGGGGGGAGGCAGAAAACTATCCAACCTGGTGCTTGTCAACAAGGAGATTTGGATGTGGTGGATGGGGTGGGCAAAATAGCAAGAAGTTGGCTGTTAGTTAAATTAGGGCAAGATGTGATTAGAGGGGAAATGGGCCAAAAAAGGCTCTGAAATCTGTAATCTAGGAGGATCTTATTTGGGGGTATATTGCTTTTAAGAAGACATGCATACAATTAAAAAATTAAAAACACTTCTTGATACTGAAACAAAGTAATGACAATGCAGTGGAGGTCTTGCAACATCTGAAAGAGCATATTTTAAAAAGGGGGGGGACCCCAATACATGCAAAACTGCCCTTAAAGTAATGGGGTTCTGTTATTTTTTGATTATGGTTACATTTTAGAGCTGTGCAGCACTTCCAGTTTGATTCCAGAAAGGAGCCTTAGCTTGCTTGTATGTGTTGGTTTCTGTGTGTCTGTGTGTGTGTGTTTGTGAACCCTATCCCTAACACTTTCAAGACGCTGTGCTATTTTTCAGGATCAGCTGGCCATTGCAGAAGGAAGCCATCCCATCTAGAGAAAGGATGCATTTGCTTTAATGAGTTACATCCAGACTGTGTG
Organism: Diadophis punctatus similis; assembly: GCA_023053685.1. Classification (NCBI taxonomy): domain Eukaryota; kingdom Metazoa; phylum Chordata; class Lepidosauria; order Squamata; family Dipsadidae; genus Diadophis; species Diadophis punctatus. Next base: position 19,961,854 of record JALIGW010000014.1, on the reverse strand, counting down.
TATGCTTCGAAGATCATTTTTTGGAATTGGATTCAAAGTGCTGCCGGGCAGAATATCTATTGAAATCAATTTTCTAGGGTGCCTAGAATGGCTGTTCATTGAAATATTGGATGCAGAGAAGTTTCTTAGGAAATAAAGTCTCCATCAGTTGGCCAAAGTTGACTTGGTCTCCTGAATTCCTCTCACTGCTGTCTTGTACTGCATCACAACTTGTCCCTGTTGCGCATAAGAAGGATGTATGTCTAGGGAATTGTGACATTCCAATGTGCATGCATATACAGAAAATTCAGATCCTGTGTCCCACGTGTGCACACTATAGGGCAGGAAATTGTTGGATAACCATTTGTCTGAAATAGTGTAGGGTTTCCTGCCTAGGCAGGGGGTTGGACTAGAAGACCTCCAAGGTCCCTTCCAACTCTGTTATTATTATTATTATTATTATAAATATGAGGCAAAAGCTCTCAAGTCTGTCTCTTCGTCAAAGACACGGGTTCAAGAATGCTCAGTAGATATATTTGTGGAATGAGGGATCCTTGGAGCTTTGTGAGCTTGATTGGTTTTTTGCAGACCTTTCATTACCCAAACTAGGTAACATTATCAGTGCTAGTTTGGGTAATGAAAGGTCTACAAGAAAAGCTCAGAAAACATCAAGGAATATTTGAGCTACAAATATTCTCCTTTATTGATATTTGCAAAATTTGTGCAGGAAAACTTCAGGGAGACTCGGCTCTAGCAATCCATGCAACACTTTTTTCATGGTTGCCCCGGCGGTGTTCAGAATTCGCAACTGAGACAAACTTTGAAAGTCTGATTAGAAGGATGTTGCTAATACTTCAGAATCCTTTTTGCACAAAGATCGATGAAACCTTTTTTTTCAAAAGCTCACGGGCAGCGTAAGAGTGGGTCCAACTTCTGCATGATGACGAATAAATTGACAAGCTGTCTGTGATGATCACCCATTCTTCATTTGGCTGCCAGAAAGCCCTTGAATCCTGGTCCCTGAAATTTTACTTTTTAAAGAAATGGGAATGAAAAACAAAACCATTGCGATTAACTTAAATTAATCTTAAGTTCTCCCTCTAAATAGGAGCTAGAATGTTTGACCTCTTCTGGGTGCTACTCTTGGAAAGAAGAAAACTGGGTTCTTGGCCATAAAAAGGCTGCGTCCAATTGTAGTAAATCAAGGATTTCCCATTTAGGAGTAGCCGTCCCTGGAGAGAGAAAAGCTGAAATCTGGTAATAGAATAGGGACAAAGCTACTACAGGTAGTCCTTGACTTATGACCACAATTCAGCCCAAAATTTCTGTTGCTAAATGAAACAACTGTTAAGTGAGGTTTGCTTCATTTTACCACCTTTCTTGCGCAGTTGTGAAGTGAATCACTGCAGTCATTAAGTTAGTAACATGGTTGTTAATCTGCGATCCTGGCTTTCCCATTGACTTTGCTTGTCAGAAAGTTGCAAAAGGTGACCACATGATCCTGGGACACTGCAACCGTCATAAATGTGAGTCAGTTGCCAAGTGGCTGAATTTTGATCACATGACCACGGGGATGCTGCAACAGTTGTAAATGGGAAAAACAGTCATGTCACTTTTTTCAGTGTTATCGTAACTTCAGACTGTCACTAAATAAATGGTTGTAAGTCAAGGACTACCAGCAGAGGGGAAAAGTGTGAAGTCCTGAAGTCTATCGAATAAAAATAAAATAAAGGACATGCTTTCAGGGTTTGGTGAAAACAATTAAATTGGGCAGAAAGATTCTATTTCAGTCTTAATAACACAGTTGGAAGGGACCTTGAGGTCTTCTAGTCCAACCCCCTGCTCAAGCAGGAGACCCTATACCATTTCAGACAAGTGGCTGTCCAATCCCTTCTTGAAAGCCTCCAGGGAGATTTCCCTGCCATGTTAATTTTTTGGGGGGAAGTGGGGAGTGAACTTGCAAGTTACGTAACGGCACCTTGAAAGCCCTACCTTCCCACTCTTCTGGTCTTGGACTTTGCTACTAACCCTCAATTTGCCATCTCCTTCAAAGGGGGGTTTCTTCTCAGGATTGCAATTTGGGTGGTGAATGGGAAGATTTGCTTGAAAATCCCTGAAACCTCCCTCCAAACATTTGGTGGCACATCGAGCAGGGTGTGACTGAGCCCAACAGTAGCCTGTTTGTTAACTCTCCACCCATCTAAAAATATCTAAGATGGCTTTCCTTCTGAATGGCACGTCTTGATTCACAGAGCAATATCCCCTGTTGCTCTTAGCCAACATGACCATTGGCCAATGTTTGGATCCCATATCCCTGACTGCAAGTCTGGGTGATTACAAGCCAAACGGCAGCTCAGTGGCCATCAACACTTGAAGATCCTACCTGAGACTTCTGAAATGGGGTGGGTGGAATTGAGAGGCATGATCTGCTGAAGGGACCTCTGTTTTCAATTGCTGCAAATAATGATGCTGCCGATAGGATGGGTAAAGTTTACTGTGTAAAGTTTTTTCTTCATGGATTGATGCTTTGGGTTGGGTTGGGTTGGGTTGGGTTGGGTTGGGTTTGGTGTGCACATAGTTCTTTCTTCCTTTTGAATATATCACCAAAGACATCTTGTGGAATTGTTAAATGACATAAACACTTCTCTTCTTTTATTTGGTTGTTTGGGGAAAAGGGGTATATCATAGGTGTTCAAACTAATAAGAATGTTTGTCTACAGATATGTATTTGTTAGCCTCCGGGTTGTGGATATTTATAGAAATGCTTTTTTTCCCCTAAAGAAAACCAATTTTATAATATATTAGGGTGCTCAAGACTTTGACTTTGCATCTGACCTCTCTAAAGGGGTTTCTGATTTTGGTGTTGTGGCCTCTATGGAAAAAATGTGAATTGTCGCAAGGAAATGTTGGCTGAATTGTGAGGATGGGTAAGCACGAAAGGTGGAGTAGTAGAGCTGGAATGGATCTTCTCATGTTACGATCTGTCTTGTAGTCTTGGTTGGACTTGATCGGACATTTTTGACTTGATAACTTTCAAGGCTCAAGAAATAGAGAAGATTAAGATGGCAATTTGCATAGCACCATATGTTACATGGAAGGAGATACTGTTCTGACAGGTAGGGGGAAGCTGCCATGTCTTTGATGGCTCCCTTGTATTAAAATATGTACTCGGTGCATGTAGAAAAACAAACGTCCATTAGCTCTTGGAGGTAGCCCAGATAAGTAGCACAAGTACAAGCATCAGCTGTCCCCATATTGTAAGATTACATTAACAGAATCTTGCACATCTGAAAGTACAGGCAGTCCTCGACTTACGACCACAATTGAACCCAAAAATTATGTTGCTAAGTGATTTAAGTGAATTTTGCCACATTTTCTGATCTATCCTACCACCGTTATTAAGTGAATCACTGCAGTTGTTACATTAATAACATGGTTGTAAAGTGAATCTAACTTCCCCAATGACATTGCTTGTAAGAAGGTTGCAAAAGGGGATCACATGACCCCAGGACACTGCAACGGTCAAAAATATGAATCTGATGCCAAGGATCTGAATTTTGATCACACGACCACGAGGATGCCACAACGGTTATGTGAACAACAGTCATGTCATATTTTTCAATGCCGCTGTAGCTTTGAACGGTCACTAAACAAACTGTTGTAAGTCGAGGACTACCTGTATTAACCCCCTCCTTCCCTTTTATTCTCCAGAAACTAGGGAGGGTTCCTTCTGAGATGTTTTCCATGTCCCTTTTCCTTTGATGGACTGAGATACCTTTTTTATGATGGTGGTTTAAGCTGCAACTCTTGCTGTCTCCCAAGGTCATTCTCACATACTGATACAATATCAGGAGGAGGAATGAAGGAAATGAAGAATAGCTTCTTCACTACAAAGAGGACTTAAAAGTCTACAAACATTCCCCAAACTTCCCTGTTGCCCATCTAAAATGGTTCAGCTCAGGATTATGACCTCCTCATTCTTGGTAATACATTGAAATGAAAGGACGTAGGTCACAAAATCTGAGACTTGCTCCGCTTGCTAATTTCTGGGGTGGTGGTTCATTTTTCTGAGAAGGGTTGGTTGACCAATTCTATAGTTGAAAGTCTACATAAGGCGGGAACATGCAAATTTCTTTGGGACCCATGGAAGGGCTCTCCACTCATCCAAAGATGATTTGCATCAAGATAAGAGTTTTGTTGCAGTGATTCCTTCAGCTTTGTAGTGTGTCCTTTCCTCAAGAAGTCATCACTGGACCAAGCAGTCCTGGACAATTTTTATCCAGTTCTTCAGCCTCCCTTTTTGAAGTTGTAGGAAATACGGTCAGGCCACAGCGTCAGAGGTTCCTGGAGGAAATGGATTATTCGGATCAGTTTCAGCTGGAACATAGTCCAAAGATTGCATTGGTTGCACTTGTGGTAGAGCTTGGATGAGAGACATTGGGGTGTCTGTCCAATGTTCCTTGATCTCTTAGTTGGTTGAGATACTGCCAACTACAGTACTTGTGGACTGGCTATGAGGATTTAAAGTGGTGGGCACCAGATTATGATGGTTCTCTTCCTTTTTCTGGTGGCTTCTACATAGCAATAACAGAGTAGAGATCAAGTCCATGGCCCGACATCTGTGGGTGCCCAGGAGCTTGACGCTCTTGCCCCTTTTGTTTTAACCATTTTACCAGGGGTCTCCAAATGTGGTCATTTTAAGGCTTGTGGACTTCACCTCTCAGAATTCTGGAAGCTGAAGTCCAGAAGTCTTAAAGTGGCCAAGTTTGGAGACCCCTGATCTACACAGAACCACTGGCTGAAGCCATCTATTGGTTTGACGTCCACACTCATCAGTTTGCGGATGATACCGAACCGTACCTCTTGACCTCAACTCTCTCCCAACAGATGCTGCTCAATGTTCTTTTCCAATGTCTTGAGTCTGGGTACGTCTGGATGCAAAGGAACGGACTCGGGCTCAATTCTAACAAGACTTGAATAGTTTTAGATATTTGCCCGTCCCCCCCTAGTCCGGAGGACTTTCTAACTCTAGTCTTGGATTTATTTATTTATTTAAAATGATTTATATGGCTGCCCAGCTGACAGATGCAGTTCTGGGTAACTGATAAAAAACGAACAAAACTAAACTAAAAATATGTTATATAAATATGGGGTGACCCTTTCTTATTCAAGACTGCCTCTTTGCGGTAGACCTTGAACACCAAAGTTATGAATATTAAAATGACTTTTATTATAAGGGTAGAGTAAGATAGTCTTTCAACTCTCACTGTGCCTCCCCCTCCCTGCCTTTCTCCTGAAGAAAACTAAGAAGGATTCAGTCTGAGATGCTTTTTCAAGTTACAAGTTCCCGCTTTGGATTCAAATTTCTCTTATCTGACCATTCCTTAGCTGTGGCTTTATGGCACTTTCCATTATTGCCTGCACCACCACCTTCTGAACCAGTTGTAGCCTCCAAGGGGTCTTCAAGAGCAGCCACCTGTAAACCATATGGTTGTACTCCATTTGTGAGGTGCCATGGGTAGGAGTGGCTGTCTGAAATGCTTTCTGATCCAGGAATGGATGCAACTGGCTCATTAAATGGGTCTATGGAGATTCTCAATCATCCAGGTCATGGTTGTCCCAAAGGTGCTTTTTAAAGAGGCAACTGGACTTTCTGGTTTTTCTTTGAAGATGTTTCGCTTCTCATCTGAAGAAGCTCCTTGGAAGCTTCTCATGTTCAGAAACCCTTTGAATCCCTCTGGAGCCGAGGTGGTGCAAAGGTTAAAGTGCAGCACTGCACTTCAGCAGTTCAGCTGTTCAAATCTCACCAGGCTCAAGGTTGACTCAGCCTTCCATCCTTCCGAGGTGGGTAAAATGAGGACCCAGATTGTTGGGGGCAATATGCTGAACTCTGTAAACTGCTTAGAGAGGGCTGTAAAGCACTATGAGGCGGTATATAAGTCTAAGTGCTATTGCTATTGCTATTCTCCCAGGCTTTGGGGGAAGGATAGCAGTTGAGCTCCATTGGACAGCCATCACGTGGATCAGGGGTCTCCAAATTTGGCAACTTTAAGACTTGTGGACTTCAACTCCCAGAATTCCTCAGCCACCGTACAAATTCTGACAGTTGAAGTCTACTTGAGGTCTTAAAGTTGCCAAATTTGGAGACGCCTGAGCTGGATGATTGAGAGTCTCCACAGACAACCCCATGGAATGTTTTGACTCTACCTATGGTCTCTTCTGGACATACCCAGTCTGTATCTGTTATCATTGTTTCCTTCTTTTTAAGCATAAGCTGGTCAAATCCTATTGGAGTAGAGCAGCCTCTAAATAATAAATTTAAAAAAAAATTAACCTAGTTTCATATTTGAAGAAAAGAGGATGGTTGCTACATCTATGTGTGCAGTGAAAAGCAGGGAGACCATGTTAATAATGGATTGTAGACATCAGTGGACTTAAAATTGGCGCCTGCCTTCATTCATCTTGTCCCCCAGGTCTCCTGTCCTTGAAAAGCTCACTTTGATTTTTCTCTCTTGGAGAATCTCTGGCTGGCTTACATTTTTGCTTTGGATTAGGGAATCGGGTCTTTCAAGCAGGGATAGGCAGCCCTGTTTGCTAAAATTATTAGGCTTCCAGGGGAATGTACAAGGAGCGTCTGATGACCTATTTGCAGAGCAGGTGGGATTGGACTTAACAATTATTCCTTGTATCATTTTAACAACTTGGTGCACTGACACATCTATCTTAATGCCTGCTGTTTAAAAAAAAAGAAAACTAAATATCCTATTGTTGAACTTTAGTGATTTGCCACCAACTTTTGGCAGAGTGATGTTTAGGAATTGCGGGTTGTGCCACAAATTGGCTAGGGTGTGGTGGCACAGTGGTGAGAATGCAGTATTGCAGGCTAATTCTGCTGACTGCCAGGAGTTCGATCCTGACAGGCTGAAGGTTGACTTAGCCTTCTGTCCTTCCGAATTTGGTAAAATGAGGACGCAGATTGTTGGGGGCAATAAGCTGACTCTTTAAGCCACTTAGAGAGGGCTCTAAAGCACTGTGAAGCGGTATATAAGTCTAGTGCTATTGCTATATGATCTGTTACCAAAGGCTGCTCGCCCCAACTGTAAGCTAAAAAACTGATTTATTGCTGCTTTTCTTGTCTTCCTCATGATTCTTAAGATGATGTGTCTGTTACATTTAAAGAGTAGAAGAAAAATGATTGTGCCAAAATATTTCCGCATTCCAATGTGTTTGTTGTGTGCTTTACAGCTTTGGTAAGGGTATTATTCAGTTTTCAGTTGTTTTAAGATCACGTGAGAGAAAATGTAAACCAATACCTTGGGATCTTCTTTTCCTGAAGTGTCAAAAGCTAGTTGTCAACGTAAGAAGAAACAAATGCATTCCAGTTCTTTGACTGATTTTATACAAAATCTTAACCTTAAATGCAAAGAACAAGATGCACATTTAAGGTTGACGTGATCTGTGTTTAAGCAAATATGCCATATTAGGACAATGTAATGAGTTGATTCACAAAAATGATTGTTTTGGTTCAGGATTTTCACAACACAATCACAATCTAGCCTGTCCTAATTTTGCATAGTCAGCATCTTAGATCAGTGTTTTTCCAACTTGGCAACTTTAAGATGTGTGGATTTCAACTCCCTGAATTCTCCTGGCTTAGAAATTCTGGGAATTGAAGTCCACACTTCTTAAAAGTTGCCAAGTTTGAAAACTGTTTGAGTGACCATCAAGTCAACTGAGAGGATTGATATTAAATCCCACCCTAGCTTTATTGTTGTCAGCTTTTACTGTATTAGAACTGTGAGGGCCTTAAAAATTGGGTTAGGGAATTCTGTGTTCTCTTCCCTTGTTTCTTCTTTTTTATGAGCCCAATGAAAAACTTGATTTATTCCCTTTTTTCCCTGACAATTTCTAGCTGCTGCTGCTGCTTCTTCTTCTTCTTTTTTTTTTTTAAGGATTTTACATCTCTGGATAGTATTAAAATATGCCATGTTATAGGAAAATGACAACTGGGAAAAAAACCTGCCTTTTTAAGGGTGGCAGAATGTTTTACTGTATGATACTTTGGGCTGTCCTTAAAAGTAGTTATGAATTTGCATTCTTGATAAAAAATGTTTTCATTTGGAAGAAGAAAAAAGCAGACATATATCAAATAATGAAGTGGGGCATTTCCTTTGTCACGTAATGACCGTGAAATCACTAATACAGATAATCCTCGACTTACGACTGTAACTAAGTCCAGAATTACAGTCATAAGTCATTGCAGTCATAAATTGAGTCATCATGTGACCAGACCCAATTTTTTGACATTTTGTTTTGTAGCAGTTGTTAAGCAAATCCATTTTCCTCAATGGGTGAAATCAGCAAATCATGGTCACATGACTGCAAACCATGAGCCGGTTGCAAAGTGCCGAAAATGCAGCCATGGGACAATGAACAAGGGGATGGATGTAGCCATTGTAAGTTCAAAAATGGGTGGTAAGTAAGGGGAGGACTGTTATAACTTTGAACGGTCATTAAGTGAATAATCGTAAGTCAAGGACTACCTGTATATCTCCTTTTTGGTTGTAAATACACAAATCAAGTAAACCTGAAGGACTTTGTAATCTACTTGGGCACAGAAGGACAGTTCATTATCTACATCTTGAAACTTTTCAGTCTTAACATGTTTATGATTGTATATTGGAAATAGTTGGCTATTCAAAGAACTATGGTTAGGTATGTATTTTGCAAAACCTGACAGAGAAAAAGTAATACTTGAGTATTTAGAGGGAGCAGAATTGATCCCATGCTCCATTTTGACAGCTGTTTGAGACTCAACGGTGAACAGAGAAGTTCCTAGCTCATATTTTGCTGGATATTAGCAGATATTGCTCTACTTTGTCCTACTTTAGAGAAGGAGCTGCAAATGTGGATTTTCCACTGATTTATTTCTTGTGCTACTTTTCCTATACACAGGCAGCTAATTATTGTCACACTGTATATACATGAGTTGACCTGGATCAGGAAAATGATGATATAAAGCAGTATTTCTCAAGCCTGGCAACTTGAATATGTGTGGACTTCAACTTCCAGAATTCCCCAGCCAGCATGGCTGGGGAATTCTGGGAGTTGAAGTCCACTCAAGTTGCCAAAGTTGAGAAACACTGATATAGAGAGAACTTCTATAAGCAATATTTTCTCAAACAACCTACTACCATCCTAAGATATCTAAGCTCTGGTACTGATCAATGTGGTGAAATAATCTCATTGACTGTTGTAGAATTTTGAAATCGTTCATGCTAATATTGCAAAGTATATGTAATCACTGCCAAATGTAAAGTTGTCTCACGCAGTTGGGTTTAATGTAAATGAAACTTCTCTCGTTTCTCATTCCGTCTTTCGGTTGTTCCCCAATTTGGTTTGGTTTGGGTTTCATGAATGTTTTTTTTAAATCTTCATTGGACTGTTCTTACATGGTTTTCAAGATAATTTTGCAATGAATGTTCTTGCTAAAGGCTAATGAATAAACTTGAGGGTTTTTTTTTAAAAAAGAGGTTGCTCTCTCTTATTGTTGACTTAGGAATTTTTTTTAAAATAGATCGTAACAGTGAAAAGCCTTTGATGATATCGTATTTATAACTTCTACCAAAAATTACATCTGGGAATTAAGCCAAAATGCATTTAAAATGCAGGTGGAATGCTTGAAGGCATGTCTCATCTGTAAGCATGTCTCAGGATGTTAGGGTTCATATCCTGATTTATAAACCTTCCTGCAACACTTGTTGAGATATAGAGTCTACATGAATCTAAGCTGTGAAAGGATGGATTAAAGTAAAGACTTTAGTAAAGACAAAGGTGACCCTTTGAGAGCTGTCTGAAACGACATTTCATTTTAATGTATGCCGATTAGTGTACATTCAAAATGACAATAAAGTTATTCTAAGTTCTAAGTTTAAAGTAAAGACCCTCCAACCCTCCTTTCTCCTTCATGGTATTTGGCCTACCCGCCCATGCTGCCAATGTTGACAAAATGGAAATTAAAACCTGGCAGAGAATGGGGAGGAAGTGTCTTTATAATGATGGCTTACATTTTTCATGAACTCAGTAAGTTGACAAAGAGATCAAACCTAGGAGAAAATTTCCTGACAGTAAGAAAAATTAATCAATGGAACAGCTTGCCTCCAGAAGTTGTAGGTACTCCTCACTGCAGGTTTGCAAGAAAAGATTGGACAACCAGTTTTCTGGAATGGTATAAGAACTCATGCCTTGGGCAGGGGGTTAGACTAGAAGACCTGCAGGGTCTCTTCCAACTCTGTTTTTCTATATTCAACCAACTCCATGGTTAAGCAGATCACAGATTACTGAGATATGTTTACCTAGGCTTAAAAATACATACACCCACACATAAATTTAAACATTTAAAACTGGTCTTAGGGGTTGGTAAAACACGAAGGAGCTTTTAGTGGTTTAGAAAAGATTCTTCAGCATGAGAATAAACCCAAAATAATCCTGTTTTGATTGTGTTTGGAATAAGAGGGAACAAAGAACATTTTTAGAAAACTTGCTATGCCTGTCTCTTGACATGGCTTGTCTCAAAGGAGTGACAATCATCCTTGATGGATGTTATGAGAATGGATGCCCAAACACAGGGAGACCCCCAGACTGGGGAAAGGTGCATTATGAAGCTAGCTCTCATATGTCCAGGGTTTGTCACTCCATAAGGGGTTTCATACGTTTCCTCTGTCACTTGGCACATGTGGGCTTCACATTTGAAGGAAGACAATTTTCATGATGGCCCCTGTGTGTCTCTTGGGTCCATTTGAGATTAAATGGAGGGCAAAGACTCTTTCCCTGCTGGGCCTAAACCTGATTTAATTCTGCCGCTAATGTTTACAGCTGGTCAACCTCGTAATCTCATTCAGCCTAAGCCATAATTGTTCATCCATCATTCTTCCCATCTTTTTTTCCTGGATGGCCCCCATCTACTCAAATTGAATTAGGTCTAATTAAATCATGCTGGAAGATGAATCATGTGTCCCTGAGGTCAGTCCCTCAAGACACATGGGCACTGTAGCCCCTCGGCCCCATGGAGCCCCCCCCTTTCTCCCTCTGGTCTTTGAGTCAAGCATATTTTGATGAACAAGAGCTTCACCAGTTCGCTGGGAAAGTATTTGACTGCAAATTGGCTTTGTCCTCATGATTTCTGGGTCCTACAGTTTTTTCTTCCCCCTATTTTTTCCTCCCTAAGAAAGGAAGCTAAGAAACCAGTTATTCAAGAGAGATATTCTGGAAATCCTCAAGATCATAGACACCGTGGTTCTCTCCATCTAGAATCTAGATGACATGGGAAGCAAGTTAAGTTTGGAAATAATAGGGTCATTTTTGTGTTTTTTTGTGTGAGGTTGCATAAGGAAACAAACACTGTAAAAACGGAACATCCTCCTCCCCCACGCCCATCATTTTCCCACTACACAATCAGCGAAAAATCCAGACTGCTTTGAGTCAGCTGGCCTTATAACTAATACAACTTTTGAAAGGATGAGATTGCTCAGCTGAAAATCTTACAATGGCCTTTTTGCTTTTCCCTGCTGGGAAGGTGGTGCACACAATGATGGAAAATTGAAATGGCTACATAGACGCTGCTCATGCCCAATTAACTGGTGATGGATGTTCTTTGTGGGAGTAATTTGGTTTTGCTTAAGTTGGCAGTAGGCAAACTGACATCAGCTTTACTCCCTTTTTTAAAAAATTGCAAAACCAAAAAAAAGAAAAAATGGTGAGGAAGGTTCATGCTTTCTTTGTTATCACGACAATGATTTTATTTATGAAAGAGGATTTCTCCCCTATCCCTGGGCTGTGGTCAAGGAACACAAAGCAGCTGATTACATTAAAAGAAAAACAAATGACCCCCTTAAAAAAAGTCTGTCCCCCCAAGTCTGTCAGTGATTGAAAACCAGAGATGTTGCAACCAAGGAACCTTAAAAAAAAGGAATGGATTTTTAAATTTGTCTTTCTAAACAGGCATCTTTTAAATATGTTGGAATTTATTTTTTCCCAGGATTCTGAGCATAAATGTTAGCTTTGTGTATCGGAAGATCTCTATTTTGCTTCAAATTAAGCATCCTATCACTAGTACACTTGAGGTACTAGTACCTCTCTATAAAGTCTTATTAAAGCCACACCTAGAATATTGCAGTGGTCACCACACTATAAAAAAAGATATTGAGACTCTGGAAAGAGGGCAGAGAAGAGCAACAAAGATGATTAGGGGATTGGAGGCTAAAACATGAATGGTTGCAGGAACTAGGCATGGTTAGTTTAGTGAAGAGAAGGACTAGGGATGACCTGATAGCAGTGCTTCAATATTTGAGGGGCTGTCACAAAGAAGAGGGGGACAACCTATTTTCCAAAGCACCAGAAGGCCAGACAAGGAACAATGGATGAACATTGATCAAGGAGAGAAGCAACCTGGAATTAAGAACTTCCCAACAGTGAGGACAATTAAGCCGTGGAACCGCTTGCTTTCATAAATTGTGGCTGCTCCATCACCGGAGGCTTTTATGAAGAGACTGGACAGCCACTTGTCTCAAATTGTATAGGGTCTCCTGCTTGAGCCGGGGGTTGGACTAGATGACCTACAAGGCCTCTTCCAACTCTGTTATTCTAAGTCTCTTCAATCACTTAGGCAAAGTGTGAATGTGTGTCAGAGTGCACATATATAAACAAAGACATATATATTCTTTTACACATCCTAAAATGTTTTTGCTCTTTCATCTCAAGCTCCCCAGCATTGCGAAAGCCCAAGTGGTCAGCAAGGAAAGGCATACAGGTAGTCCTCGACTTACAACAGTTTGTTTAGTGACCATTTGAAGTTACAACGGCACTGAAATAAGTGACTTTTGACCATTTTTCACACTTATAACTATTGCAGCATCCCCAGGATCACGTGATCAAAATTCAGATGCTTGGCAACTGGTTCTTATTTATGACGGTCACAGTGTCCCAGGGTCATGTGATCCCCTTTCGTGACTTTCTGACAAGGAAAGTCAAGGGGGAAACCAGATTCACTTAACAACTGTGTAACTAACTTAACAACTGCTGCGATTTACTTAACAACTGTAGCAAGAAAGATAGTAAAATGGAGAAAATTCATTTAACAAATGTCTCACTTAGCAACAGAAATTTTGGGCTCAATTCTGCTCATAAGTCAAGAACTACCTGTATTTGATTTTGCCAGCAAGGAATCCTGTACAATTGATGATTGGATAATTTGATTAGGAAATCAAAGCATCTCTAATTTATATTAGGACAACAGGATCATTCAGCTTACAGTATGACTTTACTGAATAACCCATTTTCTGAATTTGTACAGGATACTGAGTCATAAATCCAGTGAATAGGATAAAATCTGAGGATAAAATAAAACATGATCTGTGAGTTGTGAGGTATAAGCTGACTTGCTTGGGGCATTCTGACCTGAATAGTTATTTCTCTATTTTTCTTCCCCCCCCACCTCTTTTAATCAAACTCAGATTCATGGCAGTGTACAATAAAGCACACTGGATGAAGAAAATTGTCCTACACTTTTCTGAGTATGGAATATCAAATTTCCAGATAAAGCAGATCTTAACCTGGTTGGTATTTCTTGACAAACTCTTTTCAAAAGCTGCTTGATGCTGAAAATTGTGTGTGTGTGTGTGTGTGCGTGCGCACGTGCACGCACCTGGGTCTGACCCAGGTTTTTGTCTGTTTGCCAACTGTGTGAAAAGCATCTCTTAGATGAAAGTGCCATCAAGACATCTGTAAGCAGACACAGACTTATATGGGGCAGAAATATAAGAAAAGGGGCTTTTGAGGTCTGTAGAGCAGAAAGCTTATCCGTGTATTAATGGAGAGAGCGCTCAAGCAGCGGAAGGCCCAAAAAATGGAAAATGGCATTAGAGAAACTGCTGGTGTGTGTCTAAAGCAATATTTCTCAACCTCAACAACTGTCAGATGTGTGGCCTTCAACTCCCAGAATTCCCCTGTCAGCATGGCTGATGGGCAATTCTGGGAGTTGAAATCCACAGACCTGACAGTTGCTGAGGTTGAGACACAGTGATATAAGAGCTCAGTGAAGAGAAAGGGGGTTATCAGAGGGTCAGACAGAGAGGAACTTACTCAGGCATGTGCCCAGCGTTCTTCTACCTGAGTAATGATTTATTGTGATGATGCAAAATGAATACAGATGACCACAACTGAGCCCAGAATTTCTGTTGCTAAACGTGATAGTTGTTAAGTGAGATTGGCCCCATTTTACGACTATTCTTGCCACAATTGTTAAGTGCATCACTGCAGCGTTAAGTTAGTAACAGTTACTTCCCCATTGAGTTTGCTTGTCAGAAAGTCACAAAAGATGATCACATGACCCCATGACCCCAGGACACTGTGACCGTCGTAAACATGAGCCAGTTGCCAAAAATCTGAATTTTGATCACATGACCAAGGGGATGCTGCAATGGCTATAAGTGTGAAAAATGGTCATAAGTCACTTTTTCCAGTGGTGTTGTAACTTAATAGTCATTAAACAAATGATTGTAAGTTGAGGACTACCTGTAAATCATTTGGGCTTATATAAGGTCCTCAACTTACAACTGATCCAGCTGTTTTCTGATGTGTCTCTAACACCTTCTCCAGCTGGCTCTTGAGCTGAGACAGACTGTTTGCTCCAGTTCCCCAGGCAGCTTTCCATGACTGGGGAAGGGGCGAGAACTGGAACCCTAATGCCTGGTCTAAAATTTACTTGGGTGTGTCTAACCTTCTTTTTCTTTTACAATGAGTTAATTACTAGTACACATTCCTGTAACTAATCACGATAAATACTTCCCTGGTCTCAAGGCTTAAGAGGATAACAGAGTTGGAAGGGATCTTGGAGGTCTTCTAGTCCAACCCTCTGCTCAAGCAGGAGATCTTATACTATTCAGGACAAATGGCTGTCCAATCTCTTCTTAAAAGCCTCCAGCGATGGAGCACTCACAACTTTTGGAGGCAAGTTGTTCCACTGATTGATTGTTCTTACTGTTAGGATATTTCTACTTAGTTCTAGATTGTTTCTCTCCTTGATTAGTTTCCATCCATTGCTTCTTGTCTTGCCTTCTGGTGCTTTGGAGAATAGATCTGACCCAGGGGTGGGTTCTACTTACCTTCCCCACTGGTTCGCATTGCAACGGAAGTGCATATTTTGCGCGTGTGTGCGCTCGGATCGGCACCGACCGATCCAGTTCAGTGACATCACCAGCGGGTCGCTACCGGTTCGGGCGAGCTGGTCCGAACCGGGAGGAACCCACCTCTGATTTGACCCTCTCTTCTTTGTGGCAACCCCCACAAACATTGGAAGACTGCTATCATGTCACCCGTAGTCCTTCTTTTGAGTAGACCAAAGATACCCAATTCCTGCAACTGTTGTTACCGCCATGTGCCACGAAGGAAGGCATTCTTGTGTTGTGGTATTACAAAGAAGTAAAGCCTTCTTTGACTTGAGGGCTGAGGGGCGACATGTATATAAGTGAGGATGGCCATTTGTAGAGGGGGAAATCTCTCTCTTTTTTGTAGGAAAGTATCCTGTTGCTGCTCATCTTTGCAGCTTCTGCCATGGTTGCACTCACCCCTCCAGAAGAACCCCTTTTTCTGCCTGAGGGATACGGAACAAAGTTGAGGTTGCCATGGTAACAACCTCTATAGCATCGGATATTGCTTTCCTTCTAAAAGCTGCTTTATTCTATGCTGCCTCTGTAGGATTACTGTGTATGATGGTGCATAAATGAACACACACAAACACAGAGGTGTGGCATGCAGGAGGAATTAAAATGCATCTCATGGCATAATGAGCTGAGGTGGCGCAGTGGTTAGAGTGCAGCACTGCAGGCTACTTCAGCTGACTGCTAGCTGCAGTTCGGCTGTTCAAATCTCACCGGCTCAAGGTTGACTCAGCCTTCCATCCTTCTGAGGTGGGTAAAATGAGGACCCAGATTGTCGGGGGCAAGAGGCTGAACTCTGTAAACCGCTTAGAGAGGGCTGTAAAAGCACTATGAAGTGGTATATAAGTCTAAGTGCTATTGCTATTGCTATTCTCAGGGTTTATTCTGAATCTTTTTATTTTTGGTATACGTCTACTCTCTCAGTCTTATGCTGCATAGATCATGGAGGGATTCTTTTGATCTGTAAACTCATTTACAGAAAGCATTTTGGCGAACAGATTAGTGCACATAAAGGAAGATTTTGATTCAAGAGGGGTTTGCAAGCTGAATTTGGAAAGAAGAAACTCAGCAGTCCCCTTGTTCAGGCTGAATCTAGAGGGTGTGACATGGAGTGACTGGGCAGTCCACAAACTGACCGATTTAACACACTTAAGTGCACATGACACATTTGTTACAGATAGTCCTCAACTTATACAAGTTTGTTTAGTGACAGTTCAAAGTTACAAAGACACTGAAACAAGAAACTTAGGACCATTTTTTCACACAACCACCATTGCAGCCTCCCCATGGCCACGTGATCAAAATTCAGATCCTAGGCAACTGGCTCATATTTATGACGGTTGCAGTGTTCCGGGGTCATGTGATCGCCTTTTGTGACCTTCTGACAAGCAAAGTCCATGGGGAAGCCAGTTTCTCTTAACCATGTTACTAACTTAATGCCTGCAGTGGTTCCCTTAACAACTGTGGCAGGAAAGGTGATAAAATGGAGCAAAACTCTTTTAACAACTGTCTTGCTTAGCAACAAAAATTTAGGGCTGAGTTGTGGTCGTAAGTCAAGGACTACCTATATAGAAGTGATTGGCCATTTCCTTTTCTATGGAATTTGTGGGGGGGGGGTTTACTTCCTGGTTTAGGGTACAATGCTGGAATTCCTTGTTAATCTGCTTTCCATGCACAACCCTGGGTAGCTTTTTGAGCTCAAGGTTGGTCAACATTGCTTCCTACAGAGAAAACATTCACCAGTACTGTATTTAGAGGTCTTTCCCCAAGAACCTAATTTATGCTTGGTGTTAGAGTAACACCTAGTGGGAATTAATTGCACTACATTTTCATCTTCTCATCTGCTCCTCCCAGCAATTGCTTGAAAATAGGAACTGTGAGGAAGGCTGTGGAATAGCAAGAAGCTGTGGTCTTAATTTGCTATACAGGTAGTCCTCGACTTATGACCACAATTGACCCCAACATTTCTGTTGTTAAGTGAGACATTTGTTAACTAAAGTTTTGCCCCATTTTACAACCTTTCTTGCCACAGTTCTTAAGTGCATCACTGCAGTTGATAAGATGGTAATCAGGTTGTTAAGCGAATCTGGCTTCTCCATGGACTTTGCTTGTCAGAAGGTCGCAAAAGGGAATCACATGACCCGGGGACACAGCAACGGTCATAAATATGAACCAGTTGCCAAGCATCTGAATTTTGATCATGTGATCATGGGGATGCTGCAAAGGTTATAACTGAAAAACGGTGCTGTGGCCTTCAGCATCAGATGAGGAGGCGGCGTGGGAGTCAGGGCCAAATCAAGGCAACCTGAGAGCTCCAAGGAGGAAGAGGGAATGGAGCTGTCAGAGAGAGAGACAGAGGCAGAGCCTGGGCCATCCGTCAGCCCCCAGATGGAGAGGCAATAGCCCCCAGGTCCGGATGTGGCTGATGAGGAAGAGAAGGAACAGCTGGGTCCAGTGCCTGATGCACGGATGCACAGAAGGCAGAGGAGAGGAGAGCAGTGGAAATCTATGGGCCGGCCCTTGGGATGGAAGAGCCACCACTGCTAGCAATGCCCCACCCTTGCTGTGGGGATAAAAGGCAGGGGGCAGAGATGAATAGGTGTAATTACAGAGGGTTTGTTGTATTTGTGAGCCGGGGACAGAACAAATGGTCCTAAGTCACATTTTTCAGTGCCGTTGTAACCTTATTTATTTATTTATTTATTTAGTTTGGTTTATATGCCGCCCAACTCCGCAAGGACTCGGGGCAGCTCACAACAGAAAACCAACAGAAATCGAGATAACAAAAACATCTTAAAACAAGTTAAAATATGTTTACACTAATAAAATCCATTCAATCTGCATCTTCTCTATACGTCACTGGTTCCAGGCCTGTCGGAAAAGCCAGGTCTTAACGGCTTTCCGGAAGGCCAACAAGGTGGGGGTGGTACGGATCTCGGGCGGTAGTTGGTTCCAGAGAGCCGGAGCAGCCACAGAGAAGGCCCTTCCCCGTGGTCCCGCCAGCCGACATTGTTTAGCTGACGGGACCCGGAGAAGCCCAACTCTGTGGGATCTTACTGATCTCTGGGAAGTGTGAGGTAGCAGGCGGTCTCGTAGATAATCTTGCCCTGAGCCATGTAGGGCTTTAAAGGTCATAACCAACACCTTGAATTGTGTCCGGAGACCAATAGGCAGCCAGTGCAGCTCGCGTAGTATGGGTGTAGTGCAGGGGTGGTTTCCAATTTTTTTTACTACCACTCTGTGGGCGTGGCTTATTTTGTGGGCGTGGCTTGATGGTCATGTGACCGGGTGGGGGTGGCTTGCCGATCATGTGACTGGGTGGGAGTGGCTTACCAGCCATGTGACCGGGTGGGAGTGGCTTGCCGGCCATGTGACCGGGTGGGAGTGGCTTGATGGTCATGTGATTGGGTGGGTGTGGCCAACTCAATGTCACATCAAGGGGTGCCTTGCCTGGCCCCTCCCCTCCCGACCATTCCTTGTCACACCCAGCCTCAAGGTATCTCTAGATCTGTAAAAATGTTGTTCACCTTTTTTAAACTTCATTATTTACATACTATAGATGTACTTTCATGGACCACTGAAAGGAGGAAATGGCTCACACACTTTGCCCAACAGTGGGATAGACCAGGGGTCTCTAACCTTTTGGACCTCAGGGACCACCAAATTCATAATTTTAAATCCCGCAGACCACTGTGGGTGGGAACTCAGCCGCCTATTAAGCCTACCTGTCTGCTTCTGCGAGGCCTCCGGGTGGGAGGCCCGAGAGAAAGTGCCTGGTCCAGGCACACAGCCTGGAAACCTCTTTTGTGTTCCTTCCCTCAAGAAGCTTGGTCAATCTGAGTGAAGGAAAATGAAGATGGGAAGACTGACAGTGGCTTGCTGATGTTGGTGGGAAAGTCAGTCCCATATTCCAGAGCTGTAGCTGTAGTCCCTCCCCTCCCCCTTTCCTTTCCTTTCTTTTCCCCTGTTCCATTCCTTTCCTTTCCTCCTTTCCTTTCCTTCCATTTCCTCCCCTCTCCTCTCCTCCCTTCCCCCTTCCCTTCCCTTCCATTTCCTCCTCTCTCCTCCCTTCCCTCTCCCCTTTCCTTCTTTCCTTTCCTTTCCTTTCCTTTCCTTCCCTCCCTTCCCCTCCCCCCTTTCCTTTCCTCCTTTCCTTTTCTTTCTTTTCCCCGGGGCCACGGAGGGTCTCCAGCCCTGCCTTTGGCTGCCTTTGAGTGGCCCTCCCAGCCGAACCCCTCATTCTGAGCAAGAACCCTTTTTATACAGGTAGTCCTTGACTTACGACCACAACTGAGCCCAACATTTCTGCTGTTAAGTGAGACAATAATTAAGCAAGGTTTGCTCCATGTTACGACTTTTCTTGCCACAGTTGTTAAGTGAATCCCTGCAGTTGATAAGTGAGTAACCCCGTTGTTAAGTGAATCCAGCTTCCCCATTTACTCTTGCTTGCCAGAAGGTCGCAGAAGGGGATCACATGACTCCCCGGGACACGGCGACCGTCATAAATATGAGCCAGTTGCCAAGCATCTG
Organism: Diadophis punctatus similis; assembly: GCA_023053685.1. Lineage (NCBI taxonomy): Eukaryota > Metazoa > Chordata > Lepidosauria > Squamata > Dipsadidae > Diadophis > Diadophis punctatus. Next base: position 19,942,130 of record JALIGW010000014.1, on the reverse strand, counting down.
AATTTTGATCACATGACCGTGGAGATGCTACAACAGTCATAAGTGTGAAAAATGGTCGTAAGTTACCTTTTTTTTCTGTGCCGCTCTAACTTTGAACGATCACTAAATGAACTGTTGTAAGTCGGGGACTGCCTGTAATTGTGGTCAGGTGAAGAGGAAGCCTCTTTTTGGTGCAGCCTGCTACAAGTTGAGCTGCACCACCTGGGAAGCTCTTCTGCCAGTCCGCAGCCTGGTGAAGCCCTTGCAAGAGCCGACTTGGGCACCAGCAACCAAGGGCTTTGCCTGCCCGGGTCATGCCAGGGCAACGGAGCTGCTGGAGGGGAGGATCCTTCCCTCCCCTGGTTCTGGGGAAGAGGGGCAGGGAAGAACCGGTGCCCTTTCCTAACTGGGTGCCCGCCAAGTCCCATCATCCCCACCAGGGCACCTTCCTTCCTTCCTTCATCTTTCTTTTTCCTTCTTTCCCTTTCTCCCACCTTTTTCTTTTCATCTCCTTCCTTCCTTCCTTCCTTCCTTCCTTCCTTCCTTCCTTCCTTCCTTCCTTCCTTCCTTCCTTCCTTCCTTCCTTCCTTCCTTCCTTCCTCTTTCTTTTTCCTTCTTTCCCTTTCTCTCCTTCCTTTTCTTTTGACCTCCTTCCTTCTTTTTTCCTTCCCCCAATCATTAGGTAATTTTGACAGCCAATATTTGCAGGATCTTCCCTCCAAACGAAGCAAGAAGGGGATAGGAGTCCCCCCAAGGTTTCTCCAGGAGGGGGGGAGAATCGCAAGGCTGAGCTGGACTCCAATTCAGGGAAGGCGGAACGGGCCGGTGGTGGTGGTAACTGCGCACTCTCCCCGCAAGGCAAGAGGAGCTTGGAGGCGCCCAGGGACCCCCCCCCTTCGCCTGCAGGCGTTCCCCCTGCCCTTCAAGCCCCTCGCCTGCAGCCAGCACCTGCGGCAGCCACGGGAGCCCCATCGGCGCAGACGGAGCTCCTGCCGGATCGCTCGTTCGCTCTGGACTGCTGGGGCGGGAAAGCTCCGGAGTTGGGGCCTCCCTTCCCTTCCCTTTCCCCTTTCTTTTCCTTTCTGAAATTTCCTTTCCTTCCCTGCCGCTGGGGTAGCTCCATATCCCCAGTCCCATTCCTCCCCTAAGAGAAAGAGAGAGAGAGAGAGAGAGAGAGAGAGTTTCAGAGCACAACCACCACATGTGGAAGAAGGTACCCTGTGTTTTTTTACATTTCCAACATGTGGGATTCGAATTTGGATAAATTTTAGCAAGTCTAATTGGGGCTAAGTGCCATCTATAACTCATTTTGTAAAAATTTTCTTTATATGCTACAGATTTAGATATTTTAAGGTTTCTGGTCCATATCTGTTCCCAATCTGCCAGGTGAATATTGTGTCCAACGTTCTGGGCCCATGCTATCATGGGACCTTTTACAACATCTTCGAATCTTTCATATTGCAGTAAATAATTATATAATTTTGAGATAATTTTATTTTCTGGGCCAGTCAATAATTTATCTAATGGTTTAGTTTCCATTTCAATTCCACATTCGTCAATGTCTATCTTGTATCAAGATTTTATCCGTGCATAAGGCCACCAGTCTATATTTATGTTTTGTCTTTGTAAATATTCTTTATCTCTTAATTTACCGGTTCCATCTAATATATCTTTATATTTTACCATTTTACTCCTATCAATTGTGTTTGGGTATATACCGTATTTTTCGGAGTATAGGACGCACTAAAGTGTAGGACGCACCTAGATTTTAGAGGAGGAAAACAAGAAAAAAAGTATTCTGAACCAAATGGTGTAGTAATATATTATTTAATAAAATACCAGTATAGCAGAACACTTTTTAGAACCATGTATACTTTTTACAACCATGTATACTTTTTACAACCATGTACACTTTTTACACTTTTTGGCTTTGATATTTTTCTGCAAGAAAGAACAATAATGTTTCCTTTATAACAATGCAGAGCACTTTAGCTGAAACCATGTTCATACATTCATACGCACATGCACACGCACACGCCCTAAACTTCAAACTTGGCAGCTTTAAGACTTGTGGACTTAAACTCCCAGAATTCCTCCTCCAGTCATGCTAGCTCAGGAATGGGAGTTGAAGTCCACAAGTCTTAAAGCTTCTTAAACTTTAAGACTTTGCAAGGGTCTTCAAACTTGTGGACTTCAACTCCCAGAATTCCTCCTCCACTTGGCAACCTTTTAAAAAAACATTTTAAAAAGTTCTAACCTGTCAGGTGGCTCGCTTTGGGCAGCAACAGCGGCGGAGGCTCCTCAGGTGCCTCGGAAGCAGGCTTCAGGCAGCGGCAGGCTTCAGGGGCAGCGGGGGGTTGGGGTTGGGCGGCGGCGACTCGCTTTGGGAGTGGTGGCGGCCAGCAACGGCGGCAGCGGCTTTTCAGGCGGCAGGCTTTAGACAGCAACGGCAGCAGGGGGGTTTTGGGCAATGGCGGTGGCGGCTTGCTTCAGGTGGTGGTGGCGGCCAGCAACGGAATACTGCCAATCAGCTGTCTGTTGCCCGCCATTGCTGCCATCGCACCAACTCCCTCCCCCTTCCCCCAGGTATGTCTGATGCAACATTTGGAGTATAAGACACACCCAGTTTTTGACTCTCTTTTTTCGGGTAAAAAGGAGTAAAAACTCCAAAAAATACGGTAATTGCTTCCATTATTGAAAGCCAATTTGGAATGTTAATATAATATTTTCTTTTTATTTCTAGCCAAATTGTTATAAATGCATCTCTAATTATATGTCTCCGGAAAATTTTTGAAATCTTCTCTTTATTCCAAAGGCAAGAATGCCAACCCATAAGTAGATCGTGGCCTTCTATGGTCAAAATACAGTTATTGTTTAGATTGATCCAATCTCTTATCCACACCAGAGATGCTGCAGTGTAATATAATTTCCAATCTGGGAGTCCAAAGCTGTCTCTACTCCTACTGTCTTGTAAATCTATTAATTTAATTCTAGACTTTTTATGTTGCCAAATAAATTTAATAGTTATTCTGTTCAAATTTATAAAAAAATTTGTATTTAATTTGATTAGTATTGTCTGAAATAGGTATAGTAGTTTGGGCAAAATGTTCATTTTAATAGTGGCAATACGGCCTAGAAACGAGATTTGTAAGTTTTCCCATTTTTTGAGATCTACTTCTATTTGATGTATCAGTTTATCATAATTATTTTCTTTTATGGATGAACATTTGTTTGTTAAATTAATACCTAAATATTTAATTTTCTTCACTACTTGTAAGCCTAATTCTTTTTCTAATCGTCCCTCTTGTTTCCTTGTCATGTTTTTGGTTAATAATTTATTTTTTTGTTTATTTATCTTTAATCCGGCTACTACACCATATTTTTCTATTTCATTGAGTAGAGTTAAACCTGATTCGTGTGGGTCTTCCCAAAAAAAATACTAAATCATCTGCGAATGCTTGTAGTTTATAATTTTCTTTTTTAATTTTGGTTCCTTTAATGTCCGAATTGTTCCTAATTTTATTTAGTAGTATTTCCAAAGACAGTATGAAGAGTAGAGGCGACATTGGACATCCCTGTCTTACACCTTTTTGTATCTGAAACGTTTTGGTTACACTTCCATTTATTATTACCCTGGCAGATTGGGAAGAGTATATTGTTTCAATTATTTTTAAAAATTTGTCGCCGAATTCCATTTTTTAAATTAATAATTTCATGTATTGCCAATCGACGTTGTCAAACACTTTCTGCGCATCCAGAAAGACAAGGGCAATTTGCCTTTCTGGATGCGCTTCATAATATTCCAAAATGTTTAACACAATTCTTAAATTTGTCCTAATTTGCCTCATTGGTAAAAATCCGTTTTGATCAAAATGAATAATTTTATTTAATACTTTTTTCATTCTTTCTGCCATTATACACATAAAAATTTTATAGTCAGCGTTTAACAACTCGATTGGCCTATAATTTTGTATCAAATCTGGTTCGGTACCTTCTTTCAGCAATGTGGTGATGTGTGACTCTCTCCATGACTCTGGGATCTTCCCTTTAATCGAAACCTCATTATATAGCTCTAATTGTATTTGTTGTGTAGTTTCATTAATTATTTTATAAAATTCTGCAGCTAGGCCATCTGGACCGGGTGACTTATTATTTTTTTGTTTCTGAATTGCAGTTTTTAATTCTTCTAACGTTATTTCTTTGTTTAATATATGCTTGTCTTCTTCACTTATAATAGGGACAGAAGTTTATTTAAGGTATTCTTCAATCTTATTTATCTCCGTTTCCTCCTGTTTATAAAAGTTTTTCAAAAAAGTCTACTATTATATCTTTTATTTTTTCTTCCGAATTTTGTAAATTTCCTATTTTGTCTTTTAATTGGTGAATTATTCTATTCCCTCTCTCTTTTCTAATCTTATATGCAAGCCACCTGCCTGGTTTATTTGCATTTTCAAAATGTGATTGTTTTACAAATTTAAGATTCCTGGCATATTCTCTTTGGTCTATCAAATTTAATTTATGTTTGGATTGTATTAGTAGTTCTTCAATCTTTTTATTTCCTGGATTTTCCTGTGCTTCACCTTCCAGTTGTTTAAATTCTCTTAATGCGTCATTGTATACTTGCCTTCTTTCTTTATTTTTTTTAGCTGTATATGATACTATTAAACCTCTCAAATATGCTTTCAAAGTATCCCACAAGTTTTGTGTAGATGTTGTTTGTTTTTGATTTTCTAATAAAAATAATTCTTTTCCTATCATTTTTGTAAAGTGGCTATCTTGTGTTAATTGAGTATCAAATGTCCATCTCCTGTTAATTTGTCTTGCACTTTTCCATAATATATTAATAGGGCTATGATCTGCCCAAATGTTAGGTGTTATCTCTACTTTTTGTACTAGAGCAGTGTTTTTCAATCTTGGCAACTTGAAGATGTGCGGACTTCAGCTCCCAGGATTTATCCCCAGCCAGCATGAAATCCACACATCTTCAAGTTGCCAAGTTTTGAGCAATCCTACTTAGAATGAGTCACAACAGTGAAGAATAAGTGCCCACTTTAGATAGATCACAATCTGACTTTCAGCATCCTTCCAGAATAGCTTTCTTAAACTTGATGCTCTCCCAATATTTGAAACTGTTGATCATTCAACTGGCAGACTTGGGGAATTGCCCTGTAAACACATCTTGGTTCATATGAAGATAAAGGGAGGGAAGAGGAAGCACATTTAGAATTGGAAGATTGTGTTGTTATAGCTTTGCAGTAAAATTAGTCCTGACTTATACGGTGTAGGTTTCTTGGTCTGGCCTACTTTATGGGGCTCACAGTTGGAGATGAATAAAAAATCCTGGATGAAGGTTGGAGGTGAAAGTCACAAAGGCATTCCGGAAAACGGTATCAACCTGTCCCTTCGGTTGCCTAGAAGACTTTGTGGATGTGTTACGAATGAGGACAAATACATCTGTCCCAGGATAATGTTGCAAGATCCAGTCTGAGTTGGTCATCGGGTTCCAAGATTTATTCTTCCAAGCTTTCATGCTGGAGCCCATCATCAGGGAATTTCTCTCTCTCTGGAATGTATTCATTGGGCTGTTCTACGTGTTCTATTTATATGGTGTGTGTGGCTTTTAGTTGTTAATTAGGGTGTTGATGGCTGGTTATTGAGTCATTGACTGTTGTTGCCTTGTGCTGCCGCACCCTCAACTCCTAAGTACCAGATAGGCAGGAGATAAATCAGCACTCCTATTGATTGACAAGGGGCCTGTTTCCAGGCTTCAATCATTTCTCTGGCTATTTTTGTCCCTGCTTGGCCAACAATCATAGTAGCTACAAAATGGAATGCATGCATTTGTTCATTCCAATGTATGAATGTGTATATGAAATTATCAGGGTTCTAGTTAGACTCAAAGCACCCTTTCATGTTCAGTAGACCCTGTCACTCAGTGGTGGGTTCCTACTGGTGCGGTCCAGTGCGTAGCTCCGGTAGGGAGCGGCCAATTGCGTAATTTGCGCGCGACTGCTCCGGTGCCGTCTTCGCCAGTCCGTCGTGTGCATCACAATCTTTTTAAAATAATTTTTGGGCTTTTTTGCTTCTGTGGATGCGCGGAAGCAAAATTGCGCCAAAATCTTGTGAGGGGACAAGCGCGTGCGCAAGATTTCAGCGAGATTTTGCTTCCGTGCATGTGCAGAAGCAAAATCACACAAGGGGGCGCACATGTGTAGTGAGAGCGCACATGTGCACGAAACATGGAGATGCACGCGCAGCGCACCGGTATCGGTAAGTTAGCAACCCGCCCCTGCTGTGACTCCTCATCTGGGCTAGAATCAAGAACTTCCAAAGTGTTAGCCAGTTTAAAAAGCATTCAGGAGGAAGTTAAACATCTTCCATATCGGTGAGGAGAAAATGGCATGAACGAGTCTGCAAAGTCACCAGAAGGTAGCTCAACCAGATGTTTCCCCACAAATGATTTTAAGCATCTTCAGCGCATCATGCAACCATTCCTGAACGAATTGAAAACTTGTCCTCATTACTGTTTGTTTGGCACCATAGTGTTTGGATGATTGTAGAAGTCATGGGGAAGAAAATGACAATTGGAACTTTGTTGTCAAGGTAGAGAAAAGACCAGCAAGCATTCCAGATGTTTTCAAAGTAGTTTTCCTCAGTTTGAACAGGCATCAGATGTTACTCTTCAGTTTTCTTTTCTCTGCCAAGGCTGGTGGGCTTCCTCCATCCTCCCTGAATCTTAGATGATAGAATCTGCTCTCTGGGATGGCAACACCCTGTGCCTTCTTATTGTGCCAAAACCCAGAATTGCATAGCTTCAGCTCAGTTGGATCAAACGAGCTTTGTGCTGTCCATTGTGTGAGTGGATGTCAGAAAGCCTATTACCCCTCCCTCGTCTTTCTCCAAACACACTGATTAATTCATATCTTGCAAACAATGCTTAGGAAAACTCAGCTGCTGCCAGCAATAACTCTGATGGTTAGAGATGACTTTTAGTTGACCCTGTTCTTGATGCTTTCAGATTCAAACCGTCATTTTATCTGAGAGCTTCCTGCCTTTTGTTCCCTGCTTTCCCAAATTCATCCCAAGATTGGACAGCCGTTTGTCTGGAATGATATAGGGGCTCCTGCTTGAGTAGGGGGATTGGACTAGAAGACCTCTGAGGTCCTTTCCAGCCCTATGAATCTATGTCCTTTATTCTATCTTCAAGTGTCATAAGATTCATTTTAAAATGACTTTTATTTAGACTCATTTTGGGTGCCTCATAAGAATTGCTTTGCTCTTGAGTAAAATAATTATGTTTTTCTGAGGGTTGAGCTTGGAAGGCAAAACTAGAGATTTTTGAATGCTTAAATTAGCCAGGCTTTTAAAAAGATTTTTAGTACCTTTATTCAAGATTACAATTTACAACAATAAAAACTAATATGCACTAAAATAAGAAAGAAAATAGAAGGTGCAGAACAGAACATAAACGGAGAAAGAAAAATAATATAGTAAAAAAAAAACTTGGCTTATATTTAAATGTTGACCTTGTCGTGGTTTACATCAGCTTGAGAATATTTAAAAGCTTGTCCTCATGTTTACATTTGCTTGTCTTAATCTGTTTTTTTCTGTGCAGATAAAAGTCCCCTTCAACTGGAGCTCAGGTAGTACAATACTTGTGGACACACTCTGTTGTTTGCTTGGCACCAATATGGAGATTAAAAAAAGAACAACTTTGAATCTAAACAGCTAGTTTAGGATCCTCTTGGTTTCCCATCCCTGAGTTAAATCAATCTTGCTTAATGTCTGAGTCCAAACAAGTTCAGCCAAATACTGTTTACTGTTAAAAAGCTGCCTAATAAACACATTATTGCCATTTTTTCTATTTGCTTGCCTGTTTTTGACAAATGTAGCCATTATTGTTTCCACTTCAGTAAAGAGTGAAATAATTTTTTGTTGATGTTTAAATGTAGAACATTTATTGAAAATATTTTTGTTTTGCCCTCTGGGAGGTGCAAGAGTTCTGTTCTGGGAACTATAAAAGGAAATCAGATCCCCCTCCCTTTAAAAAAAACTTAAATAGGCATACAGAATCTTGTACGTATGCTAAACAGGTATACAATGTAGGTATAGTAGAACAGGTATAGTAGAACCTAGAACAGTGATGGCGAACCTTTTTTCCCTCGGGTGCCGAAAGCGCGTGCGTGCACACTATCACGCACATGCGAGTGCCCACACCCATAATTCAATGCCTGGGGAAGGCGAAAACACCCTCCTCTGCCCCCACAGAGGTCCTCTGGAGGCCAGAAACGTCCCATTTCCCGACTTCCGGTGGGCCCTGTAGGCCCGTTTTTCACCCTCCCCAGGCTCCAGAGGCTTTCCTGGAGCCTGGGGAGGGCAAAAATGCCCCCCCCCAGAGGCACTCCAGAAGCCTAAAATGCCCTCCCAGAGCCTCCGTGGGAGCCAAAAATCAGCTGGCCGGCATGCACATGCACTCTGGAGCTGAGCTAGGGCAACAGCTCGCGTGCCGGCAGATATGGCTCCGCGTGCCACCTGTGGCACGCGTACCATAGGTTCGCCATCACTGACCTAGAATAACAGGGTTGGAGGGGACCTTGGAGGTCTTCTAATCCAACCCCCTGCTTAAGCAGGAGACCCTAATACCATTTCAGACAAATGGTTGTCCAGTCTCTTCTTGAAAACCTCCAGTGATTGAGCACCCACAACTTATTCTGGCTGCCCTTTCTGTGCTTCGCCAGCAGAGGGGAGGAAAACAGCTGATTTGAATGCCACAAAACATGCCCTCTACAAGACTTAGAAAACTAAAACAGGAGCCAATTTTTAGTTTTCCAAGGTAATGGCACTAGCATTTTCAAGAGCATTCTTTGCAAATAAGTGCAGATATCTTGACGCAGTGCAGAAAAAGAGTCTGCTGAAGTGAATGTTACTTACAGCTTTGCACACACAAGGCCTTAAATCTTGGAAGTTGCATTGGACTTCCGTCTCATCTCTTGAGTTTTCTTTTCTTCCTTCCTACTCCGAAGTTCCATATATAGATGAAAAACTTCCCTGGAATGGTAATCCATAAAGCAACTTAGCAGGAAAGCCTTTTAGGTGCTTAAAATAATTGAGACCTGGAAAAGAAATTTACTGATTCTTCTCTGGCTATTAAGTGCACAGGAAGGAAGTTATGAGGGAACAACAGCAAAAAATGGATTAGCGGCCAACTCACTGAGGGACGGCTTGCCATGGCCATCTCGCCACAGGAAAACTCGCTGTGGGACAAGAGTTACACTAATATCAAAGAATGATGGACTAGAATAATTAAAGGATGCAAAAGGAGGGACAGAATGAAATGCGAATGACAAAAATTTAAATATTTTTAAATTTATTTTAAATAATTAAATTGAATTGTTAAATTGTCCCGTAGCGAGTTGTCCCGTGCTGGTTGTAACTTCGAATGTCACTAAATGAATAGTTTTAAGCTGAGAACTACCTCTATTATTCAGCTTTCTGTCCTTCCATGGTTGGTAAAATGAGGACCCAGATTGTTGGGGGCAATGTACTGACTCTGTAAAGCTCTGTTGGGTTCATGAAATGAAGAAGACTTTCTTGCTGGCATTTCCAAGAAATATCTTACTGCAGAAATTTGGCCTACTTTTCATGAAATGACATGCTAAGTAATGGAATGGAGATATATTTCAGATAACCGGTTCCAGCTCAGAATGGTTCACAGGATTTAAGAAAACAAAAAACAAAAATGCTTTTGCAATATATATATATATATATATACATATACATATACATATACATATACATATACATATACATATACATATACATATACATATACATATACATATACATATACATATACATATACATATACATATACATATACATATATATATATATATATATATATATATATATATATATATATATATATATATATATATATATATAAAGAATTGTCCTAAAAATGCGAGTTCCAGGCATAGTTACAGATAAAGAAGCGATAGCCATCACGATCTCCGGAACGTTTAAAATTTTATTTAAAACTACTATTAAAATCACTAAGCTTTCGTCAACCCCTGTTGACTTCATATGTTACATTTTATGTTATGTAACATTTATGTTATGTAACTTTTTTTTTGCTGATAAATGAAGCAGGAAGCCGAAGACACCAGCCTGAGGATGACGAATGAGACTTCGTCGAAACGTCGCCAAGACATTTCCAATTTCACGCGGGAGAAAACCTGACTAACCAAAGACAGACAGACAGACAGACAGACAGACAGACAGACAGACAGACAGACAGACAGACAGACAGACATGTCTGTCTGTCTGTCTGTCTGTCTTTGGTTATTCAGGTTTTCTCCCGCGTGAAATTGGAAGTGTCTTGGCGATGTTTCGACGAAGTCTCATTCGTCATCCTCAGGCTGGTGTCTTCGGCTTCCTGCTTCTAGGAGCAATGTGAGATTGGCTGTGTTCTGATTGGGTGGAGGTGTGTTCTGATTGGTTGGGGGCTTGGCTGTGCTCTGATTGGATGTGGGGTTGGCTGTGCTCTGATTGGCTGGGGGTGTATTCTGTTTAGGTGGGGGTTTGGTTGTGCTTGGGTTGGTCTGAGTTGCAGGGGGATTTGAGCTGGTGAGCTGTGTTGCTGTTGTTTGGCTTCGCGTTCTTGATCGTGCCACATCTTCATGGAAGGTGTCAGTTTGCTTCATGTATGGATTGGAGCGGTTTAAAGTGGCTAATGATGCAGCTGTGGTATGGCTTCCAGTTTGAACACTTTAACAACAGAATAATCAGAGAAGCCATCGAGATAGAAAAACGCCCACACAGCATGAATAAACGAGATGACACCTCCCGCCTACCAGCCATTTGGAAACCCGCCCTTATTGACAAACGAGTCCCTAACACAAAGAATGACACCAGACCCACACTCACGAAAACCACACAGGATGTCACCACCACACATCCACGCAATAAGCAAACCCAAACCCACACCAATGAGGCATGACCACAAACCGGAAGCCATGCCACCATATATATATATCAGAATGGTTCTGAGGGTTTCAAATAACAAAAATAAATGTAATTAAATGCAACCAGCCATACCTAAAACTTAGTTAAGGGCAAAAGATCAGGGCTGAAATATTTTTGGAGACAGTTAGATGGCAGCACAGAGAAACCCTCGTTTTGCTGCCACCTAATGGTGAACTGGACATGTGCAATTCCTAAACTTCATAAACAGTTACCGGTAGTCCTCAATTTATAACCATTTGTTTAGCAACTGCTCAAATTTACAAAGGCACTGAAAAAAATAATTTATGGCCAGTCCTCGCACTTACGAGTATCGCAGCATCCTCACAGTCATGTGATCAAAAATGCAACCAGCATGCATTTATGAACTGAGATCATGTGATTGCCATTTGCGACTTCCAACAAGTGAAGTCAGTGGGGGAGGCAGCTGAATTCACTTAATGACAACATGATTCTCTTAATGACTGCAGTATTTGCTTAAAAAAGAACATAAAACTGGATGTGATTCACTGAACAACCATCTTGCTTGGCAATGTAAATTCTGGTCCCAATTGTGGTTATACAGGTAGATCTCGACTTACAACAGTTCATTTAGTGACAGATCAAAGTTACGTCACTGAAAAAAAATGACTTATGCATTTTTTACACTTATGACTGTTGCAGCAGCCTCACAATGATGAGACCATAGCAACTGACACATATTAATGATAGTTGCAGTGTCCTGGGGTCATGTGCTCTCTTTTTGCGACCTTCTGACAGTCAATGGAGAAACCAGATTCACTTAACAACTGAGTCACTAACTTAACAACTGCAATGATTCACTTAACAACTGTGGCAAGAAAAGTAGTCACTTAACAAATGTCTCACTTAGCAACATAAATTTGGGATCAATTATGGTCGTAAGTTGAGGACTACCTATAAGTTGAGGACTAATGTCAAGAAGCAATGGATGGAAACTAACCAAGGAGAGAAGCAACCTAGAACTAAGGAGAAAATTCCTAAAGGTTAGAGCAATCAACCAATGGAATAGCTTGTCTTCAGAAGTTGTGGGTGCTCCATCACTGGAGGCTTTCAGGAAGAGATTGGATAGCCATTTGTCCAAAATGGTATAAAGTCCATTTCAGACAACTATTTGCCTGAAATGATATGGTCTCCTGCTTGAGCAAGGGGTTGGACTAGAAGATCTCCAAGGTCTCTTCCAACTCTTTTATTCTATGTTCTATGACTACCTGTACTGTAGTGCTGAAAATTCTTAAAAGACTGCAAGGAAGAAGTATCCTCTGGTTTTGTTTATTTTATTTATTTATTTTATTAGTGAGACTTATATACCGCCTCATAGTGCAAGCACTCTCTAAGCAGTTTACACCATTAAGCAATGTATGTTTATATTGCCCCCAACAACCTGGGTCCTCATTTTACCTACCTCGGAAGGATGGAAGGCTGAGTCAACCCTGAGCAGGTGAGATTTGAACCGCTGACCTGCGGATCACAGTCAGTTAAAGTAGCCTGCAGTACTACACTCTTAACTGCTGCGCCACCTCGGCTCTAGTTTTAGTTTTATTATTGCTTTGTTCCTCCTCTCTTCCTCCCCCTCTTCTTTAATTAGGAGAGCGGCAAGCAGGTGATTAGTATGCCTTCTCACACAAAGCAGTTTGATCTGCTGGCATTGCATAAAGTGCTGGCGAGGGGAGCCATGAAGCTAATTTCTGAATGTCCGGCTGTATCTCATGTTGTGTGTGCCAGAAGAAAACAATAAAAGGCAGCAAACTTGGAAAGTCAGCAGAAGGCAGACAGGCCATAGATCGCCCCCGGTTGAGTAGGTTCATCTGCAGGCCAAAACAAACCATTGTTACTTGTGTTCTGGATCAAACTGCCGTGAAATGCATGGAAGCTGATCTGAGCCCCTCTCTCCTTGAAGCTGATATTTTCCCCTACAGGATATGCTTGTTTAAATCACCCCGTTCGCTGTACAATAGTTGGAAGGAGGCAAGCAAAGAAGAAGATGGACCTTTGCCATCAGGAAATGAGTGCCAGGAGAGAGGCTTAAAATGGTTCCAGGAACCAGTTGAATCAGAAAACCTTCGGCTGTATTTGACCTCTCATCCATCCAGAGGACAGGACAAGAAATAACGAGGGGAACCTTGTCAAAGAGATCCAACCTAGAAGTATAGAGAAATTTTCTGACAGTGTCAATCATTAATCAATGGAATAGTTTGCCTCCTGGGGTTGTGAGTGCTCCATCACTGGAGGTTTTCAGAAATAGACTGGACAGCCATTTGTCTGGAATAGTATAGGATCTCCTGCCTTGAGCAGGAGGTTGGACTAGAAGATCTCTGAGGTCTCTTTCAGCCCTATGATTCTATCATCTAGTTCTCCCTAGGACTTCCAGGTGTTGGCTGCTATAGCAAAGAGCAATGGGAACCTTAGTAGGTTGCTCTCTAGTGGTCATATGGAGTTCTGCAGCTCAAATCTGTTGGCTGTAGCCAGCTATCCAAGTGTGGAGTAAGTTTATTTATTTATTTATTAGTGACATTTATATACCGCCTCACAGTGCAAGCACTCTCTAAGCGGTTTACACCATTAAGCAATGTATATATTTACATTGCCCCCAACAACCTGGGTCCTCATTTTACCTACCTTGGAAGGATGGAAGGCTGAGTCAACCCTGAGCCGGTGAGATTTGAACAGCTAAACTGCTGAATCACAGTCTGCTAAAGTAGCCTGCAGTACTGCACTCTAACCGCTGCGCCACCTCGGCTCTAAGTTCTAAGTTAATAATAAGTTCCTTATTATTGATCCAATCTGTTCGGAAGCTTTGAGTTTCAAGCATAGCAACACCTGGGATAGAAGCAGGACACCCTTCCCACAATAAATGTGGGCCATTGGTGGCCTTAGTCCTGAAATATGGTCCTAGAAATTCTTGCCTCAGTAGGTCCTCCAACTTCATTTTTTCAGTTAAAAATAAAATAAAATGGTGTTGCAGAAGAGAATCGATAGGAAGGAAGGAAGGAAGGGAAGGAAGGAAGGAAGGAAGGAAGGAAGGAAGGAAGGAAGGAAGGAAGGAAGGAAGGAAGGAAGGAAACTAAGTAGATGTTGGAGAGAGTCTTTGAACAATGTCGCATTTTCCTAAGACTGTAGGTTAGGAGCTCAATGTTTCTAGAATTGCATTTTTTTAAATTTAAAGTGTGGCTATACATTTCCTTCGGGACCGCATTCTGCCTCACACTTCCCTCCGACCGGTTAGGGCCCACAGAGCGGGTCTCCTCCAGGTCCCATCAGCCAAACAATGTCGGCTGGCGGGGCCTAGGGGGAGGGCCTTCTCTGTGGGGGGCCCCGTGCTCTGGAACCAACTTCCCCCAGAGATCTCAACCATCCCCACCCTGCTGGCCTTCCGAAAAGCCGTCAAGACATGGCTCTTCCTGCAGGCAGGGGATTGAGACTAGTTCCATCTGAACTCTCCCCCGGTATGTTTGGTGGTGAACATTTTTTTAAACTTTTAAAATTCTTTTTACATTGTTTTTAATCATTGTTTATTGTTCAGTGTTCTTGCTCAACGTTGTACGCCGCCCTGAGTCCCTCGGGAGTAGGGTGGCATAGAAGAACCAAATAATAAATAAAAAAATAAATATTGAAAAATAATGTCTATTTAAAACATTGACATACTGTTAGGTTCCGATATTGAAGAGGCAGGAGACAGGTCGAGTGACTTCAGCTCTTTATTAGTTACAGTGAGCAAACATCAGCAAAGCCCTGGAGTGTGGCTAGAGTTTAAATAGGGAGCCCTTCTGGCAAGGAACCAATCAGATTTTTCCTGTTCAACTTCCTTGTCGGACTGGAGTGAAAACTTCCCTACTCTTCAGGACATAACATCCCTCCCCCCTTAGTTCAGTGTATATATTAGCATACGTAATCATTTAGATATGTAGGATGCTTGACTGCTCTAGATGACCTGCGCAGTTTAGTCGGGGCGTTGTCTGGAGCCGGAGAGGACGTGTTTTCTCTCTCTGGCTCCCTCTGTGGAATTTGCTGGAACGTCTTGGTCTTGGTGTTGGATTCTGCTGGAATGGTCTCATCGCTGTCGCTGGGTTGTGCCTCCGGACCGAAAGCTAAGTGATGCGGCTCCCGGGAATTATTGATAGCTGTAGGGAGAACATTGTTAGGGGAGGGGCCTACTTCCCAATCAGCGTTTAATGGTCGGCACCCCGTAACTGATCCACATGGCGCCGCCATTTTCTGCCATCCCCCAGGCCTACTGTATACAATTTGGGGCCTGTTATTTCCAGGACCTTCCCAGACAGCCATAGGGGACCCGCAGCAAAGTTTCTTGTATATACTGGATCATTTATTTGGAATGTTTTTATTTCCGCCAAAATGTGGTTTTCTTTTGTATTGGAATAACTTGGATGTAACCTGTTGAGGACGGACCGGAGTTTCCGGTCCATCAGAAGCTCAGCAGGGCTTTTGCCTGTGACTGTGCTAGGTGTTATGTGTTGCGTTGTTAATAATTTGTCAATGCGGGCTTGCCAATCGCCTGGCCTAATTCTGCCCAGTGCCTCTTTTGTGGCTCGAATGATTCTTTCAGCTAAACCATTACTACTTGGCTTGAAGGGGGCAATCAATGTATGTTTGATTCACAGGCTGGCTAGGAATCCTTTGAAAAGCGTTGAGATTAGTTGAGGCCCGTTGTCTGATACTATTACATCGGGTAGCCCATGTGTGGCGAATAATTTCCTAAGGACTCTGATAACTGCCTCTGTTGTTGTGCTCGGCATTAATGCCACTTCTAACCATTTCGAGTAAGCATCGACTACTATTAGAAATGTTTGCCCATGAAATGGACCCGCAAAATCCAGGGGTATGCATGACCAAGGGGCCCTGGGTTGTTCCCATTCCAATACAGGAGATCTTGGGGGAAATGCCCTAGATTCCTGGCACGGAGTACACCCTGCGACCCAATCCTCTATGTGCCTGTCCATATTTGGCCACCACACATAGCTCCGTGCCAGTGCCTTCATCCTGACCACCCCTGGGTGCCCCTCGTGTAGAGCCTTAGAATATCCTCTCATAGCAACAGAGGAGAGAGGAGCCAATCCCCCCATAATAGACACCCCCCTTGTACCGCCATTTCGTGTTGCCGTTTTGCATAGGGTTGGCGATCGGGCTTTACCACCCTTGTGGCCACCCCCTTTTTACCCAGTTTAGAATAGTACGCAGTTCATTGTCTTTGACTGTTTTGGCTGCAATGTCCTCCGACGTGATCAGCCCTGGCCCAGCAAAATCAATCAGGAGTATTGGGATGCCCGGAGTGGGGTCGTCCACCAAGTCTGGCAGGGGGCAATGGCTCAATGCGCCCGCGTTGCCCATGGCCTTGCCTGGACGGTATTTAAGCGTGTAAGAGTAAGCAGCAAGAAACAGGGACCATTGCAGCATTCTTGGGGACAAAGCGTCCGGCGTCGGCTTATTCCCCGCTAGTAGCCCTAATAAGGGCTGATGGTCAGTGACAAGCTCAAAATGTCTTCCATAGATATATTCATAGAAATACAGATTAACAGAGTTGGAAGGGACCTTGCAGGTCATCTAGTCCAACCCCCTGCCCAAGCAGGAGAGCCTTACATCTGCCTCTACCTAGGATCAAACTCACAACCTCCTAATTGTGAGGCAAGAGTTCCACCTCTAGGCCACAGCAGCTGTCTAATAATAATAAGAAGAAATGCCTTACCCCTGCAACCACTGCAAGAGCTTCCCTGTCAATTTGGCCGTAATTTCTCTCGGTGCTCGAAAGAGTCCTGGAGAAATAAGCAATGGGAGCTTCACGGCCATCCAGAAATTTATGGCTGAGTACTGCCCCCACCCCAAAAGGTGAAGCGTCACACACTAAAACCACAGGCATAGTCTTGTTAAATTGTATGAGGAAACTATCTTCGGAAAGGAGGTTTTTTACTGCCTGGAATGCCTTGCTTTGCGCTGGACCCCAAACCCAGGGATTTTTTTTAGACAGCAGCTTGTGAAGGGGCTCTGCGACGGTAGCTTTATTTTTCAGGAAGATGCTATAAAAGTTTAGTAGCCCCCAAAACGCTTGTAACTTGATTTTGTTGGTGGGCACCGGAGCCTCTCTAATGGCCCTAAGCTTGTCCTTGGTGGGGTGTAGCCCAGATCCATCTACCCGGTACCCCAAGAATTCGACTTCTGAAACCCCTATCTGGCATTTGCTAGCTTTAGCCCTCAGCCCTGCAACTCGGAAATGCGTAAGCACTTCCCGCAGCCTCTCCCTTAGCTGATTATTGTCTTTAGCTGTGATTAATACGTCGTCAAAATACGGGATGACCCCTGGCATTTTGTTTAGGACTCGTTCCATAATTCCTTGAAAAATACCCGGAGCCACGCTAATGCCGAATTGTAGCCTGTTACATTTAAAAGCCCCGCGATGGGTAACTATCGTCTGAGCCTCCGCAGTCTCACGATCAACGGGAAGTTGCTGATATGCCTGTGCGAGGTCTAATTTTGCAAAAATGGTGCCCGGGCCCAGTGTGTGTAATAGATGTCGGACTACAGGGACCGGGTATGCACTCTGTTGTAAGGCCTTATTCACTGTGCATTTATAGTCAGAGCAGATGCGCACAGACCCATCGCTTTTTAATATTGTATTATGGGGGTTTCCCATTTTGCGTGATCGACCGGTTCTAAAATTCCCTGATGTATTAGCCCAGTGGTTCCCAACCTTTCTAATGCCGCGACCCCTTAATATAGTTCCTCATGTTGTGGTGACCCCAAACCATAAAATTATTTTTCTTGCTACTTCATAACTGTAATTTTGCTACTGTTATGAATCGTAATGTAAATATCTAATATGCAGGATGTATTTCCATTGTTACAAATTGAACATAATTAAAGCATAGCGATTAATCACAAAAACAATATGTAATTATGCCAGATCAGAAATTCTCGGGCCAGTCTTTGCAAGAGCACAAGGAATATCATCTTCCACAACAAGTCTCCTTCTGTATTTAGACTTGATAACCAACAAGTGTACAGCAATATTTCTCAATCTCAGCAACTTTTAAGGTGCCTGGACTTCAACTCCCAGAATTGAAAGCAAAGCTGGCCCCTTAGCTGATGCTGTCAAAGCTCGGCCGCCAGGCGTCACAAACGCCTCTCACCGAATGGTACCTCTCCCGACCAATCGGAGGGCTCGGGCGAGTTGAGTCGATATGGCCAGGCTTGTGGCAGTGGGGGAGGGAGCTGAGGATGCCGGGGCGACCCCTGGGAAATGGTCGTTCGACCCCCAAAGGGGTCCCGACCCCCAGGTTGGGAACCACTGTATTAGCCTATCTAACTCTTTATCGATCAATGGCTTTAAGGCAAAAGGAACCCTCCAGGAGCTTAATCTTATTGGCTGCATCTTGGGGTCTAGAGTAAAAGAAATGGTGGTACCCACGTACTTGCCCAGTGTTGGGTCGAACGCATCCTGGAATTCTTGCAGGAGGTCATCACAGCCATCCACAACAGTTGCGTTGATTGTTCTTTCATCATGGGTCACCTTCATTCGTAGTGTTCGGAACCAGTCGCGACCCAGCAGGCTTGAAATGTGGTTCCGGGCAATCGTCAGTGGCAGGCTTGCTTCTTGGTCATCGTATTTTACGATCACTTTTTTGGTTCCCATCACCGGAATGCGGTTTCCCTGGAAGTCTGATATCCTCACCTGTTGCATCCTTAGTTGCCTCGGGGTGAGGTTAAGCATGGCTCGCTTGGCGGTCTCCCAGGAGACGATCATTATCAATGAGCCAGTATCTATCTGCATCTCGCATGGAGATCCCTCCACAGACACAGTTATTCTGATCGGTGCGCTGTTCTGATCGCTTACTTGATTTACTCTCACATAATTTGCCCCCGGTTGTGGAAAATAGTTGCTCGCTCGCCGGTTTGGGCCTCTCTCATCTCTCCTCTGCTCATTCAAATAATAGCTTCGCCCAGGGCCTCTGGGGGGAAAACGCGGTGTCTTGCAGACTCTCACTATGTGTCCAAATTTCCCGCATTTCCAGCAAACCGCATTGCGGAAATGGCAATTTGCTCGGGAATGCGCTCCCTCACAACTGTTGCATGGTATTTGCCCCAGCTTCCGCGCCTCCTTTCTGCGGTCTGTCTGAAAAACTTCTTCCTCGTCTTCTTCAGGCTCTGGTTGCTCTGCAGGCTCAGCCTTGCTTCGAACTTCGTAAACTTCGGCACTCCCCTTGGTAGGGACCGGTGGTATCGCGGTGCTCTTTCGGCATAGCGCTTCGGCAGCCTTATTAGACGTCTCAGCTGCCCTTGCTTCCTCTACTGCTGATTTTAGGGTTAATTCATCACCCTTCACGAGGAGTCTCTTCTGCAACCCCATGTCTCTCACCCCTCGAACGAGCTGGAACAACAGTGCTTCATCCAGATCATGGAAATTACAATGGGTGGCAGCTGTCCTCAAATCAGCCATGTAGTCATTTATACTTTCTTGTTTCTGCTGCAGGCATTCACTGAATTCATATCGGCTAACAAATTTAGAGGGTGCCGGATCATAATGTTTTTTGTAGCTTAGTCCAGGTAACAATTTCTATCGATTCTGGCTTCGTTAAGGCAACTGCCCTATTAAAAACCTTGGGACCACAGTGGCTCAGGAACATGTCTCTCTTCCTATTGTCCGAAAGGTTAGACAAATCATTAGCCCCCAGGAAACAGCAAAATCTTGCCAGATAATTTTCCCAGGTTTCATTTTCTGCATCAAAAGGTGACGGCGGATGGTAGGACGACATAGCGGCACTCTGAGGTTTGTTTCTTTGTCTTTGTTCAGATTTGAATTTGGCGCCTCATGGTCCGACGCTTCCGTCCATCCGGGCTGGATTGGCTTTGTGTGAAATTGCTCTTCAATATCCCACCTTCGTCGCCAATGTTAGGTTCCGATATTGAACAGGCAGGAGACAGGTCGAGTGACTTCAGCTCTTTATTAGTTACAGTGAGCAAACATCAGCAAAGCCCTGGAGTGTGGCTAGAGTTTAAATATGAATCGGTCTATGTGCTCACGTATACAGATGTAAAGAAACAGGATCAAGAAAGATGATTTATTTGAAAA
Source organism: Diadophis punctatus similis (assembly GCA_023053685.1). NCBI lineage: Eukaryota > Metazoa > Chordata > Lepidosauria > Squamata > Dipsadidae > Diadophis > Diadophis punctatus. The sequence goes on along the minus strand of JALIGW010000014.1, from coordinate 19,922,029 downwards.
AGATGCTGAGATTGACTCTGAGCAGATCAAGCCCTTCATACTGTACCTGGTTGCCATGGTGATTCACACAAGATAAAGATGAAGAGATGATTTACTGGCAAGGAAGGAGAGCAAGCAGGTGAAGAAGGATATGGTACATGATCCTAAAGCAATCACAACTGTAATAGAAAGGGAGCTTCTAACATCTGGACAAGCAGACCCAGAAGATCCTGGTTTGCTCCAACAGTTCAAAACATTGTTTCCAAGTTGTGTTTCCCTTGAGAAAGGAGCTTCAGTTTTGTGTTCTCAGAGAGCTTTGCAATTGCCCTGGAATTTGCTTTGCTAATGTTTTGGACTTTTTTTTTTCAATTTTTATTAAAAAAAATTCAAGTTAAAACAAAATAAATTCCACTAATACAGCTTTACAATATCGGAAATTTATTTCTCAATTCTACATTCTTTGTAATTAAGGCTATTGTTTTACATTTAAACATTTTTATATACATTTTATACATTGTTTTACAACCAATTAGATTCTAAAATTACATTTATCACATTTTAGTACTTCTTTTTATATCAATTTATACATTAATTTTACTTTTCTTTTCGAGCCAATCATACTATCTGTCCCATATTTTGTAATACATTGTTTCCTCTCTCTCTCTCTCTCAATTCCATCATTAGTTTATTCATCTCTGCGCATTCTAGCACCTTTTTTATGATCATTGCATTCGATGGGTTCTTTTCGTTCTTCCAGTTTTGAGCAAATGTAATTCTTGCTGCTGTTATTATGTGTTGTATAATGTAATAAATTTCTTTTCTAATATTATATTTTATTATTCCCAATAGAAACAGTTCTGGTCTCATCTCAATTTTTTGCTCCGTTACTTCCTCAACCCAATTTTTAATTTTCCTCCAATATTTCTTTGTGCTGGGACATGTCCACCACATGTGGTAGAATGTCCCTTGTACATGATTGCATTTCCAACAGTTGCGTGGTATAGTTGAATACATTTTGGCCAATCTCGCTGGTGGTAGATGCCATCTATTTTAAATATGTTTTCCTTATATGCGGCCGACATTGTCATTTTATAATTTTTCCCCCAAATTTGTTCCCAGTACTCTAATTCAATATTATACCCAAAAAATTTTGCCCATGCGATCATTGTTTCTTTTACAGTTTCTTCCTCCATTTTACATTTTAGTAAACAATTGTATACTTTAGTAATCATTTTTTCATCCGTACCTGTTAGAATCTTATCAATTTCTTGTTGTTCATTTTGAAAGACATACAGTATTGCTCTAAATCATTTTTATATTTTGTTTGGATCTGTATGTAGGGCCACCAGTCTATTTTGATTCCTTGTGTTTGTAATTCTTGATTCTATTTTAACTTCCCTTGTTCGTCTAGTAGTTCATTATATGTAACTATTTTATCTAATTGTATGACATTTGGATAGACCAATGCTTCCATAGTTGAGATCCATCGCGGAATTTTTATTTATTTATTTATTTTAGTGTTCTTATATGCCACCCTACTCCCTGGGGACTCAGGGTGGCGTACAACATGTAAAGAACAACTAAACAATATAAAAATTTAATAACAATTTAAAAAAGAGTTTTAAAACATACAAAACCATACATACCTGGGGGAGACCTAAGATGAGAAATTGTCTCAAATTTTTGTCAAAATTGTCTCAAAATATAAAAATGTTGCTTAATTTTCCTCCAAACCTCCATTAATGCATCTCTTATTTGATGTATTTGGAAATAATTGTGTATTTTATTCTTTCCCTCCCATAAGAATGCATGCCAACCTCGTTGTAGATCATGTCCTTCGATCGCTAGTGTTCTCTTGTTTTTTAAGATTATCCATTCTCTGATCCATGTCACTGCAGCTGCCTAGTAATACAGTTCCCAGTCTGGTAGGCCAAAGCCCCCTCTCAGTCTGGAATCCTATAAAAGTTTACACTTTATTCTGGCCTTTTTCCCTTGCCAAATGAATTTTAACACTGTTCTATTTAATTCTTCAAAGAAATTTGTATTTAATTTTATTGGAATTGTTTGAAATAAATATAAAAGTTTGGGTAAAATATTCATTTTGATGGTGGCAATTCTTCCTACTAGAGATAATTGTAATTTTTTTCAATTTTCCAAATCTTTCCAAATCTGTGCTAATAAGTTCATGTAATTGTCTTCTTTTATGGAGGAGCATTTTGCAGTTAGCCAAATCCCTAAGTATTTTACTTTTTTAACTATTTGAAATTCTACTGTCCTTTCTAATTTTTATTTTGGGCTTGTGTAAGATTTTTAGTTATTATTTTTGTTTTGTTTTTATTTATTTTTAACCCTGCAACTTTTCCAAATTCCTGTAATTTTCTAATCAATGCTATCCCTGTTTCCAAAGGATCTTTAATCATGAACGTCATGTCATCAGCGAATGCCTGCAATTTATATTCTTCTCTTCTAGTCCTCAGCCCTTTTATGTCTCAATTTCCTCTAACTTGTTTTAATAAGACTTCTAGTGATAGTATAAATAGTAGCGGTGATAGAGGACACCCTTGTCTGACCCCTTTATTTATATTAACTGTTTCTGTTGCTTCTCCATTTAATAGTATCTTCGCTGTTTGATTTGAATATATTGTCTTAATCATTTTGCTAAATTTTTCTCCAAATTTCATCATATCCAATTAAGAAATTGCCAATTCAAGTTATCGAAAGCTTTTTATGCATCAACCAATATTAGAGCAAATTGTTTATCTGGATGGGCTTCATAATATTCTAGAGCATTTAATATAGTTCTCGTATTGTCCCTTATCTGCCGTTTAGGAAGAAATCCATTTTGGTCTATGTGGATGATTTTATTTAATATTTTTTAAGTCGTTCTGCTACGATTGTTGCAAATATTTTGTAATCTACATTCAACAGCGAGATTGGCCTATAATTTTGAATTTTTTGGTTATCTGTTTCTTCTTTGGGAATTAATGTTATAAGTGCCTCTGTCCAGGAATTTGGCATCTTCGCTTTTTCTAATGTTTCGTTATATACTGTACATCCAACATGATTTGTTCTAATGGTTCTTGTATTGTTTTGAATATCTCAGCGGGAATTCCATCCAGTCCTGGTGTTTTATTATTTTTTGTTTTTTAATTGCCCCTTTCATTTCATCTAATGTTATCTTTTCGTTCAGGATTTCTTTGTCTTCGTCTGTTATATTGGGTAAATTTCTATTCTGTAAGTATTTTTTGACCTCCTCTTCTCTAATGTTTTCTTGATTGTACAGAGTTTGGAAAAAGTTTTGAGCTATCTTTTTCTTTTCCTCTTTCTTGTGGCATATATTCCCCTGTTCATCTTCCAGTTGTTGTATTAGTCTTTTTGTTTTTTGTTAGTTTATGGGCCAACCACCTCCCAGGTTTATTTGTCGCTTCAAAATAAATTTTTTTTGCCATTGTTATATTCCTTATCATTTCTTCTTGTTGAATTAAATTTATTTTATGCTTTGTTAAGTCTCGTTCTTGTATAATTTTATCATTCTGTGGTTCTTTTTGCAGGGTCTTCTCTAATTCTTTAAGCTTATCTTGTAATTGATTTTGCTTTTTCCATTTCTCCTTGTTTCTTCTTGCCATGTACGCTATTGTAATCCCTCTCATATATGCCTTAGTGGTATCCCGAAGATTCTGTAGTGTCATCTCTTCTTTTTTGTTTTCCTTAAAAAAGTTGCTCAGTTCCTCTTTTCTTTTCTTGTGCTAATGCCAAATATAATTTTCCTAGTTTGGGATTATCAAAATTCTGCTATGTTTTTCTTTAATGTGCACCTCTTGTATAGAAATTATATCCAAGTTTAATCTTTGGAGCCTAATTAGTGTTTTTTTCCTTTTACTAGGAGAGTTTATACCGTTAATGTTTAACGATAATAACCTTATTTCCTCTTCCATCCTATTCTTTATAATTGCCCTTGTTTTAGCTCCTTCTCTTTCTTGACGTTCCTCTTCTCTCCTTTCCCTGATTTCTTGTTCCACTATCTTTTCTTCTGATACCCTCTCCTCCTGACTTTTAGTTTCTATCTCCTCTCTACTGTCCTGCTCATCTTCCTCACTTATGTAATGGTCATAGAATTCCTGAGCTTTGTCTATTGAGTCTATGCGAAATCTCTTTTCTTGCCAGATAATTAACATTCCCTCCGGAATGAGCCATCTAAACATCACCCTATGTTTTAGTAATTGTGTCGACAGAAATTGGTAATTTTTCCTTTGTTCCCTTACCCTTCTGGGAATTTGTTTTAATGCGGTGATCTATTTCCCTTTATATACTAGTGCCTCCTCCCTTGTTCTACCATATACTTCATCCCTCACTTTCTTTCTCACAAATTTAACGTGGACAAAGTTTTGGACTTTTCTTAGTCGTTGCAAGATGGTGGGAAAGTCTGGTCTCCATCCTGTCCCATCAAATCTCTCCATCATTCTTCAGCTCTTTGGATTCTTCGCCGGCCTGCCTGTTTCGAAAAAGCCACATAGATGAAGTTCAATCCTTGCATCTCCGTCCTTACATCAGATGCAGACTTCTTGACAAAAAAAATCAACCTCTGACAAAAGAAAGAGGGGCTGTCACAGGGGGTGGAGGTGGTCAACTTATTTTCCAAAGCACCTGAAGGCCAGACCAGAAACAATGGATGGAAACTGATCAAGGAGAGAAGCAACCTGGAATTAGGAACTTCCCAACAGTAAGGACAATTAATTAGTGGAACGACTTGCCTCCACAAGTTGTGAGTGCTCCAACACTTGTGGTTTTTAAGAAGAGATTGGACAGCCACTTGTCAGAAATGTTATCGGTTCTCCTGCTTGAGCAGGCAGTTGGACTAGATGACCTCCAAGGTCCCTTCCAACTCTGTTATTTTGTTATCTGTTAATTCAAAAAGGGAAAATCTCACCCATTCCCACCATTCAGCCGCCTTGTAACTAAGGGATGAAGTCTGCCTTCACTGAATCTTCCTCTTTTTTTTGAGTGGGAAAAAAAGAAAACCAGAAGCAGGTAATTTACAGAATAAGAGAATTGGAAGGGACCTTGGAGGTCTACGCTGGAGTAGGAGACCCTGTAGCATTCCGGACAAATGTCTGCCCAATCTCTTCTTGAAAACCTCCAATGTTGGAGCACCTACAACTTCTGAAGACAAGCCATTCCATTGATTAATTGCTCTCACTGTCAGGAAATTTCTCCTTAGTTCTAGCTCGGATCTCTCTTTGACATTTCTCCAAATGTTGGGGTGAAAAAAATTCTTGGAGAAAATTAAAACTCAAATGCCATTTTCAGAAACAAAACTACTGCTGACCCCATGTTGGTGACCTAGTGAGCTGACAGACAAAACCCAAATGCTCCATTTGTATCTATTAGAGAGTAAAGCCCGATTCCCTCCCATTGAAATTCCAGTCATGTTGGTTTCTCAGTAAATACGCCTGAGAGCGTGATGTAGAACAGCTTGAGCCTGGGCCTATGATATGATAACATTTTGAATAAACAGCAGGAAGTAGCAAATCATTGGGATTTAGGCCCAATTTAATAATTGCTAAATGACAATAACGATTAATGAGTGCATATTCATTCGGAGCTGAGAGATGGCTGAGGGAAGAGCTCCACCTTGTTTGTTCAGCACCCATGATGTGCTATTAATATCCATTCATTTGTAAACTGTGCCTGGTTATGTAATTCTTTTCAGACTGCTGGGCAATTGCAGTTAGTTATATTTCAGATTTACATTCTAGCATAAATACCGTGAATCATCAGACAATATATTTTTATATTGAAAGACTTTCTTCTTCTTCTTCTTCTTCTTCTTCTTCTTCTTCTTCTTCTTCTTCTTCTTCTTCTTCTTCTTCTTCTTCTTCTTCTTCTTCTTCTTCTTCTTCTTCTTCTTCTTCTTCTTCTTCTTCTTCTTCTCCTCCTCCTCCTCCTCCTCCTCCTCCTCCTCCTCCTCCTCCTCCTCCTCCTCCTCCTCCTCCTCCCTCTCCCTCTCCCTCTCCCTCTCCCTCTCCCTCTCCTCCTCTGTGTGTGTGCATGTGTGTGTGTATGTGACTCTAAGCTGAAGTCCACCATCTTGTCAACTTTAAAACTTTTGGACTGCAACTCCCAGCAACTTTCTTGCTATTTCTAATTGCAAAAATTGAGCTCTGTAAATTCCACTAGAGTTAGTTCTCGATTTACAACCACAATTGAGCCCAACATTTCTGTTGCTAAGTGAGACAGTTAAGTGAGTTTTGCCCCATTTTATGATTTTTCTTGCCACAGTTGTTAAGTGAATCCCTGCAGTTATTTAGTTAGTAACAAGGTTGTTAAGTAAATCTGGCCTCCCCATTGACTTTGCTTGTCAGAAGGATGCCAAAGAGGATCACTGCAGGCTACTTTAGCTGACTGTGATCAGCAGTTCAGCTGTTCAAATCTCACTGGCTCAAGGTTGACTCAGCCTTCCATCCTTCCGAGGTGGGTAAAATGAGGACCCAGGTTGTTGGGAGCAATGTAAAATATATACATTGTTTAATGGTGTAAACCGCTTAGAGAGTGCTTGCAGTATGAGGCGCTATATAAGTCTCACTAATAATAAATAAACAAACAAACAAACAAACAAACAAACAAATAAATAAAATGACCACGGGACACTGCAACCGTCATACATGTGAGTCAGTTGCCAAGTGACTGAAATTCGATCATATTACCATGGGGATGCTGCAATGGTCATAAGTGTGATAAATTGTCATAAGTCACTTTTTTCATTGCAAGTGTAACTTCAAATGGTCACTAAATGAACTATTGTAAATCGGGGATTGCCTGTATTAAGAGCAGTGGGTGTCACTCATAAACAGGATCTGCTTCCTGGTGTGTTAAGCCAATTTTCTTTTTGTGGGGTCCTTCATGCTCTCTGAGCTTGGTTGTTTTTTTGCAGACGTTTCCTTACCTAACTAGGTAACAGCATCAGCACTTTTGGTAATGAAGTGTCTTGAAGACAACAAGTTCAGAGAGCACCAATGATCCCACAGTTCAAAACTGAGCTACAAATATTCTCCTCTATCAGTGTCTTTGTTTCTCTTGTGGAGTCCTTGGTGCTCTGAGTTTCATTTGCAGACATTTCATTACCCAACTAGGTAGCATCATTGGTGTGAGTAAGTATTGGGTTTGCTCACTGTTTATATACAGTAGCTTCCATTGCCAGTTTTGGTGGGTGTGTGGTTTTCTCTTGGTAGTTTCTTGATTATGGCATTGTTTTCTATCTTTCTTTCTCTTGTTGACTCCTACGGTGTTAGCTAAGGGTTGGACGGGTTTGGCTTTTGATTTCTGCACTGACTTCTGTTTTGTGTGTTTCTCCAGCTGTGAGTAACCTCTTCTGCTTGTATTACTGTATTTCTGCTATTTCTAACCCCTTGTGTAATGGAATATTTGGAGCGTTTCTGAAGATTACACAAGCCAAGGATTTCCCCAACACAACAAGGACATGTCTCATTTATTTTGGCTTCTACTGTCCTGTATCTTCACAGTGGAAGAACGGAGTAGGACTGTCCTCTAAAGTAGAAAATAGGCAGTCAGTTGGAAAAGTTTCTGACCTTCCTGACTGGATTCCATGATTGGGAAAGCAGAATATTATTCTGTATTTTTCTTCTGCCTAATCAGAAAGGCAGAGAGTTAAAATCTCGGACTGTTTCTTCTCAAGGTCAACCTGCAGAGCAGGGCTGGACTTTTCAAGAGAGTTGGAAAAACATGTTCAGCAAAGTGAGGCTGCTATTCTTTAAACAAACTAAGACTGTGTTGTGTTAACACAATAGACATACTCAGGATCCACTGAACCACAGGTTTATTGTATTAAGCCAGTTTTCCTCATTCATACAATGCACTCAACTCTACACTGAACTCACAGGCTAAAATATGATTGTCTGGTGTGTAGCGTGATGTGTCATATGAACACAGCTGCTTTGATGGTAGCTCCTTGGTGCTCTTTGAGCTTGGTTGTTTTCTTGCAGGCATTTCATTACTCAGATTAGGTAACATCATCAGTGCTAGGTGATTAGTAAGTTTTGCCCCATTTTATGACCTTTCTTGCCACAGTTGTTAAGTGAATCACTGCAGTTGTTAAGTTAGTAATATGATTACTAAGTGAATCTGGCTTCTCCATTGACTTTGCTTGACAGAAGTTTGCAAAAGGGGATCACATGACCCTGAGACACTGCCACCGTCACCAAGGGTCTGAATTTTGATCATGTGACCATCAGGATCAGGGGTGGGTTCCTAATTTTTTTACTACCACACTGTGGGCATGGCTTATTTTGTGGGTGTGGCTTGTCAGCCATGTGACTGGGTGGGCGTGGGCCTCGGGAGCTTGGCAGCGGCCGGAGAAGCGGGGGGGCATTGCCCACCCGCAATGCAGCCCCCCGCAGCGGGAGCAGCAAGACCGCGGCAGCGGTTCTTCTAGGAGGCTCCGTCCAGCCTGAATGCTTCTCCCCATTCGATCATCCTAGGCTCCTGCCACCCATTCCCCCTCCCCTCAGCAGCTCGAGAAGCCTCAAATGTGCGAAAATGCCTAGGATCATCACCGCGCGTTCGCGGCTTTTCGGACTGCTGAAGGGAGGGGAATGGAGATAGCTCCTGCCGCCCATTCTTTCAGCGTCTCACGCGCTCCCTCAGCCATTCTCCCCTGCTTGGACTCACTGTGTGGTTGGAAGGCAGCGCATGCGCAGTGCCGGAAGTTCGGCTTCTGGGCATGCGCAGAAGAAAATTTGAAAAAAATTTAAAAAAAAAATTTTTTAATGGCGGCATCCAGGCACTGGCAACTGACCATACCGGTACTGTGATGTCACCAGGGGGCTGCTACCGGTGCTGTAGAGTGGACTGCACCGGTAGGAACCCACCACTGATCAGGATGCTGCAACAGTTGTGTTTTTTCATGCCGTTGTAACTTTGAATGGTCTTACGGTAGGTAGAGGGCTAGCTGTATTTAGGTGGCTATGGCAATGTTTTTATTTATTTTTGCTTAGCGTATAGCATCTACAGAGGTCATGTAATCACTGATATACAGCACTAATAAAACACATATTTACATACACAAATACAACTGTATTTGGGCATTGTGACAGTAAAGGTAAAATTGCTTTTGAGTCTCCTTTGACTTCCAGTGATTTCTTGGACCCATCTATGGCGAAGCTCTTTCAGTAACAGTATGGAAATATTTTGGATTTACCTTCTCTCTGTTCGACTACAACCATGGAATTTCATTCTGGGCTTCCATTCAAGTACTAACCAAGCCTAATCCATTTTACCTTACCAAGCCAGACAAGGTCGACTAGCTACTTCCACCCAATGAGATGACATCTGCTGAAATAAATAAGAATTCAGGGGATTGAAGATAAGTTTCAGAAACAATTGTGAGGCAGTCAAGAAACAGTGAATATTTTATTTACATTTATTTGTCAAACAAAAATTACAAATTCGAATGAGCAAAATGAAAACAATTAAAATGTGACAGGGACAATAGGTCCAGAGAAGTAGAATTAAAAACTGTGAAAGTTAGTAGTCGAGACAACTGCATCAGGTAAGATATTCCAGACTTTGACAACTCTATTATAAAAATCAAATTCGGATATAGAGAAATACAGTAAGAAGAAGGAATGCGAGAACACGAAGGAACAGAAGAAGGGTGAGAAAGAAACGCAAGATAACTCTTCCTTGATTCTATTTGATATAAGAAGGCCAGAGGAACACTCTGGTAGACTTTCAAGGTTCTGTTATCATAGCCTATAATAATAATGTTCCAGTATTTGTTGTGTTGTCTCTTTCCTGACCTGGCCTACTTCAAAGGGCTGACGGGCCAGGCATGCTGCTTGGATTCGGTAAATGATAGAAGGTTAGAGGCTGACATGTGCTAATAATGAATGCTAGATATTGAAAACACAGCCATCCCATAGCTTCGAACCACTCTACCCACTAGAGCTGGCATAGACAATATTTTACAGCCGAGAGTGCAGTCAGGAAGCTGCAAATTGAGGACTTTATTTTATTTAATCCAGTGTTTCTCAACCTTGGCACCTTTAAGATGTGTGGACTTCAACTCCCAGAATTCCCCAAACAACAAGAACAACGGGTTGATCATCCCAGTATCATCAAAATTCTGGCGCTTGGTAACTGGGATGTATTTATGACAGTTGCACTGTCTCAGTATTGGGTGACCACCATTTGCAAACTTCCCAGTTGGTTTCTGACAAGCAAAGTCAAAGGGGAAAGCCAGATTCACTTAATGACTGAATGATTCACTTAGCAACTGCAGTGATTCACTTAACAACTATGGCAAGAAAAGTCATTAAAATAGGGTAAATCTAATTTAAAAACTGTCTTGCTTAGCAATGGGAATTTTGGGCTCAGTTGTGGGTGTATGTCGTCGAAATTCTCTTTGAATTTTTTTTATTGTCTGAATAAGTGCAGCAAATAAGAAGATTGCCCATCATACTTGTGATGGGTTTCTTGTTTAGGGTGACCAGATCTCAGTTATAAATCCTGGGGTGGTATAAAATTTATACCAGGTGGTATAAAATTTATTTATTTATTTATTTATTTGGTATTCTTATATGCCGCCCAACTCCCGAAGGACTCAATTAAAGTTTTTCTGTCTTGCCATCTGTTACTTTTCTGAAAGCCTCAGATCTGATAGCCCTGCCATATTGAAATAGCAAAGGAGGATTCAGAGCTCTCTATTTATTAAACAAACCTCACTGCTAGTTACAGTAGAAAAAGAGAAAACCCATCTTGATGATAGTCTTTGTATTTGCCCAAATGCAGCGGTTTTCAAATTTGGCAACTTTAAGACGTGACAATTCCCAGAATTCCCCAGCCAGCATTGGGGAATCTATTCAAATGCTCAGCCAAACAGTTGTTTGGGGAATTCTGGGAGTTGAAGTCCACACGTCTTAAAGTTGCCAAGTTTGAAAAACACTATCCTAATGCACAAGAACAATATCCACAAATTCCGAGCCTTTAAAATCCCCTTTCTTCCAAAGCTTGCTCTTCTCCTTTATAATTTGCCCTTCATTAAGGACTTGGCCAATTAAAACTGTGGATGGTTCCTCTTTCACCCAGGCAGAAGAAGAAAACAAGCTAAAGTGGAAAGGAGCCTGCTGAATTGTTATGAAAACTGCCGAGATGGCTCTTAGTGCTGATAGAAGCTACAGGGGAATCCGTGAATTGCTTTATCCTCCCTGCCTTTCAAGGTGTGTCCTTGCCTCATGCACGCCCAGTTTAACTGTTGCCCACAGCTATTTGCCTGCTTTTAAGCAAGGCCTCTGCTAGTTTTGACTTGCTGTGGCTTTGGAAGCAGCCGCCCGACTGCCTTAGCATCAAAGCAAGGGCCTGCATGCTTTGGAAAGCTGCAACCATCTCTGAGTCCTCCTTATCAAAAACATGCCGTGGTTAAAAGAAGAATGTTGTGGCCAAGCAAACAGGTGCCCTCTTGGAGGGAGCTCTCGATGGGATGGGGACTACCAATGGAGGTTTCTACAGGGGCTTTAAGACTCATAGAATCATAGTTTTGCCCCATTTTACCACCTTTCTTGCCACAGTTGTTAAGTGACTCACTGCAGTTGTTAAGTGAATCATTCAGTCATTAAACAAATTCTACCAATGGATGGAAACTAATCAAGGAAAGAAGCAACCTAGGACTATGGAGAAATTTTCCGACAGAACAATTAACCAGTGGGACAAATTGCCTCCAGAAGTTGTGGGCACTCCATCACTGGAAGCTTTTAAGAAGAGACTGGACAGCCACTTGTCTGGAATGGTATAAGGTCTCATGGTTGTGCAGGGGATTGGACTAGAAGACCTCCAAGCTCCCTTCCAACTCTGTTATTCTGTTAGAGGGTTGGAAAGGATCTTGGAGTTCTTCTGTTCCAATCTCATGTCTAAAGTAGGAATCCATACTCCATCCTGGACAAATGGATGTACAATCTTTTCTTTAATGACCTTCAGCGATGGAGCACCCACAACTCCAGGAGACAAGCTGTTCCATTGATTAATTGCTCTCCTTAATTTCCTCCATAGTTCCAGGTTGGATCTCCCTCTTATGAAGTTCCACCCGTTGCTCCTTGTTCTGCCCTCAGGTGCTATAGATAATAGATCAACGCCCTCTTCCCTGGGACAGCCCTTCAACTATTGGAAGGCTTCTATCAGCTCACCCCTAAGCTTTCTCCTCATTCTCCTCTCCTGCTCTGCTGATGACAATGATTTCTCTGCTCTACAAAGTTCTGCATAGCTATATAGGGAAGACAGCAGGAGAGAACCTAATCTATTCCAATGCCCAGCCAAACAATTGTTGCCAACTTGCGAGAGCCGTTGCAACTTGTTGAATCCATTGCAGAGAATGAATGGTGGCCTCGCAGAGCTGCTGACCCCAAACCTTGGATGGTGTTGATCAGAATAGAGGAACTGGATCCTGTATGCAGGTGGCGGATCAAGTCTGAAGAACATGAACGACAGTTAGCAGGATTCAATATCACCGAAAAAAGTGACTGATGACTGTTTTTCACACTTATGGCTTTTGTAGCATCCCAATGGTCACATGATCAAAATTCAGATGCTTGGCAATTGGTTCATATTTTTGACGGTTGCAGTGTCCCAGGGTCATATGATCATCTATTGCTACCTTCTGTCAAGCAAAGTCAATGGAGAAACCAGATTCACTTAAGAACCATGTTACTAATTTAACAATTGCAGTGATTCACTTAACAGTGGCAAGAAAGGTCATAAAATGTGGCAAAACTCACTTAACAACTGTCTTGGTTAGCTACATAAATTTTGGGTTCAATTGTGGTCGTAAGTCGAGGACTACCTGCACATGAGAAATTATGGGGAGGTGGCCACTTCACTTACAAATTTGATAGGTGTATAAATAAATGTCCTTTTTTATTCTTCTGAGCTGAAGGAGTCCAGAAACTTCACTTTGGATCTGGGGCTACCCAGCCCAAGTGTAACCCCTGAGCAAACAAAACAATGAAAAAAAATAGAGACAAATCCCTTTTCTTCAAAGTGCAGCGTCAACAAAGCCTGGCTCTCATTCTGTTTTCTTGGGAAGCCAAGTTTCCCAAAGGGAGAAAATTCAGACTCGGTCCGGTCGAGTGGGTTGTGTCATGCTTTTTTCATGGCAACGTTCCGTGGAAGGAAAAGCCCTTAAAATGCACACACGGGTGTGCCACAGAGGAGCCCTGCAAGTGCACAATCATATACGGTACACACAGCAGGGAGGGAGGGAGGGAGGGAGAGAGAGAGAGACAGAGAGACAGAGAGACAGAGAGAAGGAGAAAAAAAAACCCTGCTCCTGACTCACAATTCCTTCACAATCCCTGAGGGAAGGGAGTGATGTTTGTTTTCCTTCTCAGGAACAGCTCTGACTTCAAGCTTCCGGGAGGTTAAAAAATAGATTTCTCCAGCCAAAAGCTGGAGTTTGTGCATGGCTGGGGATTGCTGGCAGTCTCCTCGGGGTGGGGTTCATGTCCCACTAAGCAAATTATATAGATAGTCCTCACTTAAGTTACAAGAGACCTCCCCAAAAGGTACCTATTACCCAGATTTCAAGTTTTGACATTCCTCTTCTCGTGGAGTTATGTGATCGTATCTGGGACGCTCGCATTAATGAACATTTGCAGTGTTCAGTGATTTATGCCATTTTTTTTGGTCAGAAATCAGCATTACTTCCAATTTCAAGCAAAAAAAAAATCTCTTTGTGAACAATGGTTTTTGCAGTGTTTGCTCAATGACCACTGCAAAAGAAAAACCCATGTAAAATCAGGTTGGGTATGTGAAGACCTGCTTAATGACTTACTGCCCTAATTGCAGGCTCAATTACAACCATAAATTGAGGTCTATCAGTATATAGGTATGTGCATTCCCTTGCAAGCAACACCACAAAACAGCTTGGAGTGACTCAGTCTGAGGACAATCAAAATAACAGAATAACAGAGTTGGAAGGGACCTTGGAGGTCTTCTAGTCCAACCCACTGCTCAAGCAGGAAGCTATACCATGTCAGACAAATGGCTGTCCAATCTCTTCTTGAAAACCTCCAGTGATGGAGCACCCACAACCTCTGGAGGCAAGCTGTTCTCATGTCAGGGTTAGTTCTAGGTTGGATCTCTCTTTAATGATCTTCCACCAGAGGTGGGTTTCAGCAGGTTCTGACCATTCCGGAGAACCGGTAGCGGAAATTTTGAGTAGTTCTGGAGAACCAGTAAATACCATCTCTGACTGGCCCTGTCCCCATCTATTCTCTGCCTCCCTAGTCCCAGCTGATCGGGAGGAAATGGGGATTTTGCAGTAACCTTCCCCTGCCACGCCCACCAAGCCACGCCCATGGAACCGGCAGTAAAAAAATTTTTTGAATCCCACCACTGTCTTCCACCTATTACTTCTTGTCTTGCCTTCAGATGCTTTGGAGAATAGGTTGTCCCCCTCTTCAGACACATATGGTGGAATCTCTCATCCAGGGAGGAAAAAAATTCAAGCTATACACCCATTTCACAGAACCAAACGAGGTGAATGGATCATGGTCAAATTGTGGGCTTGAACCATTTCTGGCTGGGGAAGACTCTAGAAAATGGGCCCAGCTGGGAAGGGAGGAAACTATATGAGAAGGAACCAGAAAAGTCACTCCTTCTGACACTGTGTAATATGCAAGAAAATTGATTGAATCATCCTTGAGAGATAGTTGGTCAGTTCCTTCATAAAAGCCTCCAGTGATGAAGAACCCAAAACATCTAGGGTTAGACTGTTCCACTCACTTTATGGTGGTGAATTCCCCATCTCCATGAAAGCCAGATCATATATGGAAACTATTCAGTCGGACCTTTACATAGAGACTACACAAACTTGGGTGTCTTCCCACGACACATCTCATTAACCATGGATTATATTTTTAACTGTCCAGTGTTGTGCCGTACATTGTAAGAGACTGGCTTTGCACAATTCACTAGACCAGTGTTTCTCAACCTTTGTCAACATTAAGGTATGTGGACTTCAATTCCCAGAATTTCCCAGCCAAGCTCTGAAAATATGCTGAAATTAGATTGCAATATCTGTACATAAACATCTGTATTTGTGTGTTCACAAACAGAAAAACATCAATGTTTTTCTGTTTCCAAAATATATACATTATTTTTATTAATGAGCACTTTTATAGATTTAGCCAATTTATATAATTAAATTACATAATCAACTAATTAAAGGGGGAATGAAAATGCATTTTGTATAGACTTGTCAGCAACAATCAGGAATGGGAAAAGTTGTATATTGCCTGTTGCAAAACTTTGAACAAACTGTTGCTTAAACTTCTTCAGACCGTTTGTTTGGTTTTTCAAGTGCCAGTAATTTCTCCTTTATCTTCTTGATATAGTCCTTTCACTTGTAAGATATTCAAGGAGCTATGTTTTGACGGCCACAGAAAAGGTTATTTCCTAGAATGGAATTTTAAGCGTCATTTTGCTGTTTGGGAAATAGCCAATTTGGAGAAAGGAAAAAAAATCTACAAAGGAAAGAGCAGACAAACCACACAATGCTGAAGATATTGAGAAACAGGAGGGCTGGCAAACAACTGGATCTGCTCAGTAGAGAGAGAGGTCATGATAACTAAGAAAATAGTTAAGGGTTTGTTTTTTTTATCATGTCTGTAGAGGTCAGCCGAATTCTGTCATTCTTAAGGACTCTTGTACATAATGTGTTATTATTAATAAACGAGGGTGAGACAAAAGGTAATGCCATTTTCTTTATTTCAGGTGAAGTTTTTGATAAAAAATACCTGAAATTTTTCCCAGTTATAAATGATTATATCATTTACATTCTGAAATATTTTGTTTCTTACTTTTCAGGTTTTTAGACTCGCAAGGAAAATTCAAAATGGCTGCCCCCTTAGAGTTGTGTCAAAAACAAAGAGCAGTGATTGAATTCCTTGTTGCTGAGGGGGAAACCCCTGTGAACATTCACAGACGATTACAAAATGTGTTTGAGGACAATACTTTAGATTTAGGCCCCATGAAAGAGGGTTTGAGAGGCAAACATTATTCCAGTGACGAGGAAGTGAAAACTGCAGTGAAGAAGTGGCTCAAAGAACAGTCAACAGAATTTTACAAGGCAGAGATACATGCTCTCATTCGAAGGTGGAACATTACTATTGAGAGAAACGGTGACTATGTTGAGAAGTAGGGATGTGATCCACAGAGGACCAGCTTCATTTTGATGTATGCTGCATGTTCCTGTGTTGGTAATTATACCTGTCCTAAAGAAAATGGCATTACATTTTGACTCACCCTCGTATTTAAATGTAAAGACAATTCTTGCTAAACAAAACAAGAAAAAGAATACAGGAGGTCCTCAACTTACAACACTACACTTACTGATTGTTTGAAGTTACAATGGCACTGAAAAAAGTGACTTATTACTATTTTTCACATTTATGACCATTGCAGCATCCCCATGATCACGTGATTTACATTCGGATGCTTGGCAGCTGACTCACATTTATGACGGTTGGAGGGTCCGGGGGTCATGCGATCCCAGTTTTGCAACCTTCTGACAAGCAAAGTTAATGGGGAAGCCAGATTCACTTAACAACCATGTTACTAATTTAACAATTGCAGTGATTCACTTAACAAACATGGCAAGAAAAGTCATACAATGGGGCCAAACTCACTTACCGTATTTTTCAGAGTATAAGACGCACCTTAGTTTTTGGGGAGGAAAATAGGGGAAAAAAATCTACCTACCAGGTATTCATCTGGCTAGCGTCCTTAGTCTGGTCAGCTTCAGCACATTATTTTATCCCCTGGTTAGGGCTGAAAAAAACCTTTTTCGGAGGGAATAGCAACGAAAACAAGCCTGCAAAGACTTAGGGCTGGAAAAAAACTTCTTCGGAGGGAGTAAGAATGAAAAAATCCTGCAAGCCAGGAAGATCGTTAGCACCTCATTAGGGCTGAAAAAACCTTTTTCAGAGGGAGTGGCAATGAAAACAAGCCGGGAAGAGCTGGGAAGATCGTTAGCACCTCGTTAGGGCTGGGAAAAAAAGCTTCAAAAAAGCTACATTGGAGTATAAGATGCACCCAAATTTTCAGCCTCTTTTAGGGGGGGGGAAGGTGCGTCTTATACTCTGAAAAATACGGTAACTAATTTCTCACTTAGCAACATACATTTTGGGCTCAATTGTGGTCATAAGCTGAGGACTACTTGTTCTGCATTGTTCCTATTTAATGGTGAATGTTGGGTGAGTGCTGATAGAGACACTTTTGGGGGGAAATGGAACACATCCATTACCGGTAGTATTGCTAGAGAGAAAATAAAAGTTTGCAGAAATACTTCACCATTTGCCAAAGCTCCTGAAGGGATATAGGGTAATCACCAACCTTCAAAAACCATAAAAGACTGGGAGAACCATTGTGCACCTGTCCCGTTTTCAAAGCAAGTTGTGGGCGCTCTCACAAAATGGTGGCTGGTACTTTTCAAAACAGCTGTTTTTTATTAGAAAGTCAACTGGTGCTGAGGATTCTTCCTTGCTCCTTGCCCAGCCTCTTAGGGTCTGCTCACCCCCCATCTTGTTTTTTGGGTGGATGGGTTAATAAGAGGAAACCTCAGTCACAACCATTCACATTATTTTTAAAGAATTGCTGCATGGATGCATTTTTTTGGAAATAAAGAAGAAGCTGGCACTTTGATTTGCAGCATGCTTGTTCTCTGCTTTTCAAAAATGCTAGTAAAGATTGGTGATAGGTGGGGATATAGAAATTGCCAGAAACCCAAGGAGTTGTTTACATGAATATTGGTATCCACAGCTACCATCCCCACAGCTGGAAAAGTAACCAGAAGCTTGATGGATTATAGGCAGCTGCAAGGAATATAATTGCCACAAGTAGTCTTCTAAATTAGAGCATCTTGCCAAGAGCTGTTAAATCTGGACTGCAAAACTCCAGTTGAAACAGTAGAGGGCTGCAAGGAACAGGCGTTTTTAGGTTCTCTTTGCTGCCCTCTCATGGTTCTCTTTAAGTTTTACAACTTCTTGGAGTATCCTTTGTCAAGATGACACTATAAGCATTCCGTCTTCCAGATGTGTCATTTGAAAGGAAATGAGAAGAGCAGAAGGAGGGCTGGCCTGCTGTACCCTGCCCTTGGCCAAAAACAATGCCTTCTGATTAGAAATTAGAATATACACAGCCACTTGGTGGTATTTGCAAAATAAACTGATAGCCAATTGAACTCAACAAATTATTTGGTGTGGCTTTGTATCCTATACTGAAGCATACATGAAATCACCCAACCTGGGATTGCATCACATAGCAGGTGAAAATGGCACTGGTTCCTCCTCCTGCTCAAGCAGGAGACCCTATACCAGGGGTCTGCAACCTGAAACACTTAAAGAACCATTTGGACCCGTTTCCCACAGAAAAGAAAACACCGGGAGCCACAAAACCCGGGTGGGCGTGGCCAACTCAATGTCACTCACTCCCACCCAGTCACATGATCCCCTACCCAGCCGGTCATTAGGGCAGACAACTGGTTGTTAAAAAACACTGGGAGCCACAAAACCCTATGACACCCTCCTCTCCCTCCCTCCCTCCCTCCCTCCCTCTCCCTCCCCCCTCTCTCTCCCTCTCCCACTCCCTCTCTCCCTCCCCTCCCTCTCTCCCCCCTCTCTCTGTATCTCTCTGTGTATCTCTCTGTCTCTCTCCCCACCTCTCTCTCCCCCCCCGTATCTTTGTGTGTGTATCTCTCTCTCCCCCACTCTCCCTCTCATCCCCTGCCGTTGTCCTTACCTTCTCAGGCTAGGCAAGGAGTGACGGGGAGGGGAGGGCGAGGGGATGGGATCACCCAACAGGGAGCCAGAGCAGAGGGCCCAAAGAGCCGCATGCGGCTCCGGAGCCGCAGGTTGCAGACCCCTGCCCTATACCATTTCAGATAACTGGCTGTCCAGTCTCTTCTTAAAAGCTCCCAGTGTTGGAGTACCCACAACTTCTGAATGAAAGCCGTTCCATTGGTTAATTGTTCTTGCTTTCAAGAAATTTCTCCTTAGTTCTAGGTTGCTTCTCTCCTTGATGAGTTTCCATCCATTGATTCTTTTTTTTATTGAAAAAGTTTTATGTGTACAAAGTACAAGCATTTTTATAATATTTTCTCCCCCCACCCCCCCTCCCTACCCCCCATCTCCCCCTCCCCCCTCCCTAGACTTCCCAGAACATACACAGGGTATATATAATCTACACAAATATAAAACTACTATATACTAACAAATTATTAACTTCCAAATATCATAAAATCTTAACTCCTTATACTATTAATTAAACTAAGAGTTTTTAAATTAAAATATATCCTTCACAGTCTACTTAATTCAAATATAATCCGTCCTTCTTCTCCATTATCAAATATATCATTTAAATAACTTTTGCAATATTCTAAAATTTCCACTTCCAATTTTATACTACCAACAACCTAACCGCAGTTATTAAATTCAAAAGCAAGTTAAACCATATCTAAAAAATACTTAGCAACTTTACATTCATTTAGTTACATTAAATTACATTCTATACTTAATTCCACCATATAGTACAATTTAATTCTATTCTCTACCAATTTAATCTCTATTATATTACAATATCTTCTATCCCTATTCCCCAAACCATGTTATTAATTCCATCATGCTATTTAAAACCAATTTAATCTCAGTTACATCACTTTACCTTCTATAATTAAACCTTATAATTTAATTCCTCTAACCTTATACATCCTCATATATACACTTACACTTTATTCTTACTTATTTTACTTTATCCTTGCTTTATCCTACTAGCACTAAAACATCAATTTTTCCTCTAACCTTATGCATCCTCATATATACATTTACACTTTATTCTTACTTATTTTGCTTTATCCTTGCTTTGTCCTACTAGCACTAAAACATCAATTTTTAATTCCCCTCGCTTTCAAATCTGCGAGAGGAATTGAATATTTCTTTAAGTTGACATCTGAAAATATGTCGATTTGATCTTACTTCATTTCGAGGAGTTGAGCAAAAATCCTTTGCTTTGGCAATCGTATTGAGTCTATATCTTTCTGCCCTGTAACAAACCGTTAGTCCAGTCGGGATAATCCATGTGTATTTTATCTGTTGCATTTTCAGCTCTTCCACCAGAAAAGTATAATCTTTACGTGCCTTGAGTATTTTGGAAGGAATTTCCTTAAATATCAAAATTTCATGTTCTTCCACCTTCAGCTTGTTTTTATAAGTCGCCTGTAAGATATGATTTCGCAATGCTTTTGTTGTAAAATATATTACAATGTCTCTTGGCAAGTGATTTTTTTTTGCAAACCAAGAATTGACATGGTATATTTTTTCAATCTGACCTCCCAATTCCTCTTTTGTCTCCCCCAAAAACTGCCCCAATACATCCACAATCTTATCCTTTAAAACTTCTTGTGCGTTTTCTTTTATACCTCTGAAACGTAGAGCAAATTCCATATCTTTAAATTGAACCATCGTTAATTCTGCCTCAGTTACTTTAATTTTTTTCTGCATCTCCGTTACTTTTTCACCCAGAATCATCGTGGTCTGCTTAATTTCAACCACATCCTGTTTTAATAATTCCATGTTAGATACCACTGTTTTAAGTACAGTTTCCACATTATCTTTGGTTTGTTGAGTCTGAGATGAAAACTCCTTTGAGACAGCTTGTATTTTTCCATTAATTTCAGTAATTTTTCCATTGATTTCTTTAATTTTTTTATTAACTGCTAAAGCAATCTCCTGCATTTCTTTTATGGATTGCTGCCACATCTCAAACAAATCTGTGTTGGGGGGGCAAAGTCTTGCAAAGAAAGATTTTCAACTTTTTCTATTCTTTTAAAAGGAGCAGTCTTTGCCAGTTTTAAAGACATCTTGACTTGTTATAATTCTTATATATTTATTAAAAAGCCAAAAGCAAAGCCCATCAAAGTAAAAAATAGGAAATAAAAGAGATTTCTTACAGGCAGCTGTTAGGAAACGGAATTCTCACTAGTTTTCAGTAGCTTCTGCTTTCTCCACACCCTTTGAAATTCCAAACGCCATCTTTAGCTACTTTGTTGCCTCCAAAAAATCCAAAAAACAACACCGGAGTTAAGTAAAGATACTTGCTGTTAGATTCTCCTGGTATGTTCTGTCTGCTACATTGTTTAGAGTAAAAAAAATCCATTTGTTACCAGCAGAGATGGTCGCGGCTTCTTGCTCCGCTAAAAATAAGCGGAGGCATTCCAGGTCCGGAGCTAATGACAGACTTCAAGGGAGCCCTCACCCTTCGCATCCCAGAGCTTCTTCTGGGGTTTTAGGGGGGCTCTACCTCTGCCCATCTGCTCTCCTCCCCTCCCTTTGCCCGGGACGGGAGTTTCCAAGCCGCCAGACAGCTGTTGTGGCTTATCTGGCGGCTTTTACGGAGCCTGAAATCGGGCGCCCATAAAGAGCATCCAGCGAGGCTCGCGGTGCCACCGGAAGTTCCATCCATTGATTCTTGTCCTGCCTTCTGGTGCTTTGGAGAATAGGTTGGCCATCTCATTTTGTAGGAGCCCCTCAAATATTGGATTGCTGCTATCAATTCAGCTCTAGTCCTTTTTTACACTAGAATAGACATACCCAGTTCCTGCCACTGTTCTTCATTTACTCTGGGGTTTAATGCATTGTAGAAACTCAGTCCTAGTGATGTGCATATGCAGTATCTCTTCCATGCAGCATCTAGACCAGTGATGGCGAACCTTATTTTCCTCGGGTGCCAAAATAGTGCACACGCGCGCTATCGCACATGTGCGCGTGCCCACACCCATATTCAATGCTCCCCCACGCACTCCTGCTCCCCCATTTCCTGACTTCCGGTGGATCTGGTAGGCCCATTTTTTGCCCCCCCAGGCTCCAGAGGCTTTCTTGGAGCTTGGGGAGGCCAAAAACGCCCTCCCCTGCCACCCTGGAGGCCCTCTGGAGGCCAAAAACGCCCTCCCAGAGCCTCCGTGCGAGCCAAAAATCAGCTGGCAGGCGCCCACATGCACGCTGGACCTGAGCTAGGGCAACAGCTCGCATGCCAGCAGATATGGCTCCACGTGCCACCTGTGGCACCCGTGCCATAGGTTCGCCATCACGGATCTAGACCAAGAACTAGGAAAATTGCATAATAATGAAAATGTGAGTAGGAATTTTCCCTGTCTCCAATTATTTGGGGACTCTAATACATGGAAAGGAAAAGCAATTTGGCACTTTCACTTTTCTGCATTAAACTGGGAGGGATCTTACACTTCTCAAAGAAAAAATTTGTAAGGAGATTTTGTAAAAACATCTGTTCAGTTGCAAAATATTTGATTAATGGGCAGACAATTCCCCTGTGTCTCCGCTTCGGATCCCAAGATAAACTGCCTTGATTTGCAGAAATCAACAGGTGAAACGGTGCTGCAGATAAGCATAATGGTTGGTAAAGACTGCAGGAAAAAAAACTGCTCTTTCAGGTATAGGAGGAGAAGATTTTAAAAACAGTTGACAATCCTGCTTTCCGAGCAGCAGCTCAGTTTCTCAGTCATCAAGGAAAGTTCATGCACACATGCCAAGCCTTCCCTGGCTCGGCCCTCTTCACAAAAGCCGGATCTGCAAAAATCAGCTGCTTAGCTCTGGGCAGCAGGAAGAAGACCGGCACTGGTGAGGATCAAGGAAATGTTGGTCTTCTTGGACCAGCTGCTTTTCAGGGATGTTGGATTTTGGTTCCCAGCTTCCCAATCAGCCAGAATGTAGGTGATCCTGATATTTACAAGAATAACTGAGTTGGAAGGGGCCTCTTCTAGTCCAACCCTCTGCGCAAGCAGGAAAGCTATGCCATTTCAGACACATGGCTGTCCAATCTCTTCTTAAATGTCTCTGATGTTGGAGCACCCACAACTTCCGGAGGCAAGTTGATCCACTGGTTAATTCTCACTATCAGGAAATTTCTCTTAATTCTACCTTGGTTTTCTCCTTGATTAGTTTCCATCCATTGCTTCTTGTTCTGCTTTGAGATTTGAAATTTCACACTGAGAAACTGGGAGAGTATGCCAGATAGAATAGTAAACTACAGGTAGTCCTTAACTTGCAATTTATAACCATTTGTTTAGTCACCATTTGAAGTAACAACAGCATTGAACAAAGTGACATACGAACAGTCCTGATACTTAACCATCACAGCATCCCCACAGACGTGTGGTCAAAATTTGGGTTCTTGGCAACATGTTTATATTTATGATGGTTGCAATGTGCCATGTGATCACAGTTTGCAACCTGCCCAGCTGGCTTCCAACAAGCAAAGTCAATAGGGGAAACTGGATTTGCTTAACGGATGTGTGACCATTTAGCCACTGTCACAAAAAAGGTCAACAACCACCTTGCTAAGCAACAGAAATTCAAGGACCACCTGTATTTCTACATTGCTGTCAAGATCATTGGCCGTGGGATCACTGGGAATTGAGTTCGACTGGAAGGAGACTTTATTTTTAAAGTATTGCTTTTAAATTTCAACATTTACTTGGAAGTAGAATAATTGGAAGAGTCACTTGAATACATCATCACAAACCCACCACTGCTTCCCGAGTCCTCAGACTCGCTGCTCAAATGAGACTCTCCAGTCAAACTTTGGGTAAACCAGGACACCTCCTGTCAAGGCAAACATGGGCGTGAGTGAGGAGCAGATTCATCCTTTCCCCCAGTTGTTGAAAGAAATGGGGTTTCCATTTAATGCCCGGGGCTCTTTTGACGGAACAGAATCATAGTGAGGCATTCAATAAGGCAATAAAATTCCTTATTCCAGTAGACTTGAAATTTTAGGTCTGGATAACCTTGAACTATGCCGTCTACGTTCCGACCTAAGCTTAGTACACAAGATCATCTACCTTAATGTCCTACCTGTTAACGACTACTTTAATTTCAACCTCAATAATACTAGGGCTATCAATAGATACAAACTAAATGTATTCTGCTCTAATCTTGATTGCAGAAAATAAGACTTCTGCAATAGAGTAGTAAATGTCTGGAACATTTTACCTGATTCTGTTGTTAGTTTCTCTAACCCCCATACCTTAAACTGTCTACCGTGGACAGTTTCTTAAGAGGATATTTCTTAAGAGGTCCCTAAGGGGGCATGCAAGGAAACAGGACACATGAAAAAAATGGCACAAATAAATGGATATAAAGAAGCAAAACATAGCCATAAACACATAAAATGAGTACATACAAATGGGTACAGTAGAACTGTACCCATTTGTATGTACTCATTTTATGTGTTTATGGCTATGTTTTGCTTCTTTATATCCATTTATTTGTGCCATTTTTTCATGTGTCCTGTTTCCTTGCACTTGTTGACAAATAATAAATAAATAAATAAATAAATAAATAAAATTAATTCTCACCAATGTGCTTAGTCTGATCATGAAGGATTGTTTACAAGCTGATTTATTTATTATAGGTAATCCTTGACTTACGACCACAATTGAGCCCAAACTTTCTGCTGAGACATTTGTTAAGTGAATTTCCCCCCATTTCTTTCTTTCTTTCTTGCTACAGTTCTTAAATGAATCACTGCAGTTGTTTAAGTTAGTAACATGATTGTTAGGGGAATCTGGCTTCCCCTTTGACTTTGCTTGCAAAAGGTGATCACATGACCTGGGATACTGCAATGGTCATACAAATGAGTCAGTTGCCAAGCATCTGAACTTTGATCATGTGCCCATGGGAATGCTGCAGTGGTCTTAAGTGTGAAAAATGGTCGTAACTCATCTTTTTTCAGTGCTATTGTAACTTTGAATGATGAACTGTTGTAAGTCAAGGACCATCTATATTTGATTTGATTCAGTCCCACCCAACACCAGATGACTAATACCGCTTGATGGATCTTAATTCCATACATAGTAGAGATGATCTTCAATGGTTTAAACCAGTGTTCTTTAAACTTGACAACTTAAAGATGTGTGGACTTCAATTCCCAGAATTCCTCAGCCAGCAGGCTTTAAAGGGTTCAGCTCCCAGAATTCATGCCAGCTGGGGAATTGTGGGAGTTGAAATCCACATATCTTACATTTGTCAAGTTTGAAACACATTGGTTTAAATGATATATTAGAGGCTAGGGATGTGCCAAGAAATCTTCTGGAAATCTTTTCCAAGCTAAGTTGAGATGGGAGCTTGGAAACACACTCTGTGTGTGTTCAAAGCATCTCTCTTAGCTACTAGCACATGGATATAGCAGGTGACTTTGGAGGTGTGACTGATGGAAACTAAAGTTGGCAACACCTATCCCCCAGGAAAGCACCATGCGCTTTCCCTAACATTAAGTGTTATGGTTGGGGTTAGGGTAAGGGATGACTGTTGATAGATACTGATGATTTCAAGGAAAACGTAAGGATGGGGAAATATCACAACAGCCAGGAAATACAACTTTTATATTGCATGGGTCTCCAGCAGGAAGCACCAGTGTTTTGTGTATAAATGTCAGGTGTGGGTGCACATGTGCACAATTTCAACTCCCTAAAACCTTTGGTGTTAAATGTTACCACTGAAGTCTTATTACTTTTCATTCTGTCCTATGAAAGAATATTTTATTTCAACCACCTCTTTTTTTCTCCCTTACGGTTTCAGTTTTTTAGGGGTGGGCATTTATTTATTTATTTATTTATTTAAACGCTCTTATAGGCCGCCCAATCCCGTGGGACTCAGGGCGGCGTACAGCATGAATAAGAACGTACATTTAAAAACAATCATAATTTAAATTAAAATATAATTAAAAAGAACATTATAAACACAACATTCAGGGGGAATCTGGTTGTCCTATTCACCCCATCTGCCGGAAGAGCCATGTTTTTAAGGCTTTACGGAAGGCCAGCAGGGTGGGGATTGTCCGGATCTCTGGTGGAAGTTGGTTCCAGAGGGACGGGGCTCCCACAGAGAAGGCCCTCCCCCGTGGCCCCGCCAGTCGGCATTGTTTGGCCGACGGGACCCGGAGGAGGCCCTCTCTGTGGGACCTAACCGGTCTTAGGGAGGTATGTGGTAGGATGCGGTCCCGCAGGTATCCTGGCCCTGAGCCATGTAGGGCTTTAAAGGTAACGACCAACACCTTAAATTGCAACCGGAGACTAATCGGTAGCCAATGCAGTTGGCGAAGGAGAGGTGTTACGTGGGTGTATCTTGATACACCCACTACAGCTCGCGCAGCTGCATTCTGTACCAACTGGAGTCTCCGGATGCTCTTCGAGGGTAGCCCCATGTAGAGCGCGTTACAGTAGTCTAGCCTGTTCCCAGCACATCATTCCAAAGCCAAATCCCTCCCCTCAATGTATGTAATTCTATTGTAATAAGAAAACTGGCTAAGACAAGGCTTCAGGGATTTTATTGATTATTCCCTTACAATATTGAATGTCACTCTTGATCATAATTGATATTATGCTATCTTTGCAGCAACTTAGTAGGTCTGAGAGAATAGGTTTAAGAGTGCTACCAAGGTGACTCAGATTTAAATTCAGCCTCAACCCCACCCCCGCAATTCATTAGTCTATTTGTTCTCTCTCTTAGCTGTTGTGAGGAAAAACAAAAGAGGAAGCACTAAATTTACAACTTCAAAGTCCTGAATGAAAGATGGGCTATGAATCCAGCAAAGAATTAAATAATAAAGCATGACAAAACCTAAAGCTACAGTATGTCCCATCTGGAATCTGCATTCATGACATGATGGAACTTCTTTGGTCATCAAGCCCAAAGAAAGTCCAGAATGGAAAGGGAAACACCAGAAAGCAGGACAAGAAACAATGGATGGAAACTAATCAAGGAGAGATTCAACCTAGAACTAAGGAGAAATTTTCTGACAGTGAGAACAATTAACTGGTGGAATGGGTTGTCTTCAGAAGTTAAACCACTGGAGGTTTGAAAGAAGAGATTGGAGAGCCACTTGTTTGAAATTGTATACGGTTCCTACTTGAGCAGGGGGTTGGACTAGATGACCTCCAAGGTCCCTTCCAGTTGTATCCTAAGTATTCTAAGGTATATGATCTCCTGTCATCGGCAGAGGGTTGGACTAGACGACCTCCAAAGTCTCTTTTAATCCTATGACTCTATGTTCTGTATTTTTCCCACCTAGAAGCCTCTTATGACCTGTTCTTTAACTGGAAGAAGAAGTTGCTCTATATATCTCTATCATTACTCCTTGAAGTGGCTTAGCAGAGGTTGGTCCTGTATCAGACACACATAAGAGGTAGATGAAAATCCTCTGGTTGAGCTCCATTGAATGGTGACCTTGGAAAAAGACCCCACAGCTTGTGGAATTGACATCAGAGATAACATAGATAAGAACTCATGAGATTAGGAAGTGAGAATAGCATCTGTTCTGATGTGCCCAAGGGCTTGAATTAATTTGCTGCAATGGTAACTTTCTTATGTGAGTTCCCTGTTAATCCAAGTCAGTGATGACAACCTTAAGATGAGTAGACTTCAACTCCAAAATTTGTAATTTACACAATAAATACAGTAGGGGAAGATTTGGGTTAATTTCATGTACAGATGGTCCTTGATTTACAACCATTCATTTAGTGACTGAGAAATTACAATAGCACTGAAAAAAAGTGACTTATGCTTGTTTTTCACACTTACAACCGTTGCAGCTTCCCCATGGTCATGATGGTGTGATCAAAATTCAGCCGCTTGGCAACTGCTTCATATTTATGATGGTTGCAGTTCCCAGGGTCATGTAATCCCCTTTTGCAACCAGCTGACGATCAAAGTCAATGGGGAAGCCAGATTCACAGATTAACAACGGTGTTACTAAAAACTGCAGTGATTGACTTAAACCAATGTGGCAAGAAATTCACTTAATGGCCATCTTGCTTAGCAATAGAAATTTTAGGCTCAATTGTCCTAAATCTAGGACTACCTGTATCTGAAAGACCAAGTTGTAATATTTGCTCCCCTGCTAAATCTGGCTACTTGTAACTTTGTTGTGTGTGTGTGTGTGTGTGTGTGTGTGTGTGTGTGTGTGTGTGTGTGTGTGTGTGTGTGTGTGTGTGTGTGTGTGTGTGTGTGTGTGTGTGTGTGTGTGTGTGGCTTAGGGACCCAGGCCAGAAAAGGAGTTTATTAGGTAACCAGGTAAAGCAGGTTGCAGAAACCCAGCTACCTATGCTTCGAGCCAACCTCAGTCGGGAACTTTCTGAAGCTAGCCGACTTTTAGGACGGCGCTGA
This sequence comes from Diadophis punctatus similis, assembly GCA_023053685.1. Classification (NCBI taxonomy): domain Eukaryota; kingdom Metazoa; phylum Chordata; class Lepidosauria; order Squamata; family Dipsadidae; genus Diadophis; species Diadophis punctatus. The sequence goes on along the minus strand of JALIGW010000014.1, from coordinate 19,893,812 downwards.
AGGCTTCAGCTATTGGAAAGGAGCCGCGATCCTGCTTGCTTCTTTCAGTTTACGCGCGAGGAGGTCCGCTGCAGACCGCCGATCCTAAGGCTCAGGATAGGAGAGGGTTGGGAAGGGGCGAAGGCTCGCAGGACCACCTGGCATCGCCTTCCTCTCGACCGGCTGCTCTCTCCCAGGGAGCCCCCTTCCCTTTCGTCACCCTCCGAGGTGCTTCCCCTTCACACGTGCGCGCGGCCCGCCTCCACTTCGCTCGCCCGAAACTGGGGGAAAGCCGCGCCAGCAATTGCGCCGCGCTTCCTCGTCCTGCCCCCGCCGCTCCGCCGCCCCCGCCCGGCTTCCCGGGGCTCCCGCAACTGCCAGCCGGGCGCGCGTCACTCCGGCCCGGAACCAGCGCGGTGGGGATGCGGGTGCGCGCCGCGCCGCAAGGGACAAAGCGAGAAAGCAGCGGCGGCGGCGGCCAAAGTCTAGTCTAGAGCGAGAGGCGCTCCCGCCACGCGCAACTTTCTTCGCCCGTGGAGAAGTTCCCCGCCTGGAGCAGCGCCCGAGTTCGGCCAGCCGGGAAGTCGCGGCGAGCCGGAGAGGAAACCAGGCGGCCGCAGCTGGGGCGCCGCTGGAGCCGCCTGCCTGCCTGCCTGCCTGCCTGCCCCGGAGCGAGGGACCAGCCGGCGCCGGGCTTGCCCGAAAGCGGCCTCGCGGGCGGCGCGCGGTGGAGGAGCTGCGCCCGCACCGCGCTTCGCCGAGCAGGTAACTGGAGGGAGTCGGGCTGGGGAGGGCGAGGAAGGAGGGGGCTCCACTCGCTCAATCGGGTGGGGAAAGGGGGAGTCCGCGCAGCTGCCTAACTTGGGTCAGTGGAATCTTGGCTAGTTCTGGGTACCGGAGCGTATCGCAGCAGCGCGGCATTGAGGCCGTGGGAATCCGGCCAGTTGGGTTCACTTCCCAACTTTGAATCGGTGGGAAGGCGCGCAGGGCTGGCTTCGCGGCTTCTCTTTTGCAAGTTGCTTTGGAAGAGGAGTTGCTGCTCAGCCAAGAAAGGGTTGCCTGTTGTGTCTCTGCGTGTGGCCTCTTTGCTCCGAAGGGACGGCAGGAGCAGCGTCGACCGCGGCTTGGTCCCTCCTGGAAGCCCAGTATGTCATTCGCCCGCTTTGGTGGTCTTCTGCTGAAAGTTGAGACCCTCTTAAAGGCACCAGCCTTGAACCTGACTGACTCATCTGCGGGTGGCATTTTTCTTTTTCTTCTGAGCAGCATAGAGTCGGTCAGCTGCTTGTTTGGCAAGCAAAAGACCCCCTGCTTTGTTTAGAATTGTGGCATTGTTGAATGGTTAGAATTGTGCTGTTGTGCTGGGGAGTATTATATGTACAGCCCAGGTAATCATTGACTTACAACAGTTCATTTAGTGACTCCAAGTTACAACGGCACGGAAAAAGTTAACTTATGACAGTTTTTCATACTTAAGACCGCTGCAGCATCCCCATGGTCACGTGATCAAAATTTGGATGCTTGGCAACTGGTTCTTTTGTGACCTCTGACAAGCAAAGTCAATGGGAAAGCCAGTTTCACTTAACAATCATGTTATTAACAACAACTGCAGTGATTCACTTAACAACTGTGGCAAGAAAAGTCATAAAATGGGGCAAAATTCACTTAACAATTGTGAATTGTTAGGTTAGCAACATAAATGTTGGGCTCAATTGTGGTCTTAAGTTGAGGGCTACCTGTATTATGGTGGTGATGGTGTGGGGGAAGGTCTCTCCTCTCCATGGCACCCCTGAGCTCCAAGGAATTGTCTTTCTACCACCCAGAGCAGTGTTTCTTAGCCTCAGCAACATGCTGTCTAGGGAATTCTGGGAGTTGAAGTTCACAAGTCTTAAAGTTAACAAGTTTGGAAGCCCCCTGGTCTAGTGCATTATTATCTAACTTGGTCTTTCCGGATACATTTTGATCTATTCCCTCCCCCAAGCCCTGCCCTCATGATCAGCGACCACAAACAATTATCTTGCATAATTTCTGGCACTTTCTATTACAAGGAAGCCAGAAGTTCCATTAGCTTTTAAATACTAATTAAAAATGGTTTTAATTTGTGAATATCACACAGTAAGCAGAATCAGTGTGAGTTAGAATTTGGGTAGAGGCCACTTGGGAATTTGGGGGCCATGGGCTAGACTGGGAATGTGGAAAAGCGTGGCAAACTACTTCACTCCTGTCACTAAGAAAAAGGTATCCCTGTTTCTGTGAAGTCTACACAAGTTGAACTTGACTTAGGGAAATCTTTGTTATTTAATCTATGCCAATGTTAGACAGTTTTTTAAAAATATTTTGGTTGTTTATCATTGCCAGTAATAAAATAGTATTGCTTTTGCTTATATAAAGGTTCAGAATCATTTTAGGACATGAGTTTGTTCTAGTAGAGACTTGAAAACCAGAATGCAAATATTTTAATCACACAAAACATTTGCATGTTTAGGCAGAGTACTTCCTGTTGTTTTCAGTGGGACTTACTCTCATGTAAATGCTGAGAACTTGCAGCCTAAGTAAACGCTTAATGTGCTTAAGAAGATACTTTGTTCCTGGGAATCTCATTATTGGAAATGGCCAGGACCTCTGTAGGTCATCTTTTGCCATGTTATCAAAAGCAATTATTTTCAGACACCATCTTTTTCGAAGCAGGCATGCATTTAATTAAAAATAGGTTTTTTCTAACTTTCTATTCGATTATAAAAAGAATGTCTTATCCCTCTAGAAAAATGATCATATAGAAAACAAAATGCATGTCCAATAAATCTTGGTTATTTAATTCATCTTTAATGTACAAGCCACAATTGGTTGAGTTCCCATAACATTCTGAGCCAAAATCACACATTATGCTCCCCTTTTGCAAGTTGCTTTGAAGGAGGAGTTGCTGCTAGGCCAAGAAAGGGTTTGCCTATTGTGTGTCTGCATGTCGCCTCTGTGCACCAAAGGGGCAATTATGATTTAGTGGATCAAATGGATTCAGATCATACACACCTCTAATGCTCACATCACACTGTCATGTTTGCCTTAGTTTCTTGAAGGGTGATTGGCTTTGAATATGGACAACACAATAATCTTTAAATCATATTTCATAAACCATAACACTCAAGTTCACACAAGATACTTAACTCTTAAGTTTAGGTTAACAAAACACAACGGTATAATATATTATGTCCAAAAAAACAACAACAAGAAAATTGAGTAATGGGATGGGCTGGTTTACATAATATTCCCAGATGGCTTTCCATAACCTTTGAACCACAAACTATCGAGCCATATTTGAATCTCATCTAATGGGTTGTGAAATCCCTAGCAGGGTGTCACAAAGAGGAGAACCTTACTTTGAGTTAATTCAAAGCAAGCAACATAACAGACTTGGAAGGGACCGTGGAGGTCTTCCAGTCCAACCGCCTGCTCAAGCAGGAGACCTATACCATTCTTGTCAATAGAACTCAACAAACTCTTTTGTGGGGGGTTGTATCCTATACTGAAGCATACATGAAATCACCCAAGCTGGAGTTGCGCCACATAGAAAATGGCATTGGTTCCTCCTCCTCCTGCTTCACCCTGCTCAAGCAGGAGATCCTGTACCATTGCAGATAAGTGGCTGTCCAGTCTCTTCTTAAAAGCCTCCAGTGATGGAGCACCCACAACTTCTGAAGGCAAGCCATTCCACTGGTTGATTGTTCTCACTGTCAGGAATTTTCTCCTTCATTCTAGATTGCTTCTCTCCTTGGTTAGTTTCCATCCATTGCTTCTTGTCTTGCCTTCCGGTGCTTTGAAAAATAGGTTGACCCCTCTCTTCTTTGTGGCAGCTCCTCAAATATTGGAACACTGCTCTCACGTCTCCCCTGGTCCCTCTTTTCACTACACTAGACTACCCAATTCCTGCAACCATTCTTCATGTTTTGACCTTCACATCCCTAATCATGACATGAAGCCATGCCCTTCCCAGTGCTACTACTCTTACCAGATCCTGGAAAGTAACAGGTGACCCATGAGAAGTTACTTCATGGGCATGTCTTTGGATATTGGTGCATAGGATTAGATTCTTGGCAAGATTGAAAGCCAATATTAGAGCCACTTTAGTCCAGTGGTTAAGGCACCAGGCCAGAAAGCAGGAGATGGTGAGTGCTGGTCCCACCTTAGGCATGAAAGCCATCTGGGTGACCTTGGGCCAGTCACTCTTTCTCAGCCCAACCCACCTCCCAGGATTGTTGTGGTGGGGAAAATAGGAGGAGGAAAGTATGTTGGATAAGTTCACTGCCTTGGGCTATTAGTTAAAAATAATAAAATGATACAAATAAATAAAATAAAAATATGTTATTCATTAGCAACGAGTAGACAGGCCAGATTATTCAGTATGGTACTGTAGTGATTCATTTAACAACCATTGCAAAAAAGGGTCATAAAATCAAATGTGACTCACTTAACCAACTCACTTGACTCATTTAACAATGGAAACACTGGTCCCAATTGGGGTTGTAAGTTGAGGATTATCTGTACTATGGAGAGAGAGAATAGCTGTTTGCAAAGTGTGTGTCGTCATCCTGTTCTTTCTGAGTTACCCTCATCTGCTGATTGGCAGAAGAGAAGAAAAAAATTATTCTGCAAATTAACACTGCAAGTGTTGTTTCTGATGATTGCTCAGCAAACCATGGTTAAGCCAACCGACAGCACTGTGCATACCAAACTGTGCTCAGTTTTAGCATAGCACAAAACCATAATGTGTTTTGTTTCGTGTATAGTACTCCTCGACTTACAAACACAATTGAGCACAAAAAGGACAGTTGTTAAGCAAGTTATGTCCCATTTTACGACCTTTTGTGCCATAAGTATTAAATGAATTACTGCAGTCGTTAAGTTAGTAACATGGCTGTTAAATGAATCTGGCTTCCCCACTGACTTTGCTTGTCAGAAGGTCACAAAAGGTGATCACGTGACCCCTGGACACTGCAACCATCATAAATATGAATCAGTTGCAAAGTGTCCAAATTTTGATCATGTGACCAGAGGGATGTGAAAAATGGTCATAAGTCACTTTATTCAGTGCCATTGTAATTTCGAATGGTCACTAAATGAATGGTTGCCAGTCAAGGGCTCCCTGCATTGTAACTCTTGCAATTAGAAACCACTTGCGAACTCATTAGTGGACCACAGACTATGGTTAAACAAATCTTAGATTAGTGCAGGTGTGATTTCAGAAGGTGCTGAGTTGGCCAGGTATTCTTGCTGAAATTATTTTATCTGAAATACTGTTTTATTTGTATTGTGTCCCCCCCCCACACCCTGAGTTTGTATGACCCTGACACTGTTCTGCTTTTGTGAAGTTGTAAAAGCCTAGCAATGCAGTAATTTACTCCCTGAAGGGTCCTTGGTTGTCTCTGAACTTGGTTTTCTTGAAGACGTTTCATTACCCAGCTAGGTAACATCATCAGTACTAGTTTGTTACCTAGTTTGGATAATAAAATATCTTCAAGAAAACAACGTAGCTCA